>JAZDUA010000277.1:1555000-2067865 GCA_038098605.1 Gryllus longicercus | reverse complement strand
TCCCGTCTGGCCTCGCCTCGACTTGTCTAAAAATTATAATAATTTAAAGAACCAAAAAATATTAAAAAAACAGAAAATATAAAAATTCAAAAATATAAATTTC
This sequence comes from Gryllus longicercus, assembly GCA_038098605.1. NCBI lineage: Eukaryota > Metazoa > Arthropoda > Insecta > Orthoptera > Gryllidae > Gryllus > Gryllus longicercus. The sequence continues at coordinate 2,067,762 of JAZDUA010000277.1, read as the reverse complement.
GAACAATACTAATTTTGAACAATATAATTTTCAAAAAAATATAAAAATCAAAAAATATAAAAAATCAAAAAATATTAAAATTCAAAAAATATAAAAATTCTCGTCTCGTGTCGTTACGTCACGTCACGTCTCGTCTCGTCTCGTCAGGTCTCGTCCCGTCTCGTCTCGTCACGTCTCGTCTCGTCTCGCCTCGTCTCGTGTAAAAATTATAAAAATTAAAAAATCAAAAATATTAAAAATAAAAAAATATAAAAATTCGAAAAATATAAATTAGAAAAGTTTAAAAAATCAAAAAATATCAAAAATGAAAAATCATAAAAAATCAAAAAATATAAAAAAATCAAAAAATATAAAAATCAAAAAATATAAAAAATCAAAAATCAAAAAATTAAAAAGTCTCGTCTCGCATCGTCTCGTCGCGTCTCGTCTCGTCTAGTCCCGTCCCTTCCCGTCACGTCCCGTCCCGTCCCGTCTTGTCTCTCGCCTCGTCACGTCACGTCTCGTCTCGTCTTGTCTCGTCTCGTCTGGTCTCGTCTGGTCACGTCACGCCACGTCTCGTCTCGTCTCGAAACGCCTCGCCTCGTCTCATCTCGTTTAAAAATTATAAAATTTAAAAAATAAAAAAATATAAATTTCGAAAAATATAAATTTCGAAAAAAATCAAAAAAATATAAAAAATCAAAAAATATAAAAAATCAAAAATATAAAAAGTTAAAAAATATAAAAAGTCTCGTCTCGTCACGACACGTCTCTTAACGTCTCGCCACGTCTCGTCACGTCTCGTCTCGTCTGGTCTCGTCTCTCGCGTTGCGTCTCGTCTCGTCACGTCGCGTCTTGTCTCCTCTCGTCTCGTCTAGTCCCTTCTTGTCACGTAACGTCACGTCACGTCTCGTCACATCACGTCACGTCTCGTCCCGTCTCGTCTTGTCTCGTCTCGCCTCGTCTCGACCGTCCCGTTCCGTCCCGACTCGTCTCGTCTCGCCTCGTTTAAAAATTATAAAATTTTAAAAATCAATAATATTAAAAATCAAAAAATATAAAAATTCGAAAAACATAATTTCAAAAATATACAAAATCAAAAAATATAAAAAATAAAAAATATAAGAATTAAAAAATATAAAAAATCAAAAAATTAAAAAAAACCAAAAAAATATAAAAAATCAAAAAATATAAAGATCAAACAATATAAAAAGTCAAATCAATATAAAAAGTCAAAACAATATAAAAATCAAAAATATAAAAAGTCTCGGTCTCGTCACGTCACGTCACCTCACGGCACGTCACGTCACGTCCACGTCTCGACACGTCGTCTCGTCACGTCTCGACTCGTCACGTCACGTCTCGTCTCGTCTCCTCTTGTCTCGTCCCGTCCCGTCGCGTCTCGTTCGTCTCGTCACGTCTCGTCTGGTCTCGTCGCGTCGCGTCGCGTCCCGCCGCTTCGTGTCTCGTCTCGTCTCGTCTAAAAATTATAAAAATTAAAAAATCAAAAAATATTATAATCAATAAATATAAAAATTCGAAAAATGTAAATTTCGAAAAAAATAAAAAATCAAAAACTATAAAAAAATCAAAAATATAAAAAATGAAAAAATATAAAAAATCAAAAAATTAAAAAATCAAAAAATATAAAAAGTCTCGTCTCGTCACGACACGTAACGTCACGTCTCGCCACGTCTCGTCTCGTCTCGTCCCGTCGCGTCTCATTTCGTCTCGTCACGTCTCGCCCCGTTTCGTCTCGTCGCGTCGCGCGCGTCCCGCCGCGTCGCGTCTCGTCTCGTCTAAAAAATAATAAAAATTTAAAAAATAAAAAAAATTAAAAATCAAAAAATATAAAATTCGAAAAATATAAATTTCGAAAATATAAAAAATCAAAAAATCAAAAATATAAAAAATCAAAAAATTAAAAAAATATAAAAAGTCTCGTCACGACACGTCACGTCTCGCCACGTCTCGTCCGTCTCGTTTCGTCTCGTCTCGTTACGGTCTCGTCCCGTTTCGTCGCGTCGCGTCGCGTCCCGCAGCGTAGCGTCACGTCTCGTCTCGCCTCGTCTCGTCTGAAAAAATATTAAAAATTTTTTAAAATCAAAAAATATTAAAAATCAAAAAATATAAAAATTCGAAACTTATAAAATTTCGAAAAATATAAAAAATCAAAAATATAAAAATCAAAAATTAAAAAAAATCAAAAATATAAAAAATCAAAAAATTTAAAAAATCAAAAAATATAAAAGATCAAAAAATATAAAAATCAAAAAATATAAAAAGTCTCGTCTCGTCACGTCACGTCACGTCACCTCACGTCACGTCCTCGTCACGTCTCGTCACGTCTCGTCACGTCACGTTCGTCTTGTCTCGTCTCGACTCGTCTCGTCACGTCACGTCTCGTCCTCCTCTTGTCTCATCTCGTCTCGTCCCATCCTGTCCCGTCGCGTCTCGTTTTGTCTCGTCTCGTCTTGTCACGTCACGTCTCGTCTCGTCCTGTCTCGACGCGTCGCGTCCCGCCGCGTCTCGTCTCGTCTCGCCTCGTCTCGTCTAAAATTATAAAAATTTAAAAAAATCAAAAATTATTAAAAATAAAAAATATAAAAATTTGAAAAATATAAATTCGAAAAATATAAAAAATCAAAAATATAAAAAGTTAAAAAATATAAAAAGTCTCGTCTCGTCACGACACGTCTCAACGTCTCGCCACGTCTCGTCTCGTCACGTCTCGTCTCGTCTGGTCTCGTCTCGTCTCCTCGCGTCGCGTCTCGTCTCGTCGCGTCTTGTCTCCTCTCGTCTCTTCTCGTCTCGTCACGTCACGTTACGTCACGTCACATCACGTCACGTCTCGTCTCGTCCCGTCTCGTCTTGTTTCGCCTCGTCTCGTCCCGTCCCGTCCTGTTCCGTCCCGACTCGTCTCGTCTCGCCTCGCCTCGTCTCGTCTAAATATTATAAAATTTAAAAAATCAATAATATTAAAAATCAAAAAATATAAAAAAAGTCGAAAACCATAAATTTCGAAAAATATAAAAAATCAAAAAATATAAAAAATAAAAATATAAGAAATAAAATAAAAATATAAAAAAACAAAAAATATAAAAAATCAAAAAATATAAAGATCAAAAAATATAAATCTCAAAAATATAAAAAGTCTCGTCTCGTCACGACACGTCACGTCTCGCCACGTCTCGTCACGTCTCTTCCCGTCGCGTCTCATTTAGTCTCGTCTCCTCTCGTCACGTCTCGTCTCGTCACGTCTTGTCCCGTTTCGTCTCGTCGCGTCGCGTCCCGCCGCGTCGCGTCTCGTCTCGTCTCGCCTCGTCTCGTCTAAAAATTATAAAAATTTAAAAAATCAAAAATTATTAAAAATAAAAAATATAAAATTTGAAAAATATAAATTTCGAAAAATATAAAAATCAAAAATATAAAAAGTTAAAAAATATAAAAAGTCTCGTCTCGTCACGACACGTCTCAACGTCTCGCCACGTCTCGTCTCGTCACGTCTCGTCTCGTCTCGTCTGGTCTCGTCTCCTCGCGTCGCGTCTCGTCTCGTCGCGTCGCTTCTTGTCTCCTCTCGTCTCGTCTCTTCTCGTCTCGTCTCGTCACGTCACGTTACGTCACGTCACATCACGTCACGTCTCGTCTCGTCCCGTCTCGTCTTGTTTCGCCTCGTCTCGTCCCGTCCCGTCCTGTTCCGTCCCGACTCGTCTCGTCTCGCCTCGCCTTGACTCGTCTCGTCTAAATATTATAAAAATTTAAAAAAATCAATAATATTAAAAATCAAAAAATATAAAAAGTCGAAAACCATAAATTTCGAAAAATATAAAAAATCAAAAAATATAAAAAATAAAAATATAAGAAATAAAAAAAATAAAAAATAAAAAATATAAAAAACAAAAAATATAAAAAATCAAAAAAATATAAAAGATCAAAGAATATAAATCTCAAAAAATATAAAAAGTCTCGTCTCGTCACGACACGTCACGTCTCGCCACGTCTCGTCACGTCTCTTCCCGTCGTGTCTCATTTAGTCTCGTCTCCTCTCGTCACGTCTCGTCTCGTCACGTCTTGTCCCGTTCGTCTCGTCGCGTCGCGTCCCGCCGCGTCGCGTCTCGTCTCGTCTCGTTTAAAAAATAAAAAATTTAAAAAAATAAAAAATATAAAAATCAAAAAATATAAAAATTCGAAAAATATAAATTTCGAAAAACAAAAAATAAAAGATAAAAAATATAAAAAATCAAAAAATTTAAAAAAATCAAAAAACTTAAAAAGTCTCGTCTCGTCACGACACGTCACGACACGTCTCGTCTCGTATTGTCTCGTCTCCGTCTCGTCGCGTCGCGTCCCGTCGCGTCTCGTCTCGTCTCGTCCCGTCCCGTCTCGCCTCGCCTCGTCTCGTCTCTTCTAAAATTTATAAAAATTTAAAAAATCAAAAATATAAAAATAAATAAAAAAATATAAAAAATTCAAAATAAAAAGTCTCGTCACGTCACCTCACGTCACATCATGTCACGTCTCAACACGTACGTCACGTCACAACACGTCGTCTTGTCTCGTCTCGTTTCGACTCGCATTGTCACGTCACGTCTCGTCTCGTCTCGTCTCCTCTTGTCTCGTCTCGTCCCGTCCCGTCGCGTCTCGTTTCGTCTCGTTTCGTCACGTCTCGTCTCGTCACGTCTCGTCATGTCTCGTCCCGTTTCGTCGCGTCGCGTTCCACCGCGTCTCGTCTCGTCTCGTTTCTCCTCGCCTCGTCTAAAAATTATAAAAATTTAAAATATCAAAAAATATTAAAAATCAAAAAATATAAAAATTTGAAATATATAAATTTCGAAAAATATAAAAAATCAAAAAAATATAAAAAATCGAAAAATGTAAAAAATCAAAAATATAAAAAATCAAAAAATATAAAAAATTAAAAAAATAAAAAATATAAAAAATCAAAAATTTAAAAAATCAAAAAATATAAAAAGTCTTTTCGTCACGAACGGGACGGGACGGGACGGGATGAGACGAGACGAGACGGGACGAGACGAGACGGGACGGGACGGGACAAGACGGGACTGGACGGGACAAGACGAGACGAGACGTGACGAGACGAGACAAGACGAGACGTGACGAAGCGAGACGAGACGACAATTTTTTAATGTTTTTTGATTTTTTATATTTTTTAATTTTTTATAATTTTGGATTTTTTATATTTTTGTTTTTTTATATTTTTTATTTTTCACGTCACGTCACGTCTCGCCTCGACTAAAAATTATAAAAATTTAAAAATTCAAAATATTAAAAATCAAAAAATATAAAAACTCGAAAATTATAAATTCCAAAAAATATGAAAAATAAAAAAATAAAAAAATAAAAAATTTAAGAAATAAAAAATATAAAAAATCACAAATATAAAAAATCAAAAAATATAAAAAATCAAAAAATATAAAAGATCAAAAAATATAAAAAATCAAAAATATAAAAAGTCTCGTCACGTCTCGTCCCGTCCCGTCTCGTCTCGCTTCGCCTCGTCTCGTCTGCTCTAAAATTACAAAAATTTAAAAAATCAATAATATTAAAAATAAAAAAATATAAAAGTTCGAAAAACATAAATTTCAAAAATTATAAAAAATCAAAAAATATAAAAAATAAAAAATATAAAAAAAATAAAAAATATAAAAAATCAAAAATATAAAAGATCAAAAAATATAAAAAATCAAAAAATATAAAAGATCAAAAATTTAAAAAATCAAAAAATATAAAAGTCTCGTCTCGTCACGACACGTCACCTCACGGCACGTCACGTCTCCACACGTCACGTCGTCTTGTCTCGTCTCGTCTCTACTCGTCTCGTCAACTTACGTCACGTCTCGTCTCCTCTTTACTCGTCTCGTCCCCGTCCCGTCTCGTCGCGTCCCGCCGCGTCTCGTCTCGTATCGCCTCGTCTCGTCTGAAAATTATAAAAATTTAAAAAATCAAAAATATTAAAAATCAAAAAATATAAAAATTCGAAAAATATAAAATTACACGTCAAGTCTCGTATCGTCTCGTCTCGTCTCGTCACGTCTCGTCTCGTCTCGCCTCGTCTGAAAAATTATAAAAATTTAAAAAAAATATTAAAAATAAAAAAATATAAAAATTCAAAAATATAAATTTCGAAAAATATAAAAAATCAAAAATATAAAAAATCAAAAAATATAAAAGATCAAAAAAATATAAAAAATAAAAAATATAAAAAGTCTCGTCTCGTCACGGCATGTCACGGCACGTTACGTCACGTCACGGTCTCGTCACTTCTCGACACGTCACGTAACGTCGCGTCACGTCAAACTCGTCACCGTCGTCTTGTCTCGTCTCGACACGTCACGTCTCGTCTCTTCCTGTCTCGTCCCGTCCCGACGCGTCTAGTATCGTCTCGTCTCGCCTCGCCTCGTCTCGTCTAAAAATTATAAAAATTTAAAAATCAAAAAATATTAAAAATCAAAAAATATAAAAATTCGAAAAATATAAATTTTACGTCGTCTCGTATCGTCTCGCCTCGCCTCGTCTCGTCCAAAAATTATAGAAATTTAAAAAATCAAAAAATATTAAAAATCGAAAAATATTTAAATTTCAAAAAATATAAATTTCGAAAATATAAAAAATCAAAAAATATAAAAAATCAAAAATATAAAAAGCAAAAAATTTAAAAATCAAGAATATAAAAAGTCAAAAATCGTCGCGTCACGTCACAACACGTCACGTCGTCTTGTCTCGTCTCGTCTCGTCTCGTCTCCCCTTGTCTCGTCTCGTCCCGTCCCGCCCTTCGCGTCTCGTTTCGTCTCGTCTCGACTAGTCTCGTCACGTCACGGCTCGTCTCGTCTCTTCTTGTCTCGTCCCGTCCCGTCACGTCTCGTTTCGTCTCGTCTCGTCACGTCTCGTCACGTCTCGTCTCGTCCCGTCTCGTCGCGTCGCGGTCCCGCCGCGTCGCGTCTCGCCTCGCCTCGTCCCGTCCAAAAATTATAAAATTAAAAAAATACAAAAAATATTAAAAATCAAAAAATATAAAAATTCGAAAAATATAAATTTCGAAAAACATAAAAAATCAAAAAAATATAAAAAATTAAAAAATATAAAAAGTCTCGTCTCGTCACGTCACCACACGGCACGTCACGACTCGTCTCGTCACGTCTCGACTTGTCACGTCACGTCGCGTAACAACACGTCACGTCTTCTAGTCTCGTCCCGTCCTGACTCGTCACGTCACGTCTCGTCTCTTTTCGTCTTCTCTTTTCTCGTCTCGACCCGTCCCGTCGCGTCTCGTTTCGTCTATTCTCGTCTCGTCACATCTCGTCTCGTCACGTCTCGTCTCGTCCCGTCTCGTCGCGTCCCGTCGCGTCTCGCCTCGCCTCGTCTCTTCCCGTCTAAAAATTTAAAAAATCAAAAAATATTAAAAATCAAAAAATATAAAAATCAAAAAAATATGGAAGATAAAAAATATAAAAAGTCTCGTTACGTCACGTCACCTCACGGCACGTCACGTCGCGTCACGTCACAACACGTCACGTCGTCTTGTCTCGTCTCGTCCTGACTCGTCTCGTCACGTCACGTCACGTCTCGTCTCTTCTCGTCTTCTCTTGTCTCGTCTCGACCCGTCCCGTCGCGTCTCGTTTCGTCTCGTCTCGTCTCGTCACGTTTCGTACGTGTCGTCTTGTCCTATCTCGTCTCGCCTCGCCTCGCGTCGTCTCGTCTCGTCTAAAAATTATAAAAATTTAAAAAATCAAAAAATATTAAAAATCAAAAAATATAAAAATTCGAAAAATATAAATTATGAAAAATATAAAAAATCCCGTCTCGTCGCGTCTCGGTTTGTCTCGTCTCGTCTTGTCACGTCTCGTATCGTCACGTAACGTCTCGACACGTCTCTTCTCGTCTCGTCACGTCACGTCTCGTCTCGTCCCGTCACGTCTCGTCTAGACTCGTTTCGTGTCGTCTAAAGATTAAAAAAAATTAAAAAATCAAAGATATTAAAAATCAAAAAATATAAAAATTCGAAAAATATAAATTTCGAAAAATATAAAAAATCAAAAAAATAAAAAATCAAAAAATATAAAAGATCAAAAAATATAAAAATCAAAAAATATAAAAAGTCTCGTCTCGTCACGTCACCTCACGGCACGTCACGTCTCGTCTCGTCACGTCTCGTCTCGTCTCGTCCTGTCCCGTCGCGTCTCGTTTTGTCTCGTCTCGTCTTGTCACGTCACGTCTCGTCTCGTCACGTCTCGTATCGTCCTGTCTCGTCGCGTCCCGCCGCGTCACGTCTCGCCTCGCCTCGTCTCGTCTAAAAATTATAAAAATTTAAAAAATCGAAAATTATTAAAAATCAAAAAATATAAAAATTCGAAAAATATAAATTTCGAAAAATATAAAAAATCAAAAAATATAAAAAATCAAAAATATCAAAAGTTAAAAAATATAAAAAGTCTCGTCTCGTCACGACACGTCTGTTAACGTCTCGCCACGTCTCGTCTGGTCTCGTCTCCTCGCGTCTCGTCTCGTCGCGTCGCGTCTTGTCTCCTCTCGTCTCTTCTCGTCTCGTCACGTCACGTCACGTTACGTCACATCACGTCACGTCTCGTCCCGTCTCGTTTCGTCCCGTCTCGTCTTGTCTCGCCTCGTCTCGTCTCGTCCCGTTCCGTCCCGACTCGTCTCGTCTCGCCCCGCCTCGTCTAAAAATTATAAAAATTTAAAAAATCAATAATATTAAAAATCAAAAAATATAAAAATTCGAAAAACATACATTTCGAAAAATATAAAAAATCAAAAAATATAAAAATAAAAAATATAAGAAATAAAAAATATAAAAAATCAAAAATATAAAAGATCAAGAAATATAAAAAGTCTCGTCTCGTCTCGTTTCGTCTCGTCTCGTCACGTCACGTCACGTCACGTCACGTCTCGTCTAGTTACGTCACGTCACGTCTCATCTCGTCTCGTCCCGTCTCGTCTTGTCTGGCCTCGCCTCCACTTGTCTAAAAATTATAAAAATTTAAAAAACCAAAAAATATTAAAAAACAAAAAATATAAAAATTCAAAAAATATAAATTTCGAAAAATATAATTTTCAAAAAATATAAAAATCAAAAAATATAAAAAATCAAAAAATATAAAAAAATATAAAAAATCAAAAAATATAAAAAATCAAAAAATATAAAAAATCAAAAAGATAAAAATAAAAAAATATAAAAAATCAAAAAATATAAAAAATAAAAAAATATAAAACATCAAAACATAAAAAAGTCTCGTCTCGTTTCGTCACGTTACGTCACGTCACGTCTCGTCTCGCCTCGCCTCGTCTCGTCTCGTCTAAAAATTATAAAAATTTAAATAATCAAAAAATATTAAAAATCAAAAAATATAAAAAATCAAAAAATATTAAAATTCAAAAAAATATAAAAATCTCGTCTCGTGTCGTTACGTCACGTCGAGTCTCGTCTCGTATCGTCTCGTCAGGTCTCGTCCCGTCCCGTTCCGTCCCGTCTCGTCTCGTCACGTCTCGTCTCGCCTCGTGTAAAAATTATAAAAATTTAAAAAATCAAAAAATATTAAAAATAAAAAATATAAAAATTGAAAAAATATAAATTTCGAAAAGTTTAAAAAATCAAAAAATATCAAAAATCAAACAATATAAAAAATCAAAAAATATAAAAAATCAAACATAAAAAATCAAAAAATATAAAAAATCAAAAAACAAAAAGTTCCGTGTCGTCTTGTCTCGTCACGTCTCGTTTCGTCTCGTCACGTCACGAAACGTCTCGTCACGTCCCGTTTCGTCTCGTCCCGTCACGTCACGTCACGTCTCGTCTCGTTTCGTCTCGTCACGCCACGTAACGTCTCGTCACATCTCGTCATGTCCCGTCCCGTCTCGTCCCGTCTCGCCTCGTCTCGTCTCGACTCGTCTAAAAATTATAAAAATTTAAAAAATCAAAAAATATTAAAAATAAAAAATATGAAAATTTGAAAAAATATAAAATTCGTAAAATACACAAAATCAAAAAATATAAAAAATCATAAAATATAAAAAATCAAAAAATATAAAAAATCAAAAAATATAAAAAATCAAGAAACATAAAAGGTTTCGTGTCGTCTCTTCTCGACACGTCACGTCACGTCTCGTGTTGTCCCGTCCCGTCCCGTTTGGTCTCGTCTCCTCTCGTCAAGTCTTGTCTCGTCTCGTCACTTCTCGTCTCGTCTCGTCACGTCACGTCACGTCACGTCTCGTCTCGTCCCGTCAAGTCACGTCTCGTCTCTCCCGTCTCGTCCCGTTCCGTCACGTCTCGACTCGTCTCGTCCCGTACCGTCCCGTCCCGTCTCGTCTCGCCTCGCTTCGCCTCGTCTTGTCTCGTCTCGTCTAAAAATTATAAAAATTTAAAAATCAAAAAATACTAAAAATCAAAAAATATGAAAATTCAAAAAATATAAATTTCAAAAAATATAAAAAATCAAATCATAAAAAAATAAAAAATATAAAAAAACAAAAATATAAAAAATCCAAAATTATAAAAAATTAAAAAATATAAAAAATCAAAAAATATTAAAAAATTGTCGTCTCGTCTCGCTTCGTCACGTCTCGTCTCGTCTTGTCCCGTCCAGTCCCGTCTTGTCCCGTCCCGTCCCGTCTCGTCTCGTCCCGTCTCGTCTCGTCTCATCCCGTCCCGTCTCGTCACGTCTCTTCTCGTCTCGTCTCGTCCCGTCCCGTCTCGTCCCGTCTCATCTCGTCTCATCTCGTCTCATCCCGACCCGTCTCGTGTCGCCTCACCTCGCCTCGCCTCGTCTCGTCTCGTCTAAAAATTATAAAAATTTAAAAAAATCAAAAAATATTAAAAATCAAAAAATGTAAAAAATCAAAAATATACAATTTCTCGTTTCGTCTCGTCTCGTGTCGTTACGTCTCGTCATGTCTCGTCTCGTCTCGTCCCGTTCCGTCCCGTGTCGTATCGTCTCGTCACGTCTCGTCTCGTCTCACCTCGTCTCGTCTCGTCTAAAATTATAAAAATTTAAAAAATCAAAAAATATTAAAAATAAAAAATATAAAAATTAAAAAATATAAAAAATAAAAAATATAAAAATAAAAAAAATCAAAAATCAAAAAATATAAAAAATCAAAAAATATAAAAAAATAAAAAAATAAAAAATCAAAAAATATAAAAAATCAAAAATATAAAAAATCAAAAAATTTAAAAAATCAAAAAATATAAAAAATCAAAAAACAAAATGTTTCGTGTCGTCCCGTCTCGTCACGTCACGTCACGTCTCGTCAAGTCTCGTCTCATCTCGTCCCGTCCCGTTTCGACCCGTCTCGTCTCGTCACGTCTCGTCTCATCTCGTCTCGGCTCGTCACGTCACGTCTCGTCTCGTCTTGTCTCGTCCCGTTTTGTCTCGACTCGTCTCATCCCGTCCCAGTTCCTGCCGTCTCGTCTCGCCTCGCTTCACCTCGCCTCGTCTCGTCTCGTCTCGTCTAAGAATTATAAAAATTTAAATATCAAAAAATATAAAAAATCAAAAAATATTAAAATTCGAAAAATATAAATTTCGAAAAGTATAAAAATAAAAAAATCAAAAATCAAAAATATAAAAATCAAAAAATATAAAAAATCAAAAAACAAAAAGTTCCGTGTCGTCTTGTCTCGTCATGTCACGTCTCGTCACGTCACGTCACGTGACGTCACGTCTCGTGACGTCACGTCTCGTCTTGTCCCGTCTCGACTCGCCTCGCCTCGTCTAAAAATTATAAAAATTTAAAAAATCAAAAAATATTAAAAATCAATAAATATAAAATTTCGAAAAATATAAATTTCGAAAAATATAAAAAATCAAAAAATATAAAAAGACACGTGTCGTCTCGTCGCGTCGCGTTTCGCCTCGTCTCGTCGTTTCTTGTCTTGTCTCGTCTTGTCCCGTCTCGTCTCGTCCCGTCCCGTCTCGTCTCGTCTCTTCTCGTCTCGTCCCGTCTCGCCTTGTCTCGTCTCGTCTCAAAATTATAAAAATTGAAAAAATAAAATAATATAAAAAATCAAAAAATATAAAAATTAGAAAAATATAAATTTCGAAAAATATAAAAAATAAAAAATTAAATCAAAAACTAAAAAAATAAAAAAATATAAAAAATCAAATATAGAAAAAAGGAAAAAATATAAAAAATCAAAAACATAAAAAGTCTCGTGTCGTCTCGTCTTGTCGCGTCGCGTCTCGTCTCGTTTTGCCTCGTCTCGTCTCGTTTCGTCTCGTCACGTCACGTCACGTCTCGTTTCGTCTCGTACCGTCTCGTCCCGTCTCGCCTCGTCTCGTCTCGTTTCGTCTAAAAATTATAAAAATTTAAAATACTAAAAAAATTACAAATCAAAAATATTAAAATTCGAAAGATATAAATTTCGAACAATAAAAAATCAAAGAATATAAAAAAACAAAAAATATAAAAACTCTCGTGTCGTTTCGTCTCGTCGCGTCGGGTCGCGTCTCGTCTCGTTTCGCCTCGTCTCGTATAGACTCGTCTCGCCTCATCTCGTCTCGACCCGTCTCATCTCGTCTTGTCTCGTCTCGTCCCGTCTCGCCTCGTCTCGTCCCGTCTCGTCTCGCTTCGTCTCGTCTTAAAATTATAAAAATTTAAAAAATCAAAAAATATTAAAAATCAAAAAATATAAAAATCAACTATATAAAAAATCAAAAATATAAAAAATCAAAAAATATTAAAAATCAAAAAACATAAAAGGTTTCGTGTCGTCTCGTCTCGACACGTCACGTCACGTCTCGTCTCGTCCCGTCCCGTCTCGTCTCCTCTCGTCAAGTCTTGTCTCGTCTCGTCACTTCTCGTCTCGTCATGTCACATCACGTCTCGTCTCGTCTCGCCCCGTCAAGTCACGTCACGTCACGTCTCGTTTTGTCTCTCCCGTCTCGTCCCGTCCCGTCTCGACTCGTCTCGTCCCGTACCGTCCCGTTCCGTCTCGTCTCGCCTCGCCTCGTCTCGTCTCGTCTCGTCTAAAAATTTTTAAAATTTAGAAAATCAAAAAATACTAAAAATCAAAAAACATGAAAATTCAAAAAATATAAATTTCAAAATATATAAAAAATCAAATCAAAAAAATAAAAAATATAAAAAAAACAAAAATATAAAAAATCCAAAATTATAAAAAATTAAAAAATATACAAAATCAAAAAATATTAAAAAATTGTCGTCTCGTCTCGCCCTGTCTCGTCTCGTTTCGTCACGTCTCGTCTTGTCTCGTCTCGTCACGTCTCGTCTCGTCCCGTCCCGTCTTGTCCCGTCTCGTCCCGTCTCATCCCGTCCCGTCTCCTCACGTCTCTTCTCGTCTCGTCTCGTCCCGTCCCGACCCGTCGCGTCTCGTCTCGTCCCGTCCCGTCTTGTCTCTTCTCGACTCGTCCCGTCGCGTCTCGTCTCATCTCGTCCCGTCTCATCTCGTCTCGTCCCGTCACATCCCGTCTCGTCTCTCCTCACCTCGCCTCGCCTCGTCTCGCCTAAAGTTATAAAAATTTAAAAAATCAAAAATGTAAAAAATCAAAAATATAAAATTTCTCGTTTCGTCTCGTGTCGTAACGTCACGTCTCGTCATGTCTCGTCTCGTCTCGTCCCGTTCCGTCCCGTTCCGTCCCGTGTCGTCTCGTCAAAGTCTCGTCTCACCTCGTCTCGTCTAAAAATTATCAAAATTTAAAAAATCAAAAAATATTTAAAATAAAAAAATATAAAAATTAAAATAATATAAAAAATAAAAAATATAAAAATCAAAAAATATAAAAAATCAAAAAATATAAAAAATCAAAAATTATTAAAAAATTGTCGTCTCGTCTCGCCCTGTCTCGTCTCGTTTTGTCACGTCTCGTCTTGTCTCGTCTCGTCACGTCACGTCTCGCCTTGTCCCGTCCCGTCTTGTCCCGTCCCGTCTCGTCCCGTCTCATCCCGTCCCGTCCCGTCTCGTCACGTCTCTTCTCGTCTCGTCCCATCCCGTCCCGTCGCGTCTCGTCTCATCTCGTCCTGGCTCGTCTCGTCTCGTCCCGTCCCGTCTCGTCTCGCCTCACATCGCCTCGCCTCGTCTCGTCTAAAAATTAAAAAAAATTAAAAAATATTAAAAATCAAAAAATGTAAAAAATCAAAAAATGTAAAAATATTTTATAAGAATATAAAAAAACAAAAAAATTAAAAAGTCTCGTGTCGTTTCGTCTCGTCGCGTCGGGTCGCGTCTCGTCTCGTTTCGCCTCGTCTCGTATAGACTCGTCTCGCCTCATCTCGTCTCGACCCGTCTCGTCTCGTCTTGTCTCGTCTCGTCTCGTCTCGTCCCGTCTCGTCTCGTCTCGCCTCGCTTCGTCTCGTCTTAAAATTATAAAAATTTAAAAAATCAAAAAATATTAAAAATCAAAAAATATAAAAATCAACTATATAAAAAATCAAAAATATAAAAAATCAAAAAATATTAAAAATCAAAAAACATAAAGGTTTCGTGTCCTCTCGTCTCGACACGTCACGTCACGTCTCGTCTCGTCCCGTCCCGTCCCGTCTCGTCTCGTCTCCTCTCGTCAAGTCTTGTCTCGTCTCGTCACTTCTCGTCTCGTCTCGTCACGTCACGTCTCGTCTCGTCTCGCCCCGTCAAGTCACGTCACGTCTCGTCTCTCCCGTCTCGTCTCGTCCCGTCCCGTCTCGTCTCGTCTCGCTTCGCCTCGTCTCGTCTTGTCTCGTCTAAAAATTTTAAAAATTTAAAAAATCAAAAAATACTAAAAATCAAAAAACATGAAAATTCAAAAAATACAAAATTTCAAAATATATAAAAAATCAAATCAAAAAAAACAAAAATATAAAAAAAACAAAAATATAAAAAATCCAAAATTATAAAACTTTAAAAAATATACAAAATCAAAAAATATTAAAAAATTGTCGTCTCGTCTCGCCCTGTCTCGTCTCGTTTCGTCACGTCTCGTCTTGTCTCGTCTCGTCTCGTCACGTCACGTCTCGTCTCGTCTTGTCCCGTCCCGTCTTGTCCCGTCTCGTCTCGTCTCGTCTCATCCCGTCCCGTCCCGTCTCGTCACGTCTCTTCTCGTCTCGTCTCGTCCCGTCCCGACCCGTCGCGTCTCGTCTCGTCTGGTCTCGTCTTGTCTCTTCTCGACTCGTCCCGTCGCGTCTCGTCTCATCTCGTCCCGTCTCGTCTCATCTCGTCTCGTCTCGTCACATCCCGTCTCGTCTCTCCTCACCTCGCCTCGTCTCGTCTAAAAATTATAAAAATTTAAAAAATCAAAAAATATTAAAAATCAAAAATGTAAAAAATCAAAAATATAAAATTTCTCGTTTCGTCTCGTCTCGTGTCGTCACGTCTCGTCATGTCTCGTCTCGTCTCGTCCCGTTCCGTCCCGTGTCGTCTCGTCACGTCTCACCTCGTCTCGTCTAAAATTTATCAAAATTTAAAAAATCAAAAAATATTTAAAATAAAAAAATATAAAAATTAAAAAAATATAAAAAAATAAAAAAAAATATAAAAATCAAAAAATATAAAAAATCAAAAAATATAAAAAATCAAAAAATATAAAAAAATCAAAAAATATTTAAAAATTGTCGTCTCGTCTCGCCCTGTCTCGTCTCGTTTTGACACGTCTCGTCTTGTCTCGTCTCGTCATGTCACGTCTCGTCTTGTCCCGTCCCGTCTTGTCCCGTCCCGTCTCATCCCGTCCCGTCCCGTCTCGTCACGTCTCGTCTCGTCCCATCCCGTCACGTCTCGTCTCATCTCGTCCCGTCTCGTCTCGCCTCGTCTCGTCTAAAAATTATAAAAATTTAAAAAAATCAAAAAATATTAAAAATCAAAAAATGTAAAAAATCAAAAAATGTAAAAAATCAAAAATATAAAATTTCTCGTTTCGTCTCGTCACGTGTCGTTACGTCACGTCATGTCTCGTCTCGTCTCGTCCCGTTCCGTCCCGTTCCGTGACGTGTCGTCTCATCACGTCTCGTCTCACCTCGTCTTGCCTCGTCTCGTCCCGTCTAAAAATTATAAAAATTTAAAAAATCAAAAAATAAAAAAAATAAAAAATATAAAAATCTCGTCTCGTCATGGCACGTCACGTCTCGTCACGTCTCGACACGTCACGTCACAACACGTCACGTCGTCTTGTCTCGTCTCGTCCTGACTCGTCTCGTCACGTCACGTCTCGTCTCTTCTCGTCTTCTCTTGTCTCGTCTCGACCCGTCCCGTCGCGTCTCAATTCGTCACGTCTCGTCACATCTCGTCTCGTCTCGTCACATCTCGTCTAGCCTCGTCTCGTCCCATCTAAAAATTAAAAAAAATTAAAAAATCAAAGATATTAAAAATCAAAAAATATAAAAATTCGTAAATCATAAATTTCGAAAAATATAAAAATCAAAAATATAAAAAATAAAAAAATATAAAAGATCAAAAAATATAAAAAATCAAAAAATATAAAAAGTCTCGTCTCGTCACGTCACGTCGTCTTGTCTCGTCTCGACTCGTCTCGTCACATCACGTCTCGTCTCCTCTTGTCTCGTCTCGTCTCGTCCTGTCCCGTCGCGTCTCGTTTTGTCTCGTCTCGTCTTGTCACGTCACGTCTCGTCCCGTCTCGTCTCGTCGCGTCCCGCCGCGTCTCGTCTCGTCTCGCCTCGTCTCGTCTAAAAATTATAAAAATTTAAAAAATCAAAAATTATTAAAAATCAAAAAATATAAAAATTCGAAAAATATAAATTTCGAAAAAAAATCAAAAAATATAAAAAATCAAAAAATATAAAAAATCAAAAAATATAAAAAATCAAAAATATAAAAAGTTAAAAAATATAAAAAGTCTCGTCTCGTCACGACACGTCTCTTAACGTCTCGCCACGTCTCGTCACGTCTCGTCTCTTCGCGTTGCGTCTCGTCTCGTCACGTCGCGTCTTGTCTCCTCTCGTCTCGTCTAGTCCCTTCTTGTCTCTTCACGTCACGTCACGTAACGTCACGTCACGTCTCGTCACATCACGTCACGTCTCGTCCCGTCTCGTCTCGCCTCGTCTCGTCTCGTCCCGTCCCGTCCCGACTCGTCTCGTCTCGCCTCGTCTCGTCTAAAAATTATAAAAATTTAAAAAATCAATAATATTAAAAATCAAAAAATATAAAAATTCGAAAAACATAAATTTCAAAAAATATACAAAATCAAAAATATAAAAAATAAAAAATATAAGAAATAAAAAAATATAAAAAATCAAAAATTAAAAAAAACAAAAAATATAAATGATCAAACAATATAAAAAATCAAAAAATATAAAAAGTCTCGTCACGTCACGTCACCTCACGTCACGTCACGTCTCGTCTCGACACGTCGTCTCGTCACGTCTCGACTCGTCATGTCACGTCTCGTCTCCTCTTCTCTCGTCCCGTCACGTCTCGTTTCGTCTCGTCTCGTCACGTCTCGTCTGGTCTCGTCGCGTCGCGTCCCGCCGCGTCGTGTCTCGTCTCGTCTCGCCTCGTCTAAAAATTATAAAAATTTAAAAAATCAAAAAATATTATAATCAATAAATATAAAAATTCGAAAAATATTAATTTCGAAAAAAATAAAAAATCAAAAACTATAAAAAATCAAAAATTATAAAAAAAGAAAAATTATAAAAAATCAAAAAATTTAGAAAATCAAAAAATATAAAAAGTCACGTCTCGTCACGACACGTAACGTCACGTCTCGCCACGTCTCGTCTCGTCTCGTCCCGTCGCGTCTCATTTCGTCTCGTTTCGTCACGTCTCGTCCCGTTTCGTCTCGTCGCGTCGCGCGCGTCCCGCCGCGTCGCGTCTCGTCTCGTCTAAAAATATAAAAATTTAAAAAATCAAAAAAAATTAAAAATCAAAAAATATAAAAATTCGAAAAATATAAATTTCGAAAAATATAAAAAATCAAAAATATTAAAAATCAAAAAAATCAAAAAATATAAAAAGTCTCGTCTCGTCACGACACGTCACGTCCGGCCACGTCTCGTCTCGTCCCGTCTCGTCTCGTCACGTCTCGTCCCGTTTCGTCGCGTCGCGTCCCGCAGCGTAGCGTCACGTCTCGTCTCGTTTAAAATTATAAAAAATTTTAAAATAAAAAAATATTAAAAATCAAAAAATATAAAAATTCGAAAAATATAAAATTTCTAAAAATATAAAAAATAAAAAAATATAAAAAATCAAAAAATTTAAAAAATCAAAAAATATAAAAGATCAAAAAATATAAAAATCAAAAAATATAAAAAGTCTCGTCTCGTCACTTCACGTCACCTCACGGCACGTCACGTCTCGTCTCGTCACGTCTCGTCACGTCACGTCGTCTTGTCTCGTCTCGACTCGTCTCGTCTCGTCACGTCTCGTCTCCTCTTGTCTCGTCTCGTCCCATCCTGTCCCGTCGCGTCTCGTTTTGTCTCGTCTTGTCACGTCTCGTCTCGTCACGTCTCGTCTCGTCCTGTCTCGTCGCGTCCCGCCGCATCTCGTCTCGTCTCGCCTCGTCTCGTCTAAAAATTATAAAAATTTAAAAAATCAAAAATTATTAAAAATAAAAAAATATAAAAATTCGAAAAATATAAATTTCGAAAAATATAAAAAATCAAAAATATAAAAAGTTAAAAAATATAAAAAGTCTCGTCTCGTCACGACACGTCTCTTAACGTCTCGCCACGTCTCGTCTCGTCAAGTCTCGTCTCGTCTCGTCTGGTCTCGTCTCGTCTCCTCGCGTCGCGTCTCGTCTCGTCGCGTCGCGTCTTGTCTCCTCTCGTCTCGTCTCGCCTCTACTCGTCTCATCTCGTCACGTCACGTTACGTCACGTCACATCACGTCACGTCTCGTCCCGTCTCGTCTTGTCTCGCCTCGTCCCGTCCCGTTCCGTCCCGACTCGTCTCGCCTCGACTCGTCTCGTCTAAATATTATAAAAATTTAAAAAATCAATAATATTAAAAATCAAATAATATAAAAAGTCGAAAAACATAAATTTCGAAAAATATAAAAAATCAAAAAATATAAAAAATAAAAAATATAATAAAAAAATAAAAAAATCAAAAATATAAAAAAAATATAAAAAATCAAAAAATATAAAAGATCAAAAAATATAAATCTCAAAAAATATAAAGTCTCGTCTCGTCACGACACGTCACGTCTCGTCACGTCTCGTCTCGTCTCGTCCCGTCGCGTCTCGTTTAGTCTCGTCTCCTCTCGTCACGTCTCGTCTCGTCACGTCTTGTCCCGTTTCGTCGCGTCGCGTCCCGCCGCGTCGCGTCTCGTCTAAAAAATAAAAAAATTAAAAAAATAAAAAAATATTAAAAATCAAAAAATATAAAAATTCGAAAAATATAAATTTCGAAAAACATAAAAATTAAAAAAATAAAAAATAAAAAAATAAAAAATTTAAAAAATCAAAAAACTTAAAAAGTCTCGTCTCGTCACGACACGTCACGTCACGTCTCGTCTCGTATTGTCTCGTCTCGTCTCGTCGCGTCGCGTCTCGTCGCGTCTCGTTTCGTCTCGTCCCGTCCCGTCTCGCCTCGTCTCGTCTCTTCTAAAATTTATAAAAAATTAAAAAATCAAAAAAATCAAAAAATAAATAAAAAAATATAAAAATTCAAAAATAAAAAGTCTCGTCTCGTCACGTCACCTCACGTCACGTCATGTCACGTCTCGACACGTCATGTCACGTCACAACACGTCGTCTTGTCTCGTCTCGTTTCGACTCGCATTGTCACGTCACGTCTCGTCTCGTCTCCTCTTGTCTCGTCTCGTCCCGTCCCGTCGCGTCTCGTTTCGTCTCGTCTCGTCACGTCTCGTCACGTCTCGTCTCGTCTCGTCATGTCTCGTCCCGTTTCGTCGCGTCGCGTTCCGCCGCGTCTCGACTCGTCTCGTCTCTCCTCGCCTCGTCTAAAAATTATAAAAATTTAAAATATCAAAAAATATTAAAAATCAAAAAATATAAAAATTCGAAAAATATAAATTTCGAAAAATATAAAAAATCAAAAAAATAAAAAATCAAAAAATATAAAAGATCAAAAAATATAAAAATCAAAAAAATATAAAAAGTCTCGTCTCGTCACGTCACGTCACCTCACGGCACGTCACGTCTCGACTCGTCACGTCTCGTCTCGTCCTGTCCCGTCGCGTCTCGTTTTGTCTCGTCTCGTCTTGTCACGTCACGTCTCGTCTCGTCACGTCTCGTCTCGTCCTGTCTCGTCGCGTCCCGCCGCGTCACGTCTCGCCTCGCCTCGTCTAAAAATTATAAAAATTTAAAAAATCAATAATATTAAAAATCAAAAAATATAAAATTTGAAATTTGAAACATAGATTTTTTGAAAAATATAAAAAATAAAAAATATAAAAAATAAAAAATATAAGAAAAAATATAAAAAATAAAAAAATAAAAAACCAAAAAATATAAAAAATCAAAAAATATAAAAGATCAAAAAATATAAATATCAAAAAATATAAAAGACCTCGTCTCGTCACGTCACGTCTCGTTTTGACACGTCACGTCGTCTCGTCACGTCTCGATTCGTCACGTCACGTCACGTCTCCTCTTGTCTCGTCTCGTCCCGTCCCGTCGCGTCTGGTTTCGTCTCGTCTCGTCACGTCTCCTCTCGTCTCGTCGCGTCGCGTCGCGTCCCGCCGCGTCGTGTCTCGTCTCGCCTCGTCTCGTCTAAAAATTATAAAAATTTAAAAAATCAAAAAATATTAAAAATCAATAAATATAAAAATTCGAAAAATATAAATTTCGAAAAATATAAAAAATCAAAAAATATAAAAAATGAAAAAATATAAAAAATCAAAAAATTTAAAAAATCAAAAAATATAAAAAGTCTCGTCTCGTCACGACACGTAACGTCACGTCTTGTCTCGTCCCGTCGCATCTCGTTTCGTCTCGTCACGTCACGTCTTGTCCCGTTTCGTCTCGTCGCGTCGCGCGCGTCCCGCCGCGTCGCGTCTCGTCTAAAAAATATAAAAATTTAAAAAATCAAAAAATATTAAAAATCAAAAAATATAAATTTCGAAAAATATAAAAAATCAAAGAAATCAAAAAAATCAAAAAATTTAAAAAAATATAAAAAGTCTCGTCTCGTCACGACACGACTCCTCTCGCCTCGTCTCGTCTAAAAAATATAAAAATTTAAAAAATCAAAAAATATTAAAAATCAAAAAACATAAAAATTCGACAAATATAAATTTCGAAAAATATAAAAAATAAAAAAAATAAAAAAATTAAAAAAATATAAAAAGTCTCGTCTCGTCACGACACGACACGTCTCGTCACGTCTCGTCTCGTCCCGTCGCGTCTCGTCACGTCTCGTCCCGTTTCGTCTCGTCGCGTCGCGTCGCATCCCGCCGCGTCGCGTCTCGTCTCGTCACGTCTCGTCTCGTCTCGCCTCGCCTCGTCTCGCCTAAAAATTATGAAAATTTAAAAAATCAAAAATATTAAAAATCAAAAAATATAAAAATTCGAAAAATATAAATTTGGAAAATTATAAAAAATCAAAAAAATCAAAAATATAAAAAATCAAAAAATTAAAAAAATATAAAGTCTCGTCACGTCACGCCACGTCACGTCATGTCTCGTCACGTCGCGTCTCGTTTCGTCTCGTTTCGTCTCGTTTCGTCTCGTCTTGTCACGTCCCGTTCCGTTTCGTCTCGTCGCATCCCGTCGCGTCGCGTCTCGTCTCGTATAAAAATTATAAAAATATAAAAAATCAAAAAATATAAAAAATCAAAAAATATAAGAAAAAAATATAAAAAATCAAAAATATAAAAAATAAAAAAATATAAAAAATAAAAAATATAAAAGATCAAAAAATATAAAAACCTCACGGCACGTCACGTCTCGTCTCGACACGTCACGTCGCGTCACGTCACAACACGTCACGTCGTCTCGTGTCGTAACGTCACGTCTCGTCTCATCTTGTCTCGTCTCGTCCCGTCCCGTCCTGTCTCGTTTCGTCACGTCGCGTCGCGTCTCGTCACGTCCTGTCTCGTCTCGCCTCGTCTCGCCTAAAAATTATAAAAATTTAAAAAATCAAAAATATTAAAAATCAAAAAATATAAAATTCCAAAAAATATAAATTTCGAAAAATATAAAAAATCAAAAAATATAAAAAATCAAAAAATATAAAAAATAAAAAAAAATATAAAAAATCAAAAAATCAAAATATTAAAAATAAAAAAAAAATAAAAAGTCTCGTCACGTCACGTCACCTCACGGCACGTCACGTCACGTCTCGCTCGACACGTCACGTCACGTCGCGTCACAACACGTCACGTCGTCTTTTCTCGACTCGTCACGTCACGTCACGTCTCGTCTCCTCTTGTCTCGTCTCGTCCCGTCCCGTCGCGTCTCGTTTCGTCACGTCTCGTCTCGTCATGTCTCGTCTCATCCTGTCTCGTCGCGTCGCGTCTCGACGTGTCGCGTCTCGTCTCGCCTCGTCTAAAAATTATAAAAAATTAAAAAATCAAAAAATATAAAAAATAAAAAATATAAAGAATCGAAAAATATAAAAAATAAAAAAAATTAAAATATCAAAAAATATAAAAAGTCTTGTCTCGTCACGACACGTCACGTCTCGCCACGTCTCGTCCCGTCCCGTCGCGTCTCGATTCTTCTCGTCTCCTCTCGTCACGTCACGTCTTGTCCCGTTTCGTCTCGTCGCGTCGCGTCCCGCCGCGTCGCGTCTCGTCTCGTCTAAAAAATATAAAAATTTAAAAAATCAAAAATATTAAAAATCAAAAAATATAAAAATTCGAAAAATATAAATTTGGAAAATTATAAAAAATCAAAAAAATCAAAAATATAAAAAATCAAAAAATTAAAAAAATATAAAGTCTCGTCACGTCACGTCACGCCACGTCACGTCATGTCTCGTCACGTCGCGTCTCGTTTCGTCTCGTCTTGTCACGTCCCGTTCCGTTTCGTCGCGTCGCATCCCGTCGCGTCGCGTCTCGTCTCGTATAAAAATTATAAAAATATAAAAAATCAAAAAATATAAAAAATCAAAAAATATAAGAAAAAAATATAAAAAATCAAAAATATAAAAAATAAAAAATATAAAAAATAAAAAATATAAAAGATCAAAAAATATAAAAACCTCACGGCACGTCACGTCTCGTCTCGACACGTCACGTCGCGTCACGTCACAACACGTCACGTCGTCTCGTGTCGTAACGTCACGTCTCGTCTCATCTTGTCTCGTCTCGTCCCGTCCCGTCCTGTCTCGTTTCGTCACGTCGCGTCGCGTCTCGTCACGTCCTGTCTCGTCTCGCCTCGTCTCGCCTAAAAATTATAAAAATTTAAAAAATCAAAAATATTAAAAATCAAAAAATATAAAATTCCAAAAAATATGAATTTCGAAAAATATAAAAAATCAAAAAATATAAAAAATCAAAAAATATAAAAAATAAAAAAAATATAAAAATCAAAAAATCAAAATATTAAAAATAAAAAAAATAAAAAGTCTCGTCACGTCACCTCACGGCACGTCACGTCACGTCTCGCTCGACACGTCACGTCACGTCGCGTCACAACACGTCACGTCGTCTTTTCTCGACTCGTCACGTCACGTCACGTCTCGTCTCCTCTTGTCTCGTCTCGTCCCGTCCCGTCGCGTCTCGTTTCGTCACGTCTCGTCTCGTCATGTCTCGTCTCATCCTGTCTCGTCGCGTCGCGTCTCGACGTGTCGCGTTTCGTCTCGCCTCGTCTAAAAATTATAAAAAATTAAAAAATCAAAAATTATAAAAAATAAAAAATATAAAGAATCGAAAAATATAAAAAATCAAAAAATTTAAAATATCAAAAAATATAAAAAGTCTTGTCTCGTCACGACACGTCACGTCTCGCCACGTCTCGTCCCGTCCCGTCGCGTCTCGATTCGTCTCGTCTCCTCTCGTCACGTCACGTCTCGTCACGTCTTGTCCCGTTTCGTCTCGTCGCGTCGCGTCCCGCCGCGTCGCGTCTCGTCTCGTCTAAAAAATATAAAAATTTAAAAAATTAAAAATATTAAAAATAAAAAAATATAAAAATTCGAAAAATATAAATTTCGAAAAATATAAAAAATAAACAATATAAAAAATCAAAAAATTTAAAAAATCAAAAAACTTAAAAAGTCTCGTCTCGTCACGACACGTCACGTCTCGCCACGTCTCGTCTCGTCTCGTCGCGTCTCGTTCGTCTCGTCCCGTCCCGTCTCGCCTCGTCTCTTCTAAAATTTATAAAAATTTTAAAAAATCAAAAAAATAATAAATTAAAAAAATAAATAAAAAAAGTTAAAAATTCAAAAATATAAAAAATCAAAAAATATAAAAAATCAAAAAATATAAAAGATCAAAAAATATAAAAAATCAAAAAAATAAAGTCTCGTCTCGTCACGTCACCTCACGTCACGTCTCGACACGTCACGTCACAACACGTCGTCTTGTCTCGTCTCGTCTCGACTCGTCTTATCACGTCACGTCTCGTCTCCTCTTGTCTCGTCCCGTCCCGTCGCGTCTCGTTTCGTCTCGTCTCGTCTCGTCACGTCTCGTCACGTCTCGTCATGTCTCGTCCCGTTTCGTCGCGTCGCGTTCCGCCGCGTCTCGTCTCGTCTCTCCTCGCCTCGTCTAAAACTTATAAAAATTTAAAAAATCAAAAAATATTAAAAATAAAAAAAATATAAAAATTCGAAAAATATAAATTTCGAAAAATATAAAAAATCAAAAAATATAAAAAATGTAAAAATGTAAAAATCAAAAAATATAAAAAATCAAAAAATGTAAAAGATCAAAAAATATAAAAAATCAAAAAAATAAAGTCTCGTCTCGTCACGTCACCTCACGTCACGTCACGTCTCGACACGTCACAACACGTCGTCTTGTCTCGTCTCGACTCGTCTTATCACGTCACGTCTCGTCTCGTCTCCTCTTGTCTCGTCCCGTCCCGTCGCGTCTCGTTTCGTCTCGTCTCGTCACGTCTCGTCTCGTCACGTCTCGTCATGTCTCGTCCCGTTTCGTCGCGTCGCGTTCCGCCGCGTCTCGTCTCGTCTCGTATCTCCTCGCCTCGTCTAAAACTTATAAAAATTTAAAAAATCAAAAAATATTAAAAATAAAAAAAAATATAAAAATTCGAAAAATATAAATTTCGAAAAATATAAAAAATCAAAAAATATAAAAAATGGAAAAATGTAAAAATCAAAAAATATAAAAAATCAAAAAATATAAAAAATAAAAAATAAAAAACGAACGACAAGCACTGAACGACTAAAGATGATAACGAGCGATGAATGACGAGACGAAAAACGAACGACGAAAGACAAAAGACGAACGACAAAAGGCGAACGACAAACGACGAAATGCGAGCGACGAACGGCGAACGATGGATGAGAAACGACGAAAGAGGAACGATGAACGGTGAAAGACGAACAACGAAAGACGACCAACGAACAACGAGGGAGGAAAGTAGAACGACAAAAAAAGCCGAAAGATAAACGACGAACGTCGATCGACAAATAACGAAAGACAAAAGACGAACGGCGAACGACGAAAATAGAACGACAAACGACGGAAGACAAAAGACGATCGGAGAAAAATGAACGACGAGCCACGAATTACGAAAGACAAACTTCTGAACACGAAAGACGATAGACGAACGACGAAAGATGATCAACGAACGTCTGAAGAACAACGAACGATGGATGACAAACGACGAAAGAGGAACGGCCAACTGTGAACTTCTAAGGTCTCACCGCGAACGTCGAAAGACGAACGACGTAAAACCAAAAACACAAAAAGTAGAATAAACAAAAAATCTAAAAAATAAAAAAAATATTAAATCGGAAATATTAATATTCGAACAATAAAAAATTGGAAAAATACAAAAATTAAAAAAATGAAAGGGAAAAAATATAAAAATTGAAAAATATAAACGAGCGAAAAAACACGATGACACCGAAACACAAACGACTAGCGACGAAAGGAGAAAGACGAACGACGAAAGACCAAAAATACAAAAAGTGGAAAAATCGAAAAATATGAAAATTAGAAAAAAATAAACGCAAAGATGCAAAATGTAAAAATTCAAAAATAGAAACGAACGACGAAAGAGAAACAACGATACACGAACGACCAACGCGGAAAGACGAGAGACGGACAAGAAACGAAAGTCGCACGAACGTCATAAGACGAACTACGAAAGAACAGAAACAAAGAGGGAAAATGAAAAATCTAAAAATTCAAAAATATAAAAATTACAAAATTATTAGTATTCGAAATATATAAAACTTCGAAAATTAGAAACGTACGACGAGCACCGAGCGCTGAGCGACGAAAGTAAAACGAATAAAGACGAACGACGAAAAAAAATGAACGCGAAGCGACTAATGACGAAAGACGATCGACGAGCGAACAACGATGAACGTCGAACGACGGAACACGAAAGACGATAGACCAATGATGACTGTAGAACTACGAACGACGAGCAACGAAGTATGGACGACAAACCACGAAAGACTAACGGTGTACGACGAAAGACGAACGTCCAACGACGAAAAGCAAACGACGTAAAACGAACGACAAAAGACGAGCGACGAACGTAGAACGACGAACAACGAACGACGAAAGACAAAACGAAAGATAACCGACAAACGACGGAAGACGAACGGCGAACGACAACCGACGAAAGACCAATAACAAACGACAAAAGAAGAACGGCGACGACGAAAAACTAGAAACAAGAAGGGGCAAAAACGAAAAATCAAAAAATTCGAAAAAAGAGAAATAAAAAATTGAAAAATATATAAATTCGATAAATGTAAACGAACGACGAACGATGATGGACGAAAAACGAAGGACGATCAACGAATGGCGAACGTCGAAAAACGAACAACGAATAGCCAAAGACGAACGACGATCGGCGAAATACGATCAGCGAAAGACGAACGACCAACGACGATCGACAAACGACGTATCACGAAAGACCAGAAATAAAAAGGGGAAAGAAAAAAATCTAAAAATTCGAAAAATATACTAATTCAAAATTATAAAAATTCAAAAAATATAAAATTTGAAAAACATAAAAATTATAAACGAACGACGAAAGGCGATCGACGAACGACGAGGGATGAAAACGAACTACAAGCGATCGTCGAACGACGAAAGACGAGTGACGAACGGCAAACAACGAAAGACGAATCCCGAAAGACCAGAAACAAAAAGTGGAAAAAATTAAAAGTTTAGAAATTCGAAAACCCAAAAATTTGAAAAATATAAAAATTCAAAAAATACACAAATTCTAAAAATAAAAAAATTGAAAAATACCAACAATTGAAAAATGTAAAAATTCGTAAAATATAAACGAACGTCGAACGACGAGCGAAAAACCGAATGACGAACAACGAGCGACGAACGACTAGCGTCGAAAGATGAACGACGAACAGAGAAAGGCGAACGAGAAAAAAAGAACGATTAAAGTCCACACACAAAAAGTTTAAAAAATTCGAATACAATAATTCGAAAAAACGAAGAATATAAAAATTAGAAAAATAAAAATTCGATAAATATCAAATTTGAAAAATATTTAAAAAATTAAACGAACGATGAACGACGAACGTTGAAACACAAAAAACGAACGACTGAAGAACGAACAACGGCGATGGACGAACGTCGAACAACGAAAGATGAACGACGAAAGAGGAACGATGACCGACGAGCGACGGACGACGAGCAGTGAACGTCGAAATCCGAATGACGACAGAAGATCGACACGACGAGAATATCAAAGGTCGATCAACGAAAGACGAACGCCTAATGACAAACGACGCAAAATGAACGCCGAAAGACGAACGACGAGCGACGAAAGACGTCGAACGAACGGTGAACGATGAACTACGAGCGATGAACGACTAAAAACGAAAGACCAGAAGCACAAAAAAGTAGAAAAACCAATAATCAAAAAATTCGAAAAAAAACAATAAAATATAAAACTTCGAAAAACAAAATTTCAAGAAATATAACATTTTAAAAAATAATAAAAATTCGAAAAATATAAAAAGTTGAAAACTATAAACGACGAAAGTTACGACGAAAGACGAACGACTAATGATGAACGACTTAATACGACCGACCGACACGGAACACGACTGTAGAACGATGAACGACGAGCAACGGACGACGAACGAAGAACGACGATAGACAATGGACGCAAGACGAACGACGAAGCGACGATCGACAAGCGACGAATCACGAAAGACAAAAGACGAACGACCAGCGACGAGCTACGAACGGCGAGCGACGAACTTCGAACGATGATAGACCAGAAACACAAAAAATAAGAAAACGAATAATCCTAAAATTCAAAAGAAGAAAATGAAAAATTCAAAAATATAAAAATTTGAAAAAGTAAAATATTCGAATAAAATAGAAATTTCAAAAATATAAAGAATCGAAAAAATTAACAAACGACGAGCTACCAGCGACGACCGTCGAACAAAGAACTACTAACGAGCAAATAGTGACGCGCAACGAACAACGAAAGACCAGAAACTAAAAAATTGGAAAAAACAAGGAATGTAAATTCGAAAAATAGAAAAATCTGAAAATATAATAATTAAAAAAATATAATAGAACGAGGAACGCCGAGCGGCGAGAGACGAACGACTATCGCCGAGCAACGGAAGACGGACGGGCGACGAAAGACGAATAACGAACGACGAACAGTGAATGGCGAACGTGGAAAGGAGAACGACGAACGACAGAAACACAAAGTGGAAAGAACAAAAAATCTTAAAATTCTATAAAATAAAAAAATCGAAAAATATACAAGTTCGAAAAAAATATAAAATTCGAAAAATATAAATGAACGACAAAAGACGAACGACGATACATACACGATAAACGTGAACGACGAAAACGAGCGATAAAAGGAGAAAGATGGAAGACGAACAACGAAAGACCAGAAAGAAAAAAGTGGAAGAAACGAAAATTCTAAATATTCGAAAGACCTAACAATTTAAAAAACCTCAAAAATATAAATGAACGACGATCGACAAACGAACGACGGAAGGAGAAAGACAAACGACAAGGGACGAAAGATAAACGACGAACGAATGACGAACGACGAAGGACGATGGACAAACCACGAAAGGCGAAAGGTGAAATGCGAAGGACGCTAGACAACGACGAAAGACGAACAGCGAAAGGCGGAAGACGAAAGACAAAAACGAACGGCGAATGTTGAAAGCCGAAAGACAAACGACGTACGACGAACGATATAGACGAAAGATGAACGACGTAACACGAAAGACGAACGACGTTAGCAGGAACGAAAAACCAAGGAACGACCCAACGAACGTAAGAACGAAACAACGAACGCACCAACGATCGAAGAAGAAAACCAACGAACGAACGAAGATACGAAGCTACAGACGAACCAATGAACGAACGCACCAACAAACGAACTCATAAAAGAACGAACGCACCAACAAACGAACGAACGAACCAACCACGTGTATGTATCGAATGAGCCATCAAACAAGAACGAATCAGCAAACAAACCATCCATCAAACAAACGAACAAAAAAAGCAAACAAAGAAACAACTGGAGAATAGGTGTAAAGAAGTTTTGTTTTGAAAAAATTAATTTCTCGATATTGAGACTTGAGCATTGGACTTGGTACACCTAGCTGATCTGTGGGAAATTACTGATGAGATTATAAATACAGTGCATGCTATAAAACATCTATATACGAACTGTCAAAGCTGTAAAAATTGGTTCAAGTAATTCTAAAGTTTTAAAATAAACAAAGGCCTAAGGCAACGTTGTTACATCACGTATTCTATTTAAAATATATATTAGAGTTCTTCACATCTGGAAAAGCATGTGTAAGGGCATGCTAGAAGGCACACCTATTAGTAAGGATTTCTTATATACCTTGATGTATGCAGATGACCAAGTGGTCCCTGCCAGTGATAAGGATGTTATCCAGTACACGACTAGAAAATTATTTGAAGAATATGAAAAGTAGGGACTTGACATTAATGTATCATAAACATAATATATAGTAGTGGGAGGCAATGGTCAGGACCTGTTAACCCATAGGGGCACAAGTGATGGTGATGATAGCAGATATGTTCTAAACTAAACAAATAGAGGTAGGCAGGTTATAAGATCTTACATACATTGACATGGAACTCAAGAATAAAAAGAAACACAATTACAAAACAATAGTGGAAAGTCTATTTACATCTGGGGCTGAGTTATGAACTATTAATGCCAGGAAAATAAGTAGAATCCAAGGAACAGAAATGGAATATTGGAGGTTTTGTTGTCAGGTTACAAACAAAGAGAGAATTAAAAATCAAAGAATAATAAAAATAATGAAAGCTGGAAAATCAACTTTAGAACTGTTAGAAATAATCACTCTAATATGGTGTATGCCTTTAAAGAATTTGAACAGTGAGCGACTGCCAAAGAAGGTGAGGGAATATCATCATGAAGAATGAAGATATAGAGGAAGACCAAGAAAGAAGTAAAAATATCAATGATAGCTGTGAGATGTTTAGAAAATGATGTATGGAAAGATCAAAAGGTAGAGAGATTAGGCAGCGAAAACAGCGATAGTTGTAGAATACTTACTACATTGCCATCATATACCTCAAAAGATAAAACAGCTGGGAAATCTGTGGCTCCAACAGCTGTCGTCAGGTTCTGGTTGACATTTGCTTCGATAGAGCTGATCATCTACTTGAAGAAGTGAAAAATGGAAGGGGAATGTGTGCGAATAATGGATGAAAAAGTATCATAGTGTCACCATATATGAAATGTGTGGTTGGTTGGTATTAAAAATGCAATTCATTTTATTTCATACAAAATATGAATACTAGTTTTCTGATGTTTGTTTGAATTCATAAACTTTTTCAAAGAGCTGAATAGAAAACTGCAATTTGTTTACCATTATTATATTAGTCATTAACTAGTCATTGTACCAAATAAGAGCTTATATTTAACAAATAAATGTTAAGTCTTGTTGAGTATTTTCTCACTTTCAACCCAGTATAGTTATCATTCCTATAAATGTGTGTCACACACACTAAAAAAAAGTTTTAAACTCATTATGGATTGCATTTACAGTACTACAAATTACAAATGCTTTCAAAGAATCATGTTGGTGAAATAAATAGTGAACTTTGTGTTGTATTTACGCAACATTGTGAAGAAATGGGTTTAAGCAACACCACCTAGATATACTATCTAGTATCCAGGTGGTGTTGGTTTAAGACTAGGTGATGTCTTCCTCAGAAAAATCAATCACGTAAAAAGTTTTGATGAATGAATAATACACTAAATGGACTCTAATTTGGGCACTAGTATTACTTTTGAGAACAAACAATTTCATGTGCCTGAATAAGCAACTGAAAATAGTTTTGGAATGGGTAAATCTGTGGCCTTTGGTATTGCTGACCATACATAATGCATGCTAGGCAATGGAATCATGTGAAAGAATGGGGAAGGGGGGGGGGTACTGGGATTTGCGTTGAGGAAGCCAGTTACTTGTATGAATTCTATGGCAGAGCCCACACCTATTAAATAAGCTTAGAGAATAGTGACCCTTTCATTTGTTTTAATTAATTAATATTTCATTGGCTCCAAATATTAGTTTTTTTATTTCTTAAATTTCATGAACAGAATTGAATTTCCTATCATACAAGTTGTTTTAAGTAAGGATTACAAATCCCTTTTCCTGAAAGGTAGTCATACACTACCAGGTATAATTTTCACTTGTTCAAGAAATATTCTGAAAATGTGTGTGTGTGAGACTTTGGACAAACATGCCACTTCTCTTGATGCAATACCCACCGGCCGCCACTGCTGTTGAGAGGATCGACGCAGGCAGACCAAAGAGCATGTGAATAATGTACTTACTTTCACACGTACGGTGCCTGTGCAGGCCGATGAAAAGATTGCAGAGGACAGGGGTGAGCAAACTTCTTGAATTCTCGTCAATTTTGCACAACAAACACGTTGGTCATACATTTTTTAGTATAAATTTCAATAGTTAAATTGTCATTATTTGTTTTACACAAATTACAAATTTTAGAAAAACTAACATTTTATGAACTCCATTACCATGTTTTTTAGTAGATGCAGGTCTCAAGAATTGCTGTGCTTTTCAAATGACTAATTTGCCACTAATTTTTTATAGTCAAGGACCATCACTTATCAATTGAGGCATTTCCATTTCTACCCTTAAATTCATTTTCTCTTTGCTCTTAGTACAAATCAGAATTTTTAAGAATTTCAATTTTAATTTGGAGTCTGCTTTCTTCATTCAGGGCATTGGGATAAATGAAAAGGATAATATAGGTCATTCTAATTTCTGGTTAATTTATTACATCTTATTACAAATTTATAAAAAATGTTTACATGAAATTATACTGAACTGAAGTTTGTTTCCAAAACATGTTTTATGATACAGTAAATGAAAAGAAATTTTTCTTATGTCACATAAACTCAACATATTCTGTGTAAATCTACCAACTACAATTTTATAAAACATTTTATTATTTTTCATGTGAAATTAATATTTTCAACTTTTAAAAAATAAAACTGTTGTCATAAGAAATGAAGGTGACCTGTATAAAATACTATCTATGAATAGGGAAATAACAATGAATGCACAGAATGAAAGACTAGATTGGATTACCGAAGATTTGTGATGGCTTTTTACTTTCACTACAGCAGAATTAAAAACAACACGGAGTCATGCAAATAAAATATTTGAAATTTTAAAACAAAGTACGAAAAATTAAGTACTTAGCAGCCATTTGATTGAAAAAAGGAAGAGACATTTCATTTACATTTTACTATGATATCTGCTGTAATGAAGAAGTGAAAATTGCCATCATCTATCACATCGAGCTAAGCTTGCAGCAACAAGTCTGGCAGGGTTTGACCTCTACAGACAAGTGAGATGAAAAGAGGAATATCCAAGGTGACCATATCCCATTTACTTACACAGAGTGATGAAAACCTTGCTATGTCTGCATAAGCTTACCAGATGATCTAAATAGCAGAATGAAGAGCTGAAGATCATTTTAAATAGACACCTATATTGATGACAAAGGGTCTCCAAGATTCTTTCACTGCAGTCACAATTTGGGATAATGTCAATTGGCACAAAATAAGTACACATTTAAAAAATTTTACAAATGTACAATAGATGCATCATTTCCTCATTGTCTTTTCTCTATCAGACAACACCACATAACTCAGCAATAGGACCAAGAAATACACCACATACACAAAATACATTAAAAAAACCAGCAGCAATTAAGCCTGAATCTTACAGCAATATTCAGCAAAGGTGATTTCTATAAAACACCTAAGAAAATCAATAGTGCCAATCAATTCATTTTAACACTTTCAGTAAATTTACATCAACAGACCACGCATCGTCAATGTTTATCTGGACAGTCATGCACAATAAATCAGCTAACGTTCACTGCTGTAAGTGTTTTTGAAGTTTGTTCCTTTGTTTAACACTTTGTTCACAGTAGAACTGTCTTGGTATAGAAGCACAAACACTTGTCAACGTACAATACCAGTTTATACACTGTCATGGATCACTAATATATTTATATATGTGTGTGTATATGTGACACTGAATTGAAGCTATTCTTGATGTCTTGTAGAGTTCCTTCTAGCCAGTGGTAATTTTGATAGCTCAATGAAATCATTGTTCAGCTATAAAATGAATGAAAGTCATGTTATGAGATGTACAAGTCACCTCATATGTCAAGAAACAAGAGACACTCTGATGGCGCAGTGTGCCGACATACGTAAAGGCCAGTCCAACTCACTCCAAAGGCCATGTTTCACACCAAAATGTCGGCACACTGCGTCAAACCAAATCTCAGTCCCACCCATTTTCTTTGATCATATGCGCCAGTTCAATGATGTATTTTCCTTCCTTGTATTTTTGACTGGATTCAAAGGCATGTTCCTGAAACAAACATAGAAGGTATAAAAATTTGCATCAAATAAATTCTATTATATTCTAGGAACTAGAAGTTAAATTTAACTTATTATAATTAAGCCGAGAATTTATGGGTAAAAATTCTGAATAGTTTTTAAGTACTAAAACATAGAAGTACAATGAAGTTCTGCATTACACACAAATATTTTTTAGCTTATTATATAAATTTTTTAACTCTTAACAAACTCAGAAAAAGGGCCTGACCATAAGAGTCATCTTGATTATTCACCAAACCTGTCTCCTTTAGATCTTGCATGTGGGGATGGATAAAAATTGAAGACAAGGTAAAGAGTTCAAAATATTTTATCAATAGTACAATTTATAATTAAAAATTGTGTTTATTCATCTCTCATATAACACATTATAAATATATGTATCTCTTGAGATTGTACATAAACACCCAGTGTTCATTTCAGAGTAAATGTGTATTATTATATCAACACTGGTGACCAATACATGTTTCAGTCATTCATTCATTCATTCATTCATTCAAGAAAATTAAATACATGAATAGTATGTGCAAAGTGATTTTGCAAAAAGACATGCAAGAAATATTGATGAAATGCAAAAGCTTTTGGGATATCTTACAAATCAATGCATTCATTTGCATGACATTTTGAATTGTAGGTATTCCCAAGCTTAATTATTTCTAGTGTTTGGTGTTTTTTCTTTGTAAAACATGTTTCTTGAGACAAGCTTTTGAGACAATCACTCCCCTCATGTGTGTTCTCTTGTTGTGTATAGCTTATACTCATTTCTTGAACAAGCCCAAACACAATGTTAGTTGCACTGTTCACATATCTTATTTTGAGTTCATGACAATGAAGGAAACAGTTAAATTTATGCTATATCAGCTCTGACAATTTTAAAGTTTGATTGAAAATATAAGTGATTTATACAGTTTAACACTTTGTTCACAGCAGAACTGTCTTGGTATAGAAGCACAAACACTTGTCAACGTACTGCTGTTACTATGTAAGAATTTACAGAAATTAATTAATTGCTCTCTTAAACATGAAAACAACATAAGAATTTTAAAAAATAAACAAAACACAAGAAGAAACTACTGCAATTACAAAAACTTATAAGAACGTGATTGCAATGGACATGATGTAAATATAATTTTAATTCTTTATTAATACATTGTTAACATTTTATTGTTGTTATTTTTTCCCACATTTCACAAATATTTGGAAAAAATGAGTAAATTTTAGGAAAGATCATGTACCCAAACATGCTGGCATTATATTACAAACTTACATATTTCCATCCAAGAGTTGTTTTGCAACATTCGCAATAGATATCTGCGACTGCATGAAGGCCTGTAAGAAGCACCCTTTCCTCAGCTGGTCCACACCCAACATTTACCCTGAAAAAAATTTATAAGTAGTTTCAGAGCTCAAATTAACACAAAAGTATTATGCAAAATATGCATGAAGTACAATAAAATATGATGAAAATACTTGAAGAACCTTTTTTGTTACTTCCCTTACTAGCTATGAATCTAAATGTAAATACAATTATTACTATATTTCTTTTAAAATAAATTATTTTAAATAAAAAAATACAAGCCTCAATTGTCTACCAAATGAACATAAATACTAAATTGTTTATTTTGTGACCTTTTATAACCAGTGAACTCTCCTGACAATATTGCATCACAGACATATGTCCTTGTCATGCAATATTGTAAGAAAGAGTTGTCTAAAAAGAACTTAAACAATATTATCTTGTAACCATGACAATTGTATAATCATAAAATGAAATTATAAATACTAGATGAGAAGACATTTACCTCCAGAAAAGAGAAATTTTAAGCGAACGGCATTCTTTACACATTCTAGTTTTAATACATACAGGTGTCAAAGTTAATTAAAAAGTAGCCAAGTTCATCAAAGTGCCTCCTGGAATTGCTGATAATATATAATATCCATATTTACAATTTAATTTTTTTGTAGCTTGCATAGTAAATATTAATTTAAGTTTCAAAATTGATTATCATATCCAGGACACTGATGATTTTAACATGTTTCAAAAATGTTGTCAGATTTGCAATAAAAACTGGTTCAAAAATGTGAAGAAAGAAAAAACAAATTGTATATTTATTATGCTTTAATTTAAGATATAAGCTATATTGAAGCATCATATGTATGTAAGTAAATTTACACCCATTACGCAATCCTAAAATAAATGAAACACATTTAATTGTGTCAAAGAAAGAAATGTAACTTAAAATATTAAGAAAAATTTTTCAAAATTTATAAATAACTTTTCCAAATAATATTACATTTCCATTATCCACAGATTAAGATTGGAATGTGATGCAGACAGAAATTTAAAATCTAACCCATAAAAGTCATATTTGACCATCCTTTTCTAATACTTACACTGAATTGAAAAGGTATGCTCTTCCTTGGCTTCCTTGGAAGGACTGCAAGAGAAAACCAACTGTATTAGAGGAAATATATATGATAACATAATTATATTTTATTGTAAAATTGTAGGCCCATAAATTTTAAGATGATCTATTAGATTGCTTTAGATTTGGGAGATAACCTTAAATGTATAAAAACCATGAAAAATCAGGTCTACAGAAAATATGTATATTGATGCATATTTTAAACCTTTTTTGCCTGGAGCTATGTCACATGCTGTTGGCAAGAAAGTGCTTAAATGTAAGAGATATTCTGCAGAATGGTTACGAATAGTCTATTCTATTCAGCATATTAATAACAGTTTTACCACCATTATGTGTTATAAACATACCAATGGTATTTTTAATGGTTTTAAGGGTAGGATGTAAGACTAAAAATATTAAAACAATAATCACAAGGACAACTACAATAACAATCATTATCTTAATTGTTTGTACATTCCTTGGAAGAAGTGAATTCAACAACACTGCTAACAAAGGTTTAATTAAGAGGTTTCTGTTGAAATACATTGAAATCATTTTTGTCATATCTAATTTGAAGGACAGAAATTCATGCTTTTGGAAACTTTCAAATTCTTTAAAAGTATGAGAATTAATAAGCACTCATAATGTATTTAAGAAAAAACTCATTTTGATAGAATGAATGTATTTCCCTAAAATTCATATAAATCTATTACACTGCTTACGTAACAGTCCCCTTTGGCTCAAACCCGAAAGTTGATGTAGATTGGTACCTTCCAATGGTTAAGAGGGATTTGTAATATCCCTCTTAAGACTGTGAAACACTGACTGTGTATTACTTAAGACTGTGAAATAAATGATTAAAATTTTGACAGAGACAAATAACCTCTTGCTCATGGCATTGACAACTCTTTCCCAAACTTTAATGTTAGACTTACTGGTACTAGCTGATGGCATTAGCAATTAAGGTGCAATATTTCTCCAGAGGGACATTCAGAATTCAAGGAGGTATGAAATGAAGAGTGAAACAAAGACCATCTTTGTGTTTACAGCAACGGATGAATAAATCCTAAGAATGTTCCAAAGAAAGTTTTCTTTCCCAATTTTCCTGAATTGGTTTCCTCGATTTCAATTAGGAAATCAATCGCAAATTAAGCGCCTAGACAAATTAAGTGCCCTGTCAGGGACATACTACTACTACTACTACTCCATCAAAACTCTAAGGGGGCGGTTCTCAGCCTCTTCCCCTCCGGAGACAACACGAACTGAGAGGTTCCCCGCAACCAATGGTATTTTTAATGGTTTTATGGGTAGGATGTAAGACTAAAAATATTAAAACAATAATCACAAGGACAACTACAATAACAATCATTATCTTTATTGTTTGTACATTCCTTGAGAGAAGTGAATTCAACAACACTGCTAACAAAGGTTTAATTAAGAGGTTTCTGTTGAAATACATTGAAATCATTTTCAGATTTCCATTTTCAGAGACCCAATTTTCTTACGTTCCGAGGCTGGGGCTCGGGCAGGCCTCTCCGGTCTCTCGGTGGCGGCCGGATCGCGTTCCAGTCTCCGCCGTGCCAAAGCTATTCCCAGCCGCGCAAGGCCAGCGCTCAGCAGTGCGCGGACGCAACCCCTCCAGCTCAGAGGGGCCCCTCTTCCCCCCCCCCCCCCTCCCGAGGTCGTGCCGCCACAGGCGCATCTACGGTATGGCAGGCACGGCACGTGCCACGGACGCCACGCACGAGGGGCTTAGAGTGTGCACGCTAATTTGAAGAATCCTGACAGGGGGGCGCAAATTCTGTGCTTGCCCTGGGCGACTGAATACCTAGGACCGTCTTTGTCCCGCTCCTCTGCCGGCTCCAATCTGTGACTTTCGACTCGCTGACATGAACCTGCCT
Organism: Gryllus longicercus; assembly: GCA_038098605.1. Lineage (NCBI taxonomy): Eukaryota > Metazoa > Arthropoda > Insecta > Orthoptera > Gryllidae > Gryllus > Gryllus longicercus. Next base: position 2,029,485 of record JAZDUA010000277.1, on the reverse strand, counting down.
CCGTGGTAAGGGGGAAGTTTGGAACACAAGAGTGTGGCACCTCTTCATTTATGAATCCGTAATTTTTATCCAAACTTACTTTCAAAAACTACTGCTATTGAAGAAATACACATGTACTCTCGCCTTTTCATTTACGAATTCGTCCAAACTGACTTACTGAAAAAGGTCAGCCAAAGTGGAATGTGGGTAGTTTGAAATAGTACCATTGGATTGCCTTTTCATTCATGAATCACTGGTTTTCGTATAACAACTCGTGTATAATGACATTTTCGTATTATGAGCCGAGTATAATTTATGCAAGACGAAATTTCAAGTAAAATTTATTCCTTACACATGATAATGCTTGGGCTCGGATGCAGTTTAAGACTATAACGAAAACAAGAACTGAGGTATGGTACAGACAACACTGTTTATAAACAAGTATTGCAAAATGGTATATGTTTCACAGAGAAAATTATTCAACGCGAGTGTTACAACGAAAAGAAAAGCAGCGCAAACTATGTTATGTGATTGCACAAATTTAAATAATGCAATTAACAAAGGATGGAAACCATCTTTTTTGTTTTGAATGTTTTGGTTGTCAACGAAAAAAGTTCCATAATCACAATTTTGTGAAAGTTAAAATTTTATGTATTAACTGATCACGTGATCGAACGAAGCGAACGCTCTTTATACACCTTCGAGCAAGCTACCCCTCTCCCGAGAGATGACCCCGCTGCCCTACCGTGTTTCCTACGCCTTCTTTTTTCCACATGAAGCTGTGGCACCTTGAGATGACCCTGATCCCTCAGGCTTTCAGCGTCGGTATTTTTATTTGTTCATTTTTACTTCTTGGTTGTTTTGCCAGTTAAATATTAATCATGTATTAATAACCATAGCTAATCACAACTAAATTATTTCCAGCGCGAACGTAATTTCAGAGGTTATTTACCACTTAACTAGTGGCGTTAAACGCACGTACGTTTTCATCCTTACTTTAATGCAAAATTACGCAAAATGTACTCGAATTTTCAAAAAATTGTACATGACCTTGTTTCAAAACCTATCTTTAAGGATCAAATTTCATTAGGGGAAGAAATTCTTGTTAATTGTAGTTGTAGGAAGACGCCGAAAAAAATTTGAATTTTTGAAATTTTCGAAAAATCAGAGTTTTTAACGAAAATGAGATCTGCGCTATTCTCTTAAACGTCATTTATACTATCCAACAACAAAATTTAAACAAAAACGATGAAGCCATTTTTTAAATTATGAAAACGTCCCAGGGGCTTTATGTAAAGTACCTCCAAAATGTATAATATCATTTTCAAATTCAACGGATATCAGTCAGATCGATTGGGGAACATCAATTTTAAAGAAAATCGGCTCTACGGTTTAGCCTCTAGCGCTGTTGACGGACAGACCAGGCGTTTTACCGTCATTGGATATTTCGGTATCAAGAACCCACGAAACATGGATTCTGACTACACCAAGAGTTAGACTTATTTTTCTTCTAAATTTAGCAACTGAATTCCTCCACGTTTTCGTTTCCAGGGCGCTGTAATAACGTGTTTTTCTGGCGAAAATTCGCGGCGAAAACTCGCGCAGCATTACATAATTTCCTCTCTGCTGCGTAAGCGACAGCGAAATATTGTACCATAAAAAGCATCAATGTACCGATGGTTTTTGAACGATGCATCACTAGCATCGACGTTTTCCATTTCGAATATCCATGTTTTGTGGTGGATGTCGCCCCCGTGGTCCAGGCGCGCCATCGCCGCTGCCCTCCGCCGCGATTTGTTCGGCGCCACAAGTGGGCGCTCGGCCTCCGGAGTGGCATTGGCCGCGTGCGTCATCAGAATGCGCCGATTCGACAAAATCATATTTGTGTTCCGTGGTGCATTCAGGGTGGAACGGGAATAAAATGAATGAAAACCTAAACGGTTTGCTCAACAGAAATTTAATCCGGGGGGTCGCCATATTCGAATTGTTTCTCTCTATCTGGTGCTTTAGGCCGACAAATGATTACACTTATTCTTATTCGTTCTTCGCGAAACGCTCTGTTGCACTAGCAGTCAACGATTTAAAAGTTGAAAATCATTCAAGGGTGACAATGAGCAATTCAAGGAGAGGTCCTGTATTCCAGTTAACCGAAACCGTTGGAATGTGGAATGCCAGACAAAACATTTTTTGGCCACAAATAGAAATGTCAAAGATGAAACTGATATTTTTCAAAGTTTAATATTATAAAAATAGTATTTTAATCACTGACATTCTTACATTATTTAAAAGAGGTATTTTACCAGAGGGAGTTTCCTACATTTTGCCATGTTTTCCAAATTTTTTGAAATTTCCTTTTCATTTCTGGACTATTTCTATTCCCAATGATTTTGTTGCGTCAATCACTGACATTTCGCAGGGTCAGCGCCAATTTTAGCACAAAGTTTCTAAAAAAACGCGTTTGGAATATAAAAAGACTATATATTGTTATATTGAAATAATAACCGCATTATGAGAGATTCAATTAATTCTTTCACATTCTATTTCAGGTATGCTTTCGAATGGTGCTCCGGTAATAAAAGTGTGGGTATGTAGAGGTACGAAATTGATACGTTTAAATTAAATTGTCCTATAAAAGTAGAAGTTGATAAAAAAAGTACGCGAACAATTCACAAACTATGTGCTCACCCTCTGGTTTAGAAGCAGAACTCTCTCATTCTTCTAGCAAGCTTCGTCCTGTACGTGATCAGCTGTATCATCATTTCTCCAGAAGAAAGACGCATTTTATTGTAACCAAAATCCGTGTCTTAAACAGGTACCAATGAAAACGTGCAGTTAGTCAACCACCATTGTAACTAATACGGTAGTTGTCCGTTTGGCTGTCGTGTCAAATTGCGAGGACTTGGAACTACTTCGTCTCTGCGCCCCCGGAGAATCATCGTTTTTGATTCGCCTCCGCGCATCACATCTCGACCACTGGCGAGGATCTCTGTCACACCTAGACCCCCCCCCCCCCGCGACCTGTCACGCGCTTCTCCGCCCCGCCCCGCTTCGTTCCATTCCGTCCCGCGCCGCCTCGGTCTGTCCAGCCACCATCTCTCCCTGCATCACCGCGCCTCTCCTTGGGGTTTAGTTCCCCCCCCCCGCTTCGCTCCGATCCGAGTAGCCCCCCCCCCACTTCGCTTCAATCCGAGTTGCCCCGCCCCGCTTCGTTCCATTCTGTCTGTGCCGCCTCCGTCTCCGTCTGCCCCGCTACCATCTCTGCCTGCCTCACCCCGCCTCTCCTTGGGGTTTAGTTCGTCCCCCCCCCCCCGCTTCGCTCCGATCCGAGTAGCCCCCCCCCCCCACCACCACCACTTCGCTTCAATCCGAGTTGCCTCGCCCCGCTTCGTTCCATTCTGTCTATGCCGCCTCCGTCTTCGTCTGCCCCGCTACCATTTCTCCCTGCCTCATCCCGCCTCTCCTTGGAGTTTAGTTCGTCCCCCCCCGCCCGCTTCGCTCCGATCAGAGTTGCCCCGCCTCGCCCGGCGCAGCCCTGTCCCTCTGTCGCGGCGGCGGGCCGTGACAGTCTTAATTGCTTTTAAACTGAGCCCCCCCTCCCACCTCCCCCTCACCAAGCTTCGCCGTCCCCGCGGGAGACGAACGTCGAAACCGTTCGATGTTCACCGGCGCGCACCCCAACACGGCGGCGACGCTCCCGGGCCTTCGCCCGCACACCCACCCCGTCGCAGGGAGAAGGGCGCCGCCCCTCTCAATCTTCAGTTTCCGCTCCATAAACTGATAGAGAGTGGAGCGGCGACACGATAAATAAATCCTGTCGACTTCACTATCTATGACTACCCGATCGGTCTGGCATCTCGTAGCGGATAGAAGAGACAGTATTTTCACCGTGACTATTAACGTGAATCGAAGAAGGGTCCGAACCAGCGTTGTTTTGCAGTATGTCTTATTCTAGACAAGTTTTCGACTCCAAGTCCTTAAGAAAATTTTACAAATTCAAGCAGATACGATGCATAAAGCATAAAAGTTAGTTTTTGCTAAGTGGCGGCATACGTGCGCGAACAATCGCATATAATTTGTATCTTCAGACGATTTCTAGAACGAGAGTACGACCTATTTCTAATCAATGGGATTTAGATTCTTATTTAAGAGCTTTGACGACGATAACGGGTTATGGTGCTCACAAAACTAGAATTAAACAAAATTGAAGCAAACAAAACTAATTTACGAAATAACACGAACGAGCCTATTTTCTTAGCTTAGTTGCGGAATTTCCCCTAGGAAATCTTGCTACACGTTGCTCCCACCCAACACTCAGTACCCCCAGTCTTCAGCATGCATCCATTACCTAACATGCAACAAGATGGGACGACGAAGTCAGATTCCTTTGGATTTCCTCACCCATGTATCTCCCACCAGCAGGGCACCGCCCCAGCCAGCACAAGCTCTAAGCTCCCGACTTGTCTCCCCATACGTGTGGTAGTGTAAGTCAAGGGTGAGTGTAGGAGAAACAAGAGGAAGGAAAGAACGAGTGCGGTCCGTGACCCGTTTGTGGTACTGTTCCGGCATTCGTCTGGTGTTAATTTAAAGAAACCACGGAAACTCAGAACAGCAGTCCGCTAGAATTCTCCTCCAGCCCGCGACTGAATTTGACCGTCGAAAATCCTGCCACTGTCGGGGCTCGAACCCTAGGACCTCCGGTGACATCAATTGATTTCCTGAGCCACCTAAGCCGATCGGAGGTTTTCGTGGAAGCATCGAGGTTCAAATGAGACATAAATCCCACCTAATACGCGGGGGGGGGGGGCATTAAGTGACCACTACTTCATCCTCTCCTCTCACTTCTGCGATAACACAACAGCCCCGAGCGGCTCATGGTCTGACATTTGCGTCTACGCAGAACTGCGATCATAGGGATTGGGGGCATTAGCCAATCGTCCAGCTCTTAGGTTGGACGCAACGACAAGCAGGGGAGGGAAGAATCGCGGGCGGCTCATGACTCGTTGTTTAAGGAACTGTCCCAGCATTCAGCTGGAACGAATCGGAGGAAACCAAAAAAATACACGATAGGTTACCAGCCTCTTAGAATTCTCAGTCAAGAAAGGATACAAGCGTCTTAACAAAAATCACGAGGAGCAAAATTGTTTATATTTACAATTTGTTTTTGATTAACGAGCAAACGAAACGTATTTACTGGATATCCCTCGTCCATACGCTAACTCATAAACTCTTGGTTATCCGGGAGACGCCACGTCGTTGGCTGAGAGGCCGACGTTTCGCCTGACATGTCGCAGGCTTCTTCAGGGCAGTAATGTCGGCTTCTCAGCCAACGACGCGGCGTCTCCCGGATAGCCAAGAATTTATGAATTCGAGCCGCGGAAGCTTACGTGTGCATTCGCTAACTCGCCCTCTTCCTCCCAGCAGCTCTCTTGCCCCCCCCCCCCTGGAGGTCGCCCTGGAGCGTCGCAACGCAGGGAATGAAGTTGGCAGAGATCACAGAGGGGGCGCACCTGTGAAGGACGCGCAGCAGCAGATCTAATACTCCGGCACCTTCGAGCTGCGCCTGATTTCATTTCGCGCACTCGTCGCCCCCGGAAGCGATTTTTTTTTTACAAACAGCTAAAGCATATTTAGATTTCATCCAATACTAAATCCTTTTATAAGATATTTATCCCACTTCAGATCTGATTCAAATATACTAAATTGTTATCCCACTTCAGATTATCCCACATCCCACTTCAGATCCGATTCCCACATCCTTATCCTGCGTAAATTTTGTGTTATTCAGGTATATCCTACGTCGTTATTCATGTGTCGGAATATTCAATAATCCTGAACGGGATGATGCTTGAAATCCTTGGAGATCTCAAACAACGTACTTTTACCATCTGAGATCTTATCAACCACATACGAACATCTCACTCATCAATATGACTTGTTGCGTGCGGCGTCTTCGATGCTGACATCGAACGTAGGATAGTGTACTCGCTCCCCGGAATGGGACATGCGACAAGCGGAATAAGTAGATAGGAATTTTTTTTACGCGTTTGAATTATTTTTATGGACATTGTCTAGGAAGAGCAGTATAAGTATTTCCATTATTACTTAAGTAATATAGCATTCGCTGGTAAGTATTTATTTGACATCGTTTGTTAAAATAACGGAAAATGGACAAATCCAAATACACACAAAATGTATGTACGTTTTTGAAATTTTGGCTCGATTTGCCAACTAACGGTGTCCTCCATGCCTGGCTCTTGTTTCATTCGCACGCCTGAGAGGGTAAGGGGCTAGTGGCGAACGTGACGTATTCCCTTCATAGCAAAGTCTGCCTGCCTGAGCTTTTCTTCGTCACACAATTACAGACTCTGAGAGTCAATTTAAAGGAAAGCTACACGAAAAAAAAGAACAGTTACAGTATACCAGATCCATGATACTGTACAAAGTTCCCTTGTTACAGTATCATGAATCTGGTATACTGCAACTGTTCTTTTTTTTTGCCGTGATACAACTCTATTTTTGATCCGACTGGGAATCGAACCCAGGATTACACAACGGGTAGCTAGAACACTGCCCATGAGCCATCCTAGAGGCACATAAACAAAATCCTGGGAAATATAAATGTTACACGACTTAAAGCCTGCACTTTTTTTTTACTCAAACATACCACAATATACACCACCTAACACAATGGGATAGACGAAAGGAGAAATATTCACTGTCTTGCTCTTGCCAACCAACTTCATGGGGTACATAGTTTCACCCAACAAAACCCGCTACCGCATCAATTGCGACATGTATTGTCAGAAAAGTTTCAATATTATGCGACACTTTCGCCTCTCGGCAGCAGTATAGCTCTGAAGCAGCCCACAACATGATGGGCGAAACGTCAGCTCGATCGACTGTAACGCGGCTCAGCCCGGACAGCCAAGAATCAAACGGCTACGGCAGTAGAAGCCTACGAATCCCGTGTCAAAATAATGTCTGCGGTGACTGAACCGAGTGTCCAGCGCGGGTTGCTAAGCGGAGCGAGGGCGGAGGGTGCTGGCGCGGCGGCCGAGTCGAGTGGAGTCGTGTCGAGTCGGCTCGACCTAGTGGCGTCGCCGGCGCCCGGGCCGGAGCCAGCTGCTGCTGCTGCTGCGGCGGCGGCGGCGGCGACGTCGGCGCACACGTGTCGGTCAACGACGGAGAGGCGGCGCGGGCGGGGCGGGGCGGGGCGGGGCGGGGCGGGGCGGGGCGAAGCGCGCGAGGGCGAGGAGGGGGGCAAAGGGGGCGGGGCTCGGCGGCGGGGGCATGACCTCCCGGGCGAGCGGCACGTGGCCGCGCGGCAAAAACACGGCGCGCGCAGGCGCAGCCACCGACGCTGACACAGGCGGCGCCGCGCGGCGCAACACGACGCGACGCGACGCGCACGCACACGAACACACACGTAGCAGTTTAGATGCAAAGTAAATAAACGCGTCAACAGATTTAAAAAAGACAACCAAATTTGCGTTGGAGGTGAGTGGACATTTAGATCAAAATAATTTAGTGGTGCTTTGCTATAAAATTATTTACATTCGTTTATAATGTATAAAAATTACCCGTTAATAATATATAAGAAATTACCCGTTAATAATATATAAGAAAATACACGTTAATAATATATAAGAAAATACACGTTAATAATATATAAGTATATACAAGTTAATACAATATAAGAATGCACAAGTTTGAACATTAGGATTATTCCAATTCGGAATATTTGAGGTGAGGAGTGCGCGTGGGGACTCCTACAACCACATCGTTTACAAAAAGATTGTGTGTATCTCCGAGCCATTGCTTTCAATTCTCCGCACTTTTTTCCGTTTCCTAAAATCATATGATGTTTACGTCTTATTTCTATAATAATTTTTGCAGAATTATGACTTTCACAGGCACGAAATATACGTGGGGCTCCGAAAAACCAAAGTCTTGTCTCGTTGTCGAAGTAACTATTTACGCTCCTATTTACACTGGAAGTCAATAAAAGCGGTTCATAATAAATAAATCAGCATTTGGAGCAAGCCCACGGCAAAAGCTGACATGCGGCCCGAAGAAAAACAAACACAATTACGGAAATAAAAATGTGTGAATATAAATGACACGTTCTGATCCCGTATCTCTGACGGACTGTTGGCGACCAAGCATGGGAAGCTGTTGCCTGACGCGGCGGAAAAAAGTGAAAGATTTTTGTATGTTCTAAAGAAGAAACTGTTAAAAGCCGGAAGACTTCAAATAACAGATATTACGTACGTATTATTTTAAATCTTTTACGAAACGAGAAGGGTTGGTACGAGTTTTTCGGCATTCAAAACTAGTGAACCAGCTACTTACGAAGATTCGGCGCGTAATAAGCGACTGACAGTTCTCTCGCCACGTGCTATGGTACGTCATGTGACGTGCTCTGAAGCAATCAGTTTGCGAGGATGTGTTTACTTTCTCACAACCAAGGCTCAGCGTTGCCGCTCATCTGACCCACACGCAGTGATATGGTTCGGCTGTGGCGAAGGTTACGAACATGATATCATAGCCAGAGTTAATGCCCCGAGATTTCATTTATCTGTGATGTAGGTGGTGCCATGTGCGTAGTATGTCTGAGAACAGCCCAGTGGAGTCGCTTATACGCTGCCGGTACTGAAGTATAACGCGATGAAGACACCCTCCACCAACCAAACGATCAGGTTCTTAACTCCATCTCGATCAGGTTGTTGTCCAGTTTCCCTGTTACATTGAGCAAATGCTGAGATGGCCTCTTGTTTTGCTTCTGCACGTTTGTGTAACTTCACAATGCCCACGTTTTGATGAACTCTCCTTTTGCTTGTAATGGTAGGAATAGAGGTTTAGGGCGAGTTACTATTTTGTTAATAATGCAGAACAATCACATCTTTCTTTTTGACCATTGCAAATACGTTTTCTATAACTCGGGAACGAAAATGTCTAGTATTTCAATGTCGCTTATCTCGTGCTTTTTTTAAATGTTATTTTTTTAAATTTATCTTTAAATTTTACTCATCTTTCAACTATTTATGGTTAAAATGATGGGAAGGGTTTGTGGAACTCAAAAAAACGTGCGCAGATGATCTTGTCCTCCATACGTCACATACAGTTTTAACTGTTTTCGTGGCTTAATAAATCTAACGAATGAGCGCGCCACGTTCCAAACTAAGCGAGCGCGCAGACAGCGGCCGGCGGCGTCGGAGGCGGACGCCGAAATGCCCGCGCGGGCGGAAGCGGAAGAGCCGTGAATCGGCTTCGATCCACCTCCCGCGGGGCCGACGGCGACGGCGACGGCGGCGGCGGCGGTAGGGGGCGTTGCTCGGTGACGCACCACGACACAGGTGCCGCCGTCCACCGTCCTACCGCGCCCCGCCCCGCCCCGCTCCGCCCTGCGGCCTCCGTCAACAGAGGCCACCAACCCAGAATCTAATTTTAGGTTTTACTGCGCCCCGGCGCCTCGCGTTGCGCCGCTCCGCGCCTCGCTCCCAGAGGGCGCCCGCTGCTGCCGGCGGTGGAGAGAGGTGGCTCAGGGCACCACCTGATGTCACTGCAGTGCAGTGCTGTGCTTCTGACCGGGAGGTCGTCGGATTGAGTCCCGACGGGGGCAGGATTTTCGACGTTAGCTTGATAGCTGGGTCGAGTTTTTTCGTCGTCTAGAGGAGAATTCTAGCGGCCGGACACTGACCGGTAGTTGTCCGTGGTTTCTCCAATCAACACCACGCAAATCCTCGAGCAGTGTTCCAACAAACGGGCCACGGACCGCACACGATCTTCCCTCCCGTTTCTTGACCTATCCTATCCGTTACGTATACTTACACTAACATGCACTACACTACCAAACATGACGGAGCTTAGAGCCCGTCCCGGCTGGGGCGGTGCCGCAGTGGTGGGAGGCACCTGGTCGGTGGTCATTGCTGCCTGGATAAGAGGAGAGAACGACTGGCATCGCGAGAGCAAGAAGAGAGGAGACTTTGAAATTTGTGTCAACTGCTAAGGTCGTTAGTCAGGCAAGTGTAGGGTATGTTTTTACTGTGGTAGGCGGGCGGTGATCTTCCCTGAGAGCGAGATCTGGCACCGACTTATACTCCGCCTAACTGGGTTTTCCCCAATCAGGTATCTCCCAGCAGTGGGGGACCGCATCGACCGGAAAGCTCTAAGCTCCAGACCGGTCACCCGGCATGTGTGATAGTATGTGAGAGAGAGTGTAAGGGCGCGAGGAATAGGTCAAGGATCAGGAAGAAAAAATCGGCGCGGTCCGTTTGTTAGGGTACTGCACCGACATTCGCCTGGTGTGGATCGGAAGAACCACCGAAAACTACCGCTAGGGATCTCCTTCATTCAGCGGCTGAGTTGGACCTAGCTGCGATTCGAAAACGCTTGGGAGTCGAACTCTAGGACCTCCCGATCAGAGGCCCTACAAGTTGATGCTCTGAGGCACCTAAGCCTGTCCCCCCTGTAAGTACAGTTAGCTCCCAACGCGTATGCTGAAACCTCCGCGCGTAGGCACCGCATCCTGGCATCTTCCCTTTCCGAAGCTGAGCGCTGCGCCGCACAGGGACTGGGCACAGAGCCGGGCTTCCCCCTGCTCCATCTCGCCTTCCGCCCCCCTCACGCCATGGCGACGCCAGTGGCCATCGGCACTCCGCCCCGCCCCGCACCGGCGCCAGCCCCCGCGCGCCCCCCGGTTATCACGTGCAATCTAATGGACGTGTTTACTGCGACGCAGCGGGGACCCCGCTCAGCGACCGCCACCCCACCCCGCCCCGCCCCGCCCCATGCCACTCCGCCCCGCACGAGCAGACATCTTTTTCGATACTTACGGGCTCGGTTCTTTACATTTGTATATTCCCTGGCGACGAAGGGGCGGCAATGTCTGCTACATCCCACCTCGGAGTACCGTGTACTGTTCTAATCTTGGTTTTAATGACGCATTTTTTTGACCAATTCCCTCTCTGGCACAATAAAGAGTTGAAACTCGCAGCAAACACTGATGACAACATTCCAAACACATCTTCACTAGCATGAAATAGAAACAATTTTCTGTTGAGAGCGACAATTTCTGTCCGTGATTTTCTTAAAAAAAATATAAAGAAATAACCGAAACAGATAAAGATCTCGCCACGTAAAATAAGACATCAAATCTATTCAATATCCCAGGAGATACCTCGAACTCCTGAGAATGTTAGAACGCAAATTATTGAGAAAGTTGCGAAGGCATGATTGATTTTCTAGAGACTGACATTGCTTCATAAAATGTAGTGGGTGATTTCGTAACTAATACCCCTACTCTACTCGTGGTCAGACGGAAGAGCGGGCCTGATGGCCCGAGTCTCGCCACGTAAAGAAAGGCAAATTCAATTCAATACTCTACCCGCATTTCTTCAACCCATCGGTCAAGAAAATTGGCGCGAGTAACGCATGGGATGTGGAATTTGTAGCACAGTAGAATAGCGGAAGACTTTTGAGGAGTTCTCAGCTTTCTTCTGCCTCTTCGTCATCATTGATAAAATCCCATTATTATGTTCCATCCCCCACCCATTAAACCATTCAATACAGATGTAACTGAAAAGGTTTCGTGCGTAAATCGTCTGCAGTCGGATCACCCTGAGAAGTGTCGGTAGTGCGAAGTTGCTTCTGCGCCCGCCAACAGCCCGGAGTCCGGCTTCCCGGGTCTTCCGAGAGACCCCCAAAGTCCCCCCAACTCGGGCGTAAGGGGTCGCGCCGAAGTTCGGTGAAGCGTAACAAGAAAATTAGCGCACAGCCCCCGGACGACGCCTCCGAGACACACTCCCTCCCCCTCGTCCGCCCACGAGCGCGGCGCAAGTCCGAGAACGCCATTTACGGCAACTGGCGCCCCCCACGCCCCGTTCATCACCGCCCCGCCACGCGCCGCGCAGGGCAGGTGGCCGCCCGCCCTTCCAGAAACATCTCTCTGTAAACTCAAACGCTCTCCCCCCGGTATTTGTTCCCTAATACAGAGTTCGCGATTTATGAACCGTCGGTTCAACTAAGATGCCTGCGTCATAACAAATTTAGACGATAATTAAATAAAGTAATCTCGTTAAAACACAGTACTTGAAACTTGGCCTAACTGAGGTACTTCAAACTGGGAACAGTAAAGGTAATTTATCTCGGAAATTTCTCTATGAACGACAAAAACTGGGCTCAAACTTGCAAGAAAAAGCGCAAAGGGGATTGTCATTTGATGCGGTAGCAGAAACTCGGAACCGAGTTACACACACGACTATAAATCCGCGTGTGACGGGGAGGATGTGGATTACGCACAGGCAACAATCTCAGTAATGAAGCGCTTGTTTACGTTTCTCCAGAGCTCTCGCGGGGGACGAAATTGCAAAGGAGCCATGTTTTCATAGTTGCTCGACAAGAAGGGAGGATTTGCGGAATAATTTGCAGCGAGAGGCGGCATTCTTGGCAGCGTGTGTGGCAAGCGCGTGGGCGGCGGCGGCGGCGGCGGCGTGCGGAAGAGCAACGGAGCTAATGCACGCCAGCGAGCGCCCCTGCGGCGTCACTGTAGGCAACCCGTCAAACGCTCGTGTCTGCCGGGTAACGCACACGCAGGCGTTTCGTGTTAATGCTGCAGAGCCCGAATGAGGCAATCCTCGTTATCCCTTTCGTCCGTGGTAATTGTTGATCCAATAGCAAAAATGTTATGATTAGTTACTTAAACTTCTGTTTCCAGCAACTGTACTTGAACGTATAATTGGAAGACATTTAAAGTTCGTGTCTACATCTCTTGATGCAATTGGAAGACCATTAATAAATAAAAATGTTATAATTAAGGTTTGACAACATTCTGACAGCCTGAAATGTACAAAAGTATATCAGTGACGATTTAATACAAATTATTTCGCACAAACAACCGATGACGAGATATAACGGCTCATGTGCTTCGTCAGTTCAATTTAATCGCCGAATTTCAAAACGATTTCCTGATTGCATCATGCTGAATTTTGGAGCGCTTAGAGAGATATAAACGTACTGTGAAGTTTGGTTACGACCAAATTTTAGTATTTATTTTATGTCAAAGTATATTCATCCAAATCACTGACATTTCCTCCTGCAAGCGTACGTTTATTTGGAAAGTAGATCCTGCAGTAATAAAACTAGAATATGTTTGGTCTTTAACGTCGATTCTAAATTCACGGTCTGAACTCCGAATGTCGTAGTGACATTTCGAGACTACATTAACAATTGAATAACGTAATGTAAGAAATAACTGTGCAAATAAACCCAGAGATATACCGTACGTACAGGTAAAAATACATCAATAGTACTTCATGTTTGAGAATTACATGGTTAATTCATGTTACTCACTCTTTTCTATCTCGCACCCTAATTTCCATTTAACCCAAAGGTCTATGACAAAACAAAGAATTGTGGGAAAATGAAAGAGAAGTATGTGAAACTATAGCGCACATGTAATTCCAAAATGATGTTTAATAACACTATGTTAGACGGATAATTCAGAAACGTATTAGGAGAGATTACATGTTGGTATGAAATGCAGTATGCTAATGAAAACCGTAATCCTTTGAAAGCCACTAACTGCACACTAGCACGTATGCTAATAAGTTAATTAAGTAAACAATACATGTAATACGACATACGTACAATATCCGTACAATGTGATATACGACAATACATAGCACAATGTTCTGTCAGAAAGAAAATCATATTAACTTTTTCTCCTGCATAGTCACGAGTCAACGTATGAATGGAATTAAATCGTTTTATCTTGAGAAATTACATTTGCGAGTGACAGTATTATTGACAACTATTACGCTTGAGAGAAGAATGCATAAATACAAATATTACAGAAAAATCACAACAAGAACGCAACGTTGGTTTATGAAAAAAAGAAGAAAAAAAACTACGGCACAAAACAAAAAAAAACAAAAGGCTGTTCAGTCCAATCATAAGAGGCAAAAAGGATGCATCAATTGTAAATGCAATCGTCTGTAAAACTTAAAAGAGTAACGCTTGGGCAGAATATCACATGCACACAGTTTCATCATAACATCTTAACGTGCAAGCTAATAGAATATTTAAATGCAAATTATTACGTTATTCAGAAATTGGCTTCAATTAGTTGGTAACTACACAACTCTATATCCTTATTTCATACAGCAAACACTAAATTCAGTCAAATGTTTGAATGCTCAAGTACGTATAATTATATGATATTTAGCTCTACGACTGCAAATCTGTATTTTACAAACTGTTTTACAATTTGCCGCTCATGTGTTGTATTACGTAACGGTAAAAATGCGTTCTTATTAATAGTCATCTATGAAAACGTCTTATTTATGAAAAGTGAGCCTGTTAGAATAATTAAGTTTCGGATAAAGAAAACTAACCACATCTCACTTTTCCCCAAACATTCACTATAGTGCGAAAACATAACTCGCGTTACCCATAAATTAATTTCGGTTTTTCTTTACAAGCACTTACTACAAAAAATCTAGACAGCATCTTCGAACACATGGAGTTTTTACGTTTACTTAGACGAGACAGCAATGTGAAAACTGCAGTGAAGGACTGCACAAAATACATACGTATTTTGTATGGTGTATGAAATTTAAGAGTACTTAAAGGAATAATATCGTTTGAAAGTGAAGTGTTTGTTATTTTGTCCTTTCTCCATCTGGTTCAATGTTAAAGTTATTGAAAATTCCTGTATTAAACCTTCTCATATGTTGTGTTTTTCCAACTTTCTACTTTAGTATCTGGACTTCCATTACCGTGGAAAGAAATGTCATTATTTTATCATTTAAAGTCTAACAGGGAGCTGCGACTTTTTCGCAATTGCAACGAACATTGGCGGCGGCGACGGCGGCGGGAGCGAAAGCGGCACGCAGCCATATCGAGTGACCCGGCGCGGGGAGGGGGGTGGGGTGGGGGGAGGTGGACGGGAAAGGGCGCTCGAGGCCAAAGGTCACGCGGAAGGTCTAATCGCCTCCGAGAGGCGCACGCACACGCACACGCCTCCGAGAGGCGCTCCATCTGCGCACGCACGCCAGTCCCTTTGCGGTGCGGCGGCCTTATTCCACACACAGGGGGGCCTTATTCCACACACGTCCGGCGGGGAAAGGAAAGGGGAAATTGTTCTGTCAGCAGTTTAACTAAACTGGAGGCAAGATCATCTGCCGATTAGAAAAGTACACAACCGAAACACGGTTGGCCCGTATCCCACATGCTTCCAGCGGGAAGAACTGATTTGCCACGAAGTGACTAACACATGAGTGCAATGCCAATTGGGAATCCCGAGGTAGAATTAAATAAGAAGACAAGACAATAAAACACAATTAAACTGAATTTTATGCGTTTGGTTCCCTTCAAGCTATTACTAAAAACTAGTAAATTTGTTCGTCAACAGAATTCGCATTCATGCATTATATTTTACAACATGATAATATTAGTTACTGTACCCTGCAGAATCTTGCAAAATGTGGAATACAGCTGATTAAAGAAAGCCCATAGCTACAAACAGAATTGCGGATAACTTCTTCTGATAAACAGTAGTAAAAACTCAAAAGAATTAAAGCTGTAAAAGTGCAGCATTGATAAAGGAACATTATCTTTCATTTACGTTCTGTAGAGAAACGAAGATGACGAAACAAAGTCGTTTTACATTTATAATTGACCCGTGCCAGTACTTCGTTCACGCATGTAACCGTTTTGAAAATGGGACGCTGTATTTCAATGTTACGAATGATTGTTTAGACTACGGTGCCTTTTTCCACGGAGCGATACAGCGCACGAACAATCCTTCCTGCAGCACCCGCTTATCATTGTGACTTTATGCTTTAATACCTTGGTAACCAGAATGAAGATGAGGAAACAACCTAGCTTCATGGACTTCGCGCCCATACCTTAATGGAATGTTGGGGCAAGAACATTGGCAATTATGATTAATTTGTTGAGAAGAATTATGTATCGGTACCATACTTACTCCATTATTCGGAATGTCACGGAATAGAAGTTACAAACTTGTAGTGCAAAAGGGAGGGTCGAAGTTTTTCTTTGTGTGTGTGTGTGTGTTTTGCAAATTAAGTGAAAAAATTATATAATGAAGTGACACATTTAACTTGCCCCTAATTATGCAACTCAACGTGCAGTAGTCGTGTACACATGAGTCAAAGAAATTTTGTGTGCGTGCCAAACCCGAGAACAAGGTGAGAAGCTTAACCAATAAGGAGCAAATGTTACGTGTGTATCTTCGTTATTTGAAAGTTCCCACATGACCATTGACAAAACGTGAACATCTTCGACTCTACATGCCCTAGAAGTTTGTTGAAACATTCTTTTTGAGAAAACCCAAGTGTCCGTGATTCGATGGTGTTCGATCGAAACGAGTGTCTGAGTAGGTGTAGAAGCACCGTGTGT
The DNA here is from genome assembly GCA_038098605.1 of Gryllus longicercus. Taxonomy (NCBI): domain Eukaryota; kingdom Metazoa; phylum Arthropoda; class Insecta; order Orthoptera; family Gryllidae; genus Gryllus; species Gryllus longicercus. The sequence continues at coordinate 2,013,084 of JAZDUA010000277.1, read as the reverse complement.
CTGTGGGTGGGTGGATGGGTGGTCTCACCTTGGATATGAGCTCGTCGTGGTTGGCGAGGTGCGCCCGGCAGTGGATGCACGAGTAGGTGCGGTGGCAGTTGGGCAGGTAGGCCTGGAAGGTCTTCACCATGGTGCTGGCGGGGGTGGCGCTGCGGCTGGCGCGGCGCTGGCGCGGGCGCGACGCGCTGCGGGCGCTGGCGGCGGCGGCGGAGGCCGAGGCGGCGGCGGCGGCCCGGAAGCGGCAGCGGCAGCGGGAGCGGTGGCGGAGGCGGAGGCGGGCGGGGCGAGGTGCGGCGCGCGGGGGCGCCTAGTGCCATACAGCCAGAGCCGCCGTGCCACGAGGCCGCCGCGCGCCCACGTGCCAGCTCGAAAGGGTGCAGCAGCCGCGCCTGCTCCCCGGCCCGCGCACCCTGCAATACTGACAAGCGCGCCCGAGGGCGGCGTTACGCAAAGCAGCCAACAACTCAGCAGCTCTGCTCTACTCTCTCTCTCTCTCTCTCTCTCTCTCTCTCTCTCTCTCTCTCACACACACACACACACACTCACACTCTCTCACAGACACACATAAATGCGCATTAATCCACTGCATAAAAACGTCGTAATTCACACAATGCAAACACAAAAAACAACAATTGTTTCATAAATAATATTAAACAGCAGTTTCCATTAGAAAGTACTGTGTAGGTGCTCATAACGTAATGAAATGTTCAGTTTCAATTCTTCGAAAGAACATTTTGTTGGGTAGACGATGTCAGCTGATGAAATTACATTTTATTGTTAACATAAATTTGGATAATTTGTGAATTAGACATGCTCTAACAATGAAGCCTCGCTTAAGAGTACACAAAAAAGACCGAAAACAGAAAGAAGAGAGTTATGAAGAATTAGTAAACCTGTTTTCCTTTCGCCTAAAAGTTAGCCGAATGAAAAGAGATTAACTATTCTTGCTTACCACTACCATGAAATATTTAAGAACACGTTCCAAGTTTTGAATCTTCTACAAAAATTGGGCTAATGCATCAATTAACTTTTGTTAAACAGCTTCAAATAAATCAACCATTCTCTAAACATCTTGCCCCGATGCAGTAACAATTCTACCAACGTGACAACAACAAAGCTACGCGGGGGACCTTCCGCAAATACCCCACCCCATCACGTTTTCGAGAACATTTTTCTTTCCGGTCGTCCTGCAGGGACGCCTGCTTCGTCGTAAGCAAGCGGCGGGCGGGCGGGCGCGGCCTAGCAACAGGTGTGGCGGCGGCGGCGGCGGGCACGCTCACGCGAGAGATGGAGCGATGCACGGGGGAGGGGGAGTGGAGGGAGGGTCGGAAATCGAATCCGCCCCCCACCACCACCCTCGCGCAGCTTTCTAGTCACGTCCGCCATCGCGTGGAGCGCCACCGCCGCCGCCGCTCGCCGCGTTTTGGCGCGGGGCGGGAGAACGAAGATTTGCTCCCGGGCCGCCGATATTTCGGAAGTGTTGGGGGGGGGGGGATTGGCATTCTCGTGCAATGCGCGGATATAAATTTCATTTCCGAACGTACCCGGGATTTCATCAATTTCTAATACTAACTTCTATACGATAAATCGTTTTCACGTTGCATTTATACAGAGGAAATACTTTACTAAAAGCGTTTTCCGCTCAATATTTCTGATCGAGGTAAAAACAAAAAACAAATGTATTAGTTACTTTGACAAATTCTGGATGAATCGCGTGTCTCGTTGACGGTGGGTGCTTTTATTCCAGACACGGAATATTTTACAAACACTCAATCGGAGGTAGAGAGACGAGTTTCATTTGCTCACTGAATGTCGCAAGTAAAAGGTTGCACAAGTCGCCTTGTTATCTTAAGTTGCTTGCCAAAATGTGCGAATAGAAACACCCTCATGGAGCATGTAAACAGGCGAATTTGGGAGCTGTGGGGCGTGGTTGGATTTAGTAGTGGCGTCGGGAACTCAGCATGCATACTAAAGTCATCGCAAATATAATTCGCAGAGGCTTGAACTAATGAATTTGGTCATTTCAAGATTCCGAAAAATTCGAATGGTAATAGCTTAATGCACTGCTGCCAAGCGATGCAAGTAGCTGCAACATTTCGAATTAAATACTTCGAGGTTAATTTCAAATAACGATCAAAGGGACAGAGCCACAGGAGGGAAAAAAGCACATGATGTCAAAAAAAGGTCGGATCACCGGTCGGGTGTGGTAGATATGAGGTTTGAGGATATGCATATTGTAATGCTACTACAGCTTCTTCATATGTTCAATTATTTTAAAGGGTAGAAAATAAATATTTAAGTTATGCAGTTACATGACGCACACGACAATATAATGAAATTTGTAATATTTTATATTATTCTTTTCTGTCCAATGTATGCAATGAAAATACAAGTAATAATAATATAATGACATAATTTAATACAATGATAAATAATAATAATAATAATAATAATAATAATAACAACAACAACAAAAATATCTTAAAATATTATTGACACACACAACATTAAATAACTCACAAGTCAGAATAACTGCAGAAGTGTGTTGAGAGAAGAGTGAAGATTAAAAACCAAACAACCCATTTGATGACAGACGAACTGAGTAAATGACAGACGAACAAAGACGCAAAGAGTCACCACTAATCACATAGACACTCGACTTTTTGAAAGGCAAATAATTAGACTACTCAGAAATAATGTTCTCAAGAGTTATTTGTACCGTCATGAAACAGCAATACTTTTAAGTTCATTAAAAATAACCACGAATACTTATTTTCATCACCATTATGCAGAAGGATACACAACTTTTGAAATAATTAATTTCAGGAATCAAAAACTTGAATGAAAGTCAACCGAATACGCGCTTATGTAATAACATCACGCACGGTTTTTCTATTCGTTGGTTTTTATCGAGGTCATACAAGAAAAATCACTGTGTGACCCCCTGTCTTATTACTTTAGGTACGTGGACGATGTTCCAAAGCTCCTGTGCCACATGAGAGAAGAATTAGTAAGGTATACACAAGGCACCATATAAAATGTAGAAATTTTAACTAAAATAAAAGAATACATTTTATGACAATCACACAGTGAGTCCCAAAACAATACTTAGAAATACCCCAAGCGTACAGATACACTAATTCAGCTAATTTAGCTTTCGTGTCTGTTTGGTTTCTCTCCAGTTTGATTGTTTACTATGTCCGGGCGCGTCGACGGCTAAGGTGATTGGTCCCTTACGTGAAGTGCATGTTTTATAGTGAGAGGTGGCGGTGATCTCACCAACTGGCTGGCGAGATCCGTCGCCGACCTAGCTGGCGCACTGCAACATCGGGAGAGGGTGGGGAGTGGGGATGCGACATCGATGTCTAAATACCGATGTTTGTTAACACTGATGTTCTTTCCTTTACCGATTTTTTGTGTCTGAATGAAAAATTCCCGTGATCATAATGAAATAATAACTGATAGTAACAGTTATTCATGTATTGGAACCAAAGGAACGCAATTTGCACTATCTTCATCGACCAAACTCTCTCGACCGAGATTTCTTCTTTCTTCATATTCGTTTCAATGAGATTTGGTCAACAAATACGCGGTGACGAATTGATAAACACGAACACTGACAATTAAATTTTAATGTACACGTATTTAATGTGAGGATACTAATCCAGTCTAAAAACATCGATGGTTTTAAGTCGATGTATTTTGAACATCGATGTTTACCAACACCGATGTTTTATTATCGATGCCGTATCACTAGCGGGGAGCAACATCGATCCGGCGGACGGACAGCGCTCCCCGTTTCCTTCGACCCCTTCCTCGTCAGCTTACGTCTCCGGAAGCAATTTTCCGCCGCGTCGGCAACACTGAGCTCTTCCGGAAAGCGCTTCACGCGACATTTCACTGTGCGAAACGCACCAAGTTCCCATGAACTTCGCAATTCAGAGATTCCAGTAAAAATTCACGTAAAACAATTCCACCGACAAGATTCATTCACCTCTCAGCAAGTCGTAAATTCAAGCTATAGATACAGTATGCACTGAACAATACATTTTTACCGATCTCCAGAAAAAAGTAAAGTACTGATTCTGCTGAAACTTCGGTACATAAGGTCTATGCTGAAAGTTAAAAAAAATGTTTCGTGTACAAAAATTGGATGAACGGAAACAAAGGACAAGCTGGACATCCCGTCTAAAGGTCACTTGTCTACTGTGCCAACCTACAAAATCAAATTTAACCTCGCGGAATTTAATTTATCACACAATGCTACATAATGGTGGTTTCAATGTGAAATTCATGAACAAAAGAACTCACACATAACAACAGTGTGCTCTTCTTTGAATGGAGAGTCATAATGAACACAGCGAAGCGAAACGTGTAGAAACCACGCGAAACATATTTTACAAAAGATTTGTTAGCTGGACACGTTTGAAATGAAATACGAAATACGGAATGAATACAAACATGTTGAATATCTTTTTTCAAAAGGAGGGTCTTGGTAAAAATAATTGTTGTGTACGTGGAAAATAAAAAGCATACGGGCAGTATTTGCAGAAGGGTGAAACGATCTTTGAGTTATAAGTAGAATTAAATCCTTAAATTAATCATTAAAGCAGCATCGTCAATTCCAGTGTAAAGAATAAATATCTGAGAGAAAACGCCGCTATGTAATAAAATGATATAGTACATACATGCATACATACATAAAAAAAAACAACTGACAATGGTGTGGGACAGTGGTTTCATCCAGAAATTTTTAACCAAGATGCAGTCAGAAAATTTGGGATTCTTATAATTGGTTAGGTCTAAATGAACTTGAACAATAAAATATTAAATGGGATGGGCTGTATATTTTATGAAAGGTGAATTCAGCAGTCAAACAGAAGTAATATATATATATATATATATATATATATATATATATATATATATATATATATATATATATATATATGGTTTATAAAAATATAAAGTAAAATTATATACGTAGTCTAGTCGTAAAATTGTTATAGAAACAATGTTCGTGTCATGACACGAACTGATGCCCTCTTTCAATGTTTTACGCTTTTCAAATAGTCTCGCATATAATTTTTAATTTCACATGTAAACAAAATAACCAAGTTTATTATTTGTTGTACACAAAATACAAGTTCTATGTAGGGTATTACGTATTATTGTAACACTTTATTTACCCTCAGATGACAGTCTGCTTATTTGTTTCATCTGTCCTCACCCCCTTGTGGTGTCAAACATAGTAGTTAAAAAACTGAGGTGAGGTACCACAGCCCTGGGGGTAGCTGGGTAAATTAGTGTCGCGGAGCAAATGGTGGGTGGACAGTCGGCGAACGCTTCGTAACTCCTCGCCCCGCCCCGTCTCGTCTCGTCTCGTCCCGTCCCGCCCCGTCCCGTCCCGTTCCGTTCCGTCCCGTTCCGACCCGCTCCGTCCGTCCGTCCGTCCCGTCCCGCGGGCGCCAAAGAAACGACAGCGTTGCGCAGTGCTGTGCTGTGCTGTGCTGTGCTGTGCTGGCGCTTCCTAGAACGAACGAACGCATGGGTCTGGCGCGGCGCGGCGCAGCGTGTCAGCTGTTCCATGGAAGTGTTGGCGACGCTGACTTCCAGATGAGACGGAGTGCAATCAGCGCCCTCTCAACCATTCAGTCGCTTCCGCGAACAGGCGCGAGGGGGCCGCGCCAGTCGGGTGGCTCGAATTGCCTCCCGCGGGGCTGCAAGCCCGGCTGACTCGTCTCTGGCGCGGCCGACGTTCGGTATGTATGCGAATTTGAGTATGAGGGTGTATGGTTGCATATGCAGTACGTATGTGAATGCATGTAAGTGCACACATGTACCGTACTGGAAAGCCCTTTCGCCGCGAACCTCGTCCTTTTGCCGCTCACTCAACTTACCGGGGAGGGGGGAAGGAATTAAGAATGGAATACGAGGGTCAGGATTGATAAATAGTAAGCTAGGAATGCATACAATGACACTTCACACAGCATCCATGCTTCACGCGGGATTCGAACCCCCAACCCACATGTAACAGATGCCTGGGCGCAAAAGCCCCATGACTCTGCACCGCCTAGGCCTGCCAGGAATGGAAGAAAGAATTGAGAGATACACATAGGTGGTTAGGAGAGACCCACCATGCCGCAACACACAAGCAAATATGGATGCTCGAGACGGGATTCGAACATGCGACATTTCGAACCCCGACTGCCGAGGCCAGTCCGCCCCAGCGACATGGCATATGTGATATTCTTCTTCCCTTTTACAGATAATGTTAAAATTGTAGAAATAATCGCAGCAGAAAATTATGAAAACATCGAAGAAAGAAGCTCACAATAACAAAGGACTTTGCACTTTCCAAAAACAGCGCAATACAGGCGCCGAAGCACCTGACAACTAGATTGTGGCTATTCCACCAACGGATCCTGTCCCTTCCCAGGAAAAAATCTCTGTATGTAAACAAAAATTTTGTTGTAACTACGAGTAAAATGTTTGCATGTTATTCAAATGCTTGAAAATAATTCTTGTTACAATAAATGATTACTGAATCTTTTTTTCTGTGTGTGTACATATGAGAGAGAGAATGAACGCACCGAATTCATTTTTCATGAAATCAACAGACGGCAATAGATCAATATACACATACAAACTATTCTATAAACGAGACATTACTGGAAAACGTTCGGACTTACGACTTCGGTTAGTTTCATTTAAAATATATTGTATTGCAAAATAATACCCTGCCTGCTGTGGATAAGCCTGCTATTATGGGGGCGGTAACTCTACCGGATCGGGAATATTTTTTGCAGCACCGACGTGACTCTTCCTGCAGAGAACATGTTCTTCCAGTATTCTCCCAGCGGAGTGACCCAGTAAAAGTCAATAACAGGCTCAGAATGGCAGCAGCCGTTTATTACCATAATGCTACGGCAGTTTAAGGAACGGAAAAGGGCGATTTATCAAGCGAACGACATACGAAAGCACCAGGTACCGCGAAACGGCACGTTTCCCTCTCAGACGTCACGCTCGCACGGCACGCCCCTCCCCCTCCCCCCATTTCCCTGCCCGGGCTGTGGGAACACGTACGCCACGGGCGAAGGAGAACTGGGCGAAGGAGAACTCGGCGGAGGGACGGAGATGCGAGAATAGCACACGTATGCCAGGGTTCGATTCCGAAAACGCACAAGAACGAAAATTTAAGAGTTACGCATTAAGTTGCTACGGCTTCCTTACACCACCACAAACTTGATACGAGTCATCGATCAATTGATAGATGAATTATTTGACGAATTCTTCTTTATCCCGAATTTCCCTCTTCGTTCATTGTTTTTCGGGAGTGTGTTGTACATGTGTTTCCCAAAACAGATAAAAAATAATTAAAAAAAAAATTCCCGGATCCTCATTTGAAGGTAATCTTCGATGGCAATTTTTTTACGCTTTTGGAAATGTCAAACGCAGTAATTTTTTTTAAAAATCTTAATTAAATGAATTGATTTGATGAATTGATTACATTGAGAAAAGATACTCAGCTTCAGAACTGAAACCGTAGAGAAGTTGGAAAATAAATTTGAACTTTGCAATTTTCAAAATTTAATGGTTTTAATGAAAATAGGAAATATTTCATTTTCATGCACTTTCTTCTATTCCAGCTAAAGGCGAAAGAAAAAAATTGCAGCAATTTTCCAGAATATTTTCAAAATGTCACAGGGGCTTTTTGTAAAGTACCCCCAAAATTGGAATATCTTAATGATTTCCAGAACGGCACAAGTAGATTTCTTTTGGCAAATTTACCAAGTTTCTGCTAAAATCTATTCGTGACACTTTCACTCATCCAGGCATCCCGATTTTCGGGTTCGAATCTGCGTGCATCTCCTCGCCACCTGCGCTAATCCTATCCATCTATGGCACAGCATTAGCACACGTTAATCAGGGCGAATTGCGACGTTGAAGCTCAAAAGAAGGTTAACACGGATTTTACGACCGAAACTTCAAGATGGTATTGTTGACGTAATTCCAACACAAAATAATATATTTACCTCTGTTATCTTGGCATTTAATAGAAATGGTTTTCTGACCTATTACGGTATCCTAACACCCAAAAATTGTTTAAACAATTTCTTTCTATCTTTCTTTTTAAGAAAATAATGTAAAAAAATGACTCGAATACTTTTCCTCCCTACCCTGGACTGGGGAGGAAAAGTAAAAAGAATGTGGAACAGGAGTCCAGGAGCGTTGGCGGTGGCTGGGGGCAGGAGTTGTGAGTGCGGGGCGCGACGCCTAAGCAGTCCGCCCCAGCCGGCCTCCGTCCGCCCGATCGTGCCTTCGTAGCCTAACAGGATTGCCGCGCCGGGCAGTCTGGCTGGCTGGCGAGGGCTGACGTCAGAAGCACCACCCACGCCTCCGGCCGGGGCGGGGGCGGGAGCGGGGTGGGGCGCAGGTCGTTGGACGGGGAGCGGCCGAGTGGTTTGGGCCGCGCGCAGTCCCGAGTCGCCGCCGCCTCTCGCATGCAGACGACAGATCGATGGCTTTGTTTTCCACAACGCGCAGCGCATTCGCGACGGAAGACCATTAAACTATTTTGCTAAAATGAAAAAAAGGGATGGAACCCAATATGACTATTAAATGTACTACAAATACTTCAACTTTCATTATCGTAATGCTCAACTTGTATATCGCTTAATGTTGACTAGAGACTTAGAAGATCAAGGTAAGTCACGTGTACAATCACTGTGAATAAAATTCTCAAATGTGGCACACTTAAGCAATTCTACTCTACCACAACACATATTTCAGTAATCTTTAAAAAGAGAAAAATATGTGTAACGCTGACGATAGTTTTGTGTTAACGTAGGCAGAAAATGTCTTCAAATGAGATAAATTCTGAAATCTGAATAATCAAAATACCGACTGCCTAATCTTTATATCGTCGCGATAACAACAGCCGAAAGTAAAATCATGGATAAAGTTTTCAGGAAAAACGCTACCCTGTCTCTTTTTAATTAGCACAGGTTATTGGCACAAAATATAAAGTTGTGAAATAATGAAGTAAATTTAGTTTTTGCGAATATATTATCCATTTTTCAAAGTAGTTTTTATTTGAGTTAGGATGATCAAATTTCCCAACTGACATCCCAACAATTCATTATTTCATATCATTCCCTGGAGATATTCCATGTTACACGAGAAATTTCCTCAATATCTCACGGAGATATTTCAGGTCTTTTTCATAGTTTTATGAAGTCATATATTTCAAGTACTTTTTTGTTAGTTTTATGAAGTTTACTTCAGAATTGGAGAACCTAAATATATTTTCTTGTATATGATATCCGAGGGGTAACTATCTGCTGTTAATTTACCATTGTAGTATAGGAGAACGTGAGCACATTAACACGTACGGGAGAATCAGGTGGTTTCTCTTCCCTTCTTGGTAAACTTTTCTAGTTCTGACCGAAGTATTACACGACCAATTCAAGTCCTCGACACAAGAGAATATCTCAAATTGCATCATAAAAGCATAAATTCATTACGAAAGAAGAAAATTCTCTAACGCTTCCTAAACATATTGTGGCAATACCAAATTTCCTGCCTTTCCCAAGATTTCCTACCTTCCTCTGACTTGCCCATCCTGGAAACTGCAACATCGTGCAATCTCTCCCGAGCTAAAGTAGCGCCGTGTTAAAGAAATTCTTTCAGACGAGAACGAAATGATTTCTTTTATATTTGTCTAATAATTCTATGTAAACTATAAGTTGTCTCTGGCCAATTTTCAATGAATATTGTATTTTTATTTTCCGTTTCTTTTCTTTTACGTTTTGTATTAGAAAATACTTCAATTAACAACGTGAACAACGTTCCCGAAACGTTCACATTTTTAATTGAAGTTTATTGTACAACATATACAGAACAAATTAATATATAAACAATTTTATTACTTTCGTATTAAATAGATACATTTATTTAAACTGCAATTGGATATAAACCGGTGGCAGCTAATTACATAAATAAGGCCATATAAATAACATAAATATTATATAATAATAATAATATTAAAACGATGATTACGAACTACTGATTATGAAGACTATTTAGAATTTATGTAGTTCTGACAAGTTAATCTCAAGACACATTTGCCGAACCTAATTACAATGTATCACGAGAGTTTCCCCTCTAAAAAGAGCTCCTTCCCAACCCTCGTAACCTGTACTAAAGCCTTCTAATGGTGCTCTTTGTTCGAGCATTGTCTCCAATGCAGTCCTGCCTTCCCCCGCTTCGGGGACGTAGTCGGGTAGTCGCGTGAAGAGACACGTTTTGTTGTCCAGGGCCACGTGCCGTCCGTTCGGACGTGTGCGCTGGGCACGGGTGCGAGGCCGCTCTGTACCGTTCGGGATAGCAGTTGTTTTGATGCCCCAGAAATGCGCGACCGTGCCCCACAACCCTTCGTCAGGTTACACCTACCCCTCTGACTGGCTTCTGGATAATCCAGATCTCGACCCACACCTGCTTGGTCTTCGGAAACACGAGTTTCAGCGCATATAAGGGCTCCCAGTTCTGAGGTTGGCCGAAGGAATATATTATATATATATATATATATATATATATATATATATATATATATATATATATACTAGCTGACCCGGCCACGCGTTGCTGTGGCTAAAGTTTTTGTTATATTACATTATAGTAAACAATCTAAGAGGAACAATAAGAGAACATCAGTCACGGAGTCCACTATGCTTTTTCACACAGATGGTATTTGTAAAAAAATATGGTGATCTCCTTATTTGACTTTCTACTACTATAACCCTTTAGTACAATGAAATTATTTACCAATAAAGACGAAAATATTGATGTTGGTATACAAATTCACTGGATTGAGATTTGAAGGGGAAGTACGTTGAACACAATTAATTAAAATGTTCTTACACTTGATATTAAGCAGAAATCAATAGGTACAAAATAAAAATTTATCAGATTTATTATTTCCATTTAATTTGTATAACAAATATAAGTACTATTCAATTATAAATACTTTCAAATTCAATTTAATTTAACACCAATCGGTGCACAATGTTTTTGGTTAACCTGTCTTTAGCTAACACAAATATATTAGACGGTTTCCCAACACGTGAACACGCAACATATAGTTGCCCATGAGAAAAACATGGATTTTCCAAATCTAAACCACAAATGGACATTGTTTGACCTTGAGATTTATTTATAGAAATGGCGAAAGCTAAACGAATTGGAAACTGTAGCCTTTTGAAGGGTATGGTAGAATCTGATGGTATCATCGGAATACGTGGCAGCAGGACCACTTTTCCTTTAAACTTCCCAGCCAAAATGGTTGCTTCAAGAATGTTTCCGGTGATCTTTTTGATGACCAAACGCGTACCGTTACATAATTGAGGTGGATTCAAATTACGGAGGAGAATAATAGTGGAACCAATCTTTAATCGAAGATTATGTGGTGGCATTCCAGGGATATCTAATGAATTTAAAAATTCAATCGGAAAATTTACACTTTCATTTTCATCAACAACAGTATCGATTGATTTAAAAGACATCATATCGCCTGGTAATAACTGTAGTATCTGGAAGTTAATTTCGTCAACATCAACGTTTTTGGCTGCCAAAATCGCCCGTTGACTAAGCCATTCATGATTCAAATAATTATTCTGTATATCCGGGAAAATACTCTGAATCAATTCATTTTTATCCTGAACAACAGTGCAAAAATTGTCTGGTAGTTTAATGCATTGCGTATTTGGTTGCAGTTCTATTTTACCGTTCCCAATATCTGCAGTCCTGATTCTTTGAGCTGCATTTCTTGTTTCGATTTGTTCTGGTAATTGCTGAGCTCTTTCAACACGTTTGCGTCGTGACCCTTTGCTGCTCGCGTTGTTGAGGTTAGATTTTTTCGGTGGCATTTGACTGAAAATAATAATAATAGTTTAAATATTAGAAAGAGGAACTGAAAAACATGTTATCATAGCACATTGAAATAATAAGTGCAAAATAATTTTAAATGGAGGTTAAATAATCTTAATATATATAAATCTCGTGTCACAGTGTTCTTATGATATTCTCTTGAATACGTTCGTTACACTGTTATTGAGATTCTTGTGCATGACCTTCTGCTGTCCTGATTCTTGGAGCTGATTTTTTACCATAGCAGCGCCATCTATTGATTACTTACTCAACCCAGTCGAAAGGTGTCGACATCTGTTAGAATCATTTGGAGTTAACAGATAATTGCTTCATTGTACATCTCTGGTGTATAATCTATGTTTTGGCATTGATTTGTTTGTCTAATTCGGTGCAATATGTCTTCTGTCATACAATTTTTATATTTTTCCCACAAAGTTTGTGCTTGCGAAAGTTTGTGCTTGAAATTATTTACCAATAAAGACGAAAATATTGATGTTGGTATACAAATTCACTGGATTGAGATTTGAAGGGGAAGTACGTTGAACACAATTAATTAAAATGTTCTTACACTTGATATTAAGCAGAAATCAATAGGTACAAAATAAAAATTTATCAGATTTATTATTTCCATTTAATTTGTATAACAAATATAAGTACTATTCAATTATAAATACTTTCGAATTCAATTTAATTTAACACCAATCGGTGCACAATGTTTTTGGTTAACCTGTCTTTAGCAAACACAAATAGATTAGACGTTTTCCCAACACGTGAACACGCAACATATAGTTGCCCATGAGAAAAACATGGATTTTCCAAATCTAAACCACAAATGGACATTGTTTGACCTTGAGATTTATTTATAGAAATGACGAAAGCTAAACGAATTGGAAACTGTAGCCTTTTGAAGGGTATGGTAGAATCTGATGGTATCATCGGAATACGTGGCAGCAGGACCACTTTTCCTTTAAACTTCCCAGCCAAAATGGTTGCTTCAAGAATGTTTCCGGTGATCTTTTTGATGACCAAACGCGTACCGTTACATAATTGAGGTGGATTCAAATTACGGAGGAGAATAATAGGGGAACCAATCTTTAATCGAAGATTATGTGGTGGCATTCCAGGGATATCTAATGAATTTAAAAATTCAATCGGAAAATTTACACTTTCATTTTCATCAACAACAGTATCGATTGATTTAAAAGACATCATATCGCCTGGTAATAACTGTTGTATCTGGAAGTTAATTTCGTCAACATCAACGATTTTGGCTGCCAAAATCGCCCGTTGACTAAGCCATTCATGATTCAAATAATTATTCTGTATATCCGGGAAAATACTCTGAATCAATTCATTTTTATCCTGAACAACAGTGCAAAAATTGTCTGGTAGTTTAATGCATTGCGTATTTGGTTGCAGTTCTATTTTACCGTTCCCAATATCTAGTAGTTGTTCGGAAAATATTTGTGCTGATGGATCATTTTGCAATTGTACTCGCATATTTATGGTCAATCGAAGTGTTTCAACACTTCGCCATAAGAATGATTGTTTCAAACATGCATTAATCTCATCCGCGAAAGTAGAGCGAGGTATAACCGGTAAGGTCTGCCGGAAGTCACCAGACAAAAGTAAGATAGCACCACCGAAAAGTTTATTATTGCTGTTTAAATCTTGCATAGTTCTGTTTAATGCTTCAAGTGAATATTTGTGTGCCATTGTGCACTCATCCCAAATTATTATAGAACTCTTCCGCAACACTGCAGCTATTCCACTATTCTTTTTGATGTTACACATTGCATCTGGTTTATTATGAACGTCCAATGGCAGCTTGAATGGTGAATGTGCTGTTCGCCCACCATCCAGTAAAGTAGCCGCAATGCCTGACGATGCTACTGCTAATGCGATTTTTTGTTGCGACCGTATTTTGGCAAGAATCAACGATATTAAAAATGTCTTACCGGTTCCACCGGGTGCATCCAAGAAAAAAAAACGCCTTGTTCAGCAGCAACAGCCAGCGTAATCCGATCATAAATAATTTTTTGTTCTGCTGCCAGTAATGGTTCACTGTTCATGATAATTGTTGCTAAACTTTCATGGTCATATTGATTTTCTCGTTGTAAATCGGTATTGACTAAGTAGGTGGCTGGACGATTAGGTGATGGCATACCATAATGATTAATTGGTAAATTTGAAATAAGAACACATAAATCCTCGATCAAGACCAATGCTTCATTGTACATCTCTGGGGTATAATCTATGTTTTGCCATTGATTTGTTTGTCTAATTCGGTGCAATATGTCTTCTGTCATACAATTTTTATATTTTTCCCACAAAGTTTGTGCTTGCGAGGGATAACATGTCGTCAAAATAATTGCAAACAACTGACGAATGTTATTCGGTGTTGATGTCAACGCAGCATCAGCAAGCGTTAAGTCCCAATGGTTATCGTCTTCTAGCAATTTCAGTTCACGACATGCATCCTGGTATGTATTGAATACTCGACCATTAACTGTTCGTAAAAATTCAAAAGACGTTGGTCCGGAAACATTCACCAATAACAAACGTAAATAGAAGCACTCACGTTGCTTTGGATGTACCGTGTAAAGTCTCCCCAATGTCTTAGCTTTGAATATGCCTGTAATGGAAGGATGTGGTTTTCCTTGTTTCCGTGGCAGCACAACGCGTGCAACGCGTGGCCGGGTCAGCTAGCTGATTGTTGTATTCTTAATATATATAAATCTCGTCTCGTGTCACAATTTTTGTCCTCAATGGACTCCTAAACCACTTAACCGATTATAATAAAATTCGCACACCATGTGCAGTTCGATCCAACTTGAAAGATAGGATAGTTTAAATCTCAAATTATAGTCGCAATTTTAATTTATTGCTAATTATTTGTCTGTTATTATTTGACAGTCACAATTATCTACAATTATTACAACAATCAAATTTGTAATAAATTAGCAATAAATTAAAATTGCGACTATAATTTGAGATTTAAACTATCCTATCTTTCAAGTTGGATCGAACTGCACATGGTGTGCGAATTTTATTATAATCGGTTAAGTGGTTTAGGAGTTCTTTGAGGACAAACATTGTGACACGAGATTTATATATATATATATATATATATATATATATATATATATATATATATATATATATATATATATATATATATATATAATTAGGGTGGATTCTCAGTTTCCTTTGAGTTGACGACCACATAATACGAAGAGCCAAACCCAAAAAGGCCTTCAGAGTTCTTGCTGACCCGGGAGCTTAACTCCCCTCCTAACTCTCAATTACATCATCTGACACTAACGACGTGAGTATTGCCAATAGACGAGGTTGCCTCACGGAAGGTTCCAACAACCCATCAGGACTGAGACCGAAGTTTATGCGAGTAAAACCAAGAAACTGAGGAAACCGTGAACGATAATAACTCTCGAACCAGAACCATGGTTCTAGCTCCCCCTTATCGGGTGGGTAGTTGGGATGTCGTCGTGTAGTTGTCTCTTTGCGTCGGCGGGGAGGCTACTAAACATCGGCGGCACGTCGTCGTCGAATTCCTTACTCAGTCGTACAGTTTCGTGGCAACGTCCGAGGCACGTATGACCTGCGGCCGGCGAACGCCGCGGGACCAGAGCACGCGCTCCGCGGTGCTTCATTTTTTATCGCTCCACCGCTCGTTAAATCGATTAACGTCGAGATGCGATATCGATAGACGCGTCCAGCTGCTGCCGCCGGCGCCGGGGCGATAAACATCCAGTCCCTTCCGCCCCACCCACGCACGTGGAGACTGCCCACTCCCACAGCCCCACCTCATTTGCAGCGCACAAAGACTGTTCTCCAGAACGGTGCACATTATCACTAACAGTCTTATTTGCTCCGGAGCAGGCCACTAGATAAAACAATGTGTGACGTGTTTGGTGTGTGTGTGTGTGTGTGTGTGTGTGTAGGTTGGGTGGTGTAAACATAAAAATCGAAAAGAAAAAAATACTCGCGAGAATTTACATGGACATAAAAATACAAGCAGAAAATGTTAATATGGTCTTAAAACTAAGTAAGATGTACAAATATATCAATCCGGGAAGTAGCTCTTTAGTATTATATATTAATGAATATAGAGTGAGAAAATCTGACTCGCCCAGAAAATACTCCACATATATTCGGGAGACGATGGAACAAAGAATATTGTCAAAATGGAAAACGACTGCAAATCAAGTACGTGTGTCTACCACAACTGTCCGTATAAAGAAAACACTTTAAAATGATTTTTGCACAAATGATATGTGTACGTAGTTCTAATAAATCGAAAAAATAATGGACATCTTCATTTGACTGATTTGAAAGACGTCAGAAAAGTAATATAATAAATTGAACACTAATTCAATTTTACTTCGCAGAAATCTACAAAATGACCTCCTCCGAGACAGTGCAATGGCGGTGCGGTGCGGTGACCTACACTTCTGCCTCCCGCGTCCGCGAGGGGAATTACTGGAGGCGGCGGAAAGTAAATAGAGTTGAAACGAATCCGCAGCTTCATTGGCACCGACCTCTTCCCTGCGTCTTCCCTACCTCCCTCCGCCACGCCCCCACCTTCAAGTCCATCCCCCTCCTCCCTCAGCCTCATTCCACTTCGACCGACCCCGCCTTCGAGCTGCCCCGCCCTGGCTCCCTCCGTGTCCACCTCCACCCCCGCCTTGCGCCGCCTCTTCTCCGTTCTCTCACTCAGCCCCGCACTGCCTCATCCCACTCTCTCCATCCCCGATCTGCCTCATTTCGATCCACACCCCCGCTGTCGCTCTGTCCTCGCCCTATTCTGATTCCCTCCGTGTCCGCCTCCTCCCGCCCGTTCGTCTTCTCTCCTTTTACACCTTTATTCCACTTTCGCTCCGTAATTGCCGTCGACCAGACTTATCGTGGCTCCCTTCGTGTCCGCCTATTCGTACTCCACCCCCGCCCGCTCGTCTTCGTCTCCTGCCCCTCATCCCACTTCCTCCGCTCCGTCCCCGCTCTGCCTCATTCCGCTTTCGCTCCGTCCTTGCTGTCGACCAACCCTATCCTGGCTCCCTCCGAAACCGCCTCATCCTATCTCGACGTCCGGCCTGCCTCGCCTCGTTCCGTCTCCACTCCGTCCTCACCCTGCCTCCTTCGGTCCCCGCACAGCCTCACCCCACTCGCTGCGTGCCCTCTCTGCCTCATTCCACCTTCGCCCCGTCCGTCCTTGCCGTCGATCAACCATATCCTGGCTTCCTCCGACGCCGCCTCATCCTACCTCGACCCCCGGCTCGTTCCGTCTTCTCTCCGTCCACACCCTGCCACCTCAGCCCCCGCACTGTCTCATCCCACATTCTCCCTCCCCGCTCTCCCTCATTCCGCTTTCGCTCCGTCCTTGCCGTCGACCAACCCTATCCTGGCTTCCTCGACACTGCCTCATCCTACCTCGACCCCCGGCCTGTCCCGCCTCGTTCCTTCATCTCTCCGTCCTCACACTGCCTACCTCAGCACCCACACCGCCTCGTCCCACTTCCTCCGTCCCCACTCTCCCTCATTCCGCTTTCGCCCCGTCCGTGCTTGCCGTCGACCAACCCTATCCTGGCTCTCTCCGACACCGCCTCATCCAACCGCGACCCCGGATTTCCGCGCCTCGTTCCGTCCACATCCTGCCTCCGGCCCCCGCACCGCCTCATCCCACTCGCTCCGTCCCCGCTCTTCTTCACCCGTTGCGGCCGCGGGCGAGGCTCATCGGCGCGGAGCTCAGGGCAATTCCGAAGGCGCTGCGCCAGCACTTCGCCCGACAGCCCGCGGCGGCATCCAGCCCCGCCCACGGGAAACCCTGCGGGGACGGCGCCAGACGGAAGCCCTCGCTCCGCCCGGCGCCGCCCCGCCCCGCCTCGCCACACCACGCCCCGCCAGGCCTCGGGCGATCCGTTGAAACCCTCTTGTTCGTCGTCGTCGCTGCCGCCGTCGGGGCTGCCACTCTCGCGCCGCTCTGCTCTACGGATGGCGGTGGCAACAGTCTACGGCCGCAGCATGATGGAAAAACGTGGGTGAACATCAGCGCACCGTAACCGACTTCCGCCAATGTGCTTCAGGCGGCAGTTTGCGTCATAATTTAGCAGCAATTTTCAATGCAGCCAGATACCGAAACAATCATCACCTTGTTACTAGTCATTGAAACATATATGAAACGTTTCTTTTAAATATTGCATCTTGTACACCGTCATTGTGTCATTTTTGGTTGGACGCCGTTGAACATCCTCACTTTATGCCTCTTTCAAAAAGTTTCTCAACACTACTCGTTATCTATGCAACATGGAGGCCAGCGTCTGGTCTGTCTTTCCAAACGAAGTTCCCAGTCACGTGGTTCGTGACGCACACTAGTGCTGCGCAGAACGAATAAAAATGTGTGCGCAGGAGTAGCCCACCCGTACCTTTCCTCCATGGGCAGCAGACACGGGTAGTATTCCCGGCGTCAGACGAATACGAGTGATTGATCCGAAGCTATGATCTTAATGTGAATGTTGTCGATGGTAACAAAGACCGGAAGACGACGTGAAGAGAGTAACAATTTTTATGTCGAAGATAATTAGAAACAACTCAGCATGTAACAGTCAGTTGGCAAGGTTGGAATTGACATAGTTACGTGACACGCAATGTGAGTATTTTGGTGCGATTCATTTTTTTTAGGTAAAATAATTTCAACCGTTTCACAGCTTTCAATTGTGTGAGCTGCACCTTTCAATTGTTGGGGCGGCGCACGGATGGGAGGCGACCGATGAAGTACAGCGGCGATGAGGCAGGCAGAGCCACAGAGAGAGCAGAGAGAGGGGAGGAGAGAGGGGAGGAGAGAGAGGGGAGGAGAGAGAGGGGAGAGGAGAGAGAGGGGAGAGGAGAGAGATGGGAGAGGAGAGAGATGGGAGAGGAGAGAGATGAGAGAGAGGAGAGAGGAGAGAGATGAGAGAGAGGAGAGAGATGAGAGAGAGGAGAGAGATGAGAGAGAGGAGAGAGATGAGAGAGATGAGAGAGAGGAGAGAGAGAGGAGAGAGATGAGAGAGGAGAGAGATGAGAGAGATGAGAGAGAGGAGAGAGATGAGAGAGAGGAGAGAGATGAGAGAGGAGAGAGATGAGAGAGGAGAGAGAGGAGAGAGGAGAGAGAGGAGAGAGGAGAGAGAGGAGAGAGATGAGAGAGATGAGAGAGGAGAGAGATGAGAGAGGAGAGAGATGAGAGAGGAGAGAGATGAGAGAGGAGAGAGATGAGAGAGGAGAGAGATGAGAGAGGAGAGAGATGAGAGAGGAGAGAGATGAGAGAGGAGAGAGATGAGAGAGGAGAGAGATGAGAGAGGAGAGAGATGAGAGAGGAGAGAGATGAGAGAGGAGAGAGATGAGAGAGGAGAGAGATGAGAGAGGAGAGAGATGAGAGAGAGGAGAGAAAGGGGAGGAGAGAGATGAGAGAGGAGAGAGGAGAGGAGAGAGAGAGAGGAGAAGAAGTTGGTAACAATAGGACAAAGATACAGGGCTACAAATTATTCAGAGGAACTTAATCGAAGCCAACAGCGAGACGAGCGGAAAATAAGACCCACGCAGCGAGTTGGGGGCTAGTCCACGAGCAGCTGAGTCCCTGTGCAGAAGAGGTCAATGAACGACTGCCGTGAATGAGCGGGAAACGGGGCCACGAAGCAAAACGGCGGCGTGGGAGTAAGCGACGGGGAGAGGGTACGGGATTCAGCAGCGGTGGCGAGAACCGCAAGGTGGCGAGAGTGCCTGGAAATAAACGGGGACAGAGTGGGGGCGAGGGCAAGGCGGCGGGCGCGAGGGCAGGGTGAGGGGGTGGACGGAGAATAGGGCAGGCAGTAGGGCGGCGTCGAGGACGATGGTGAGAGTGAGGCTGGGGTCAATATCGATTCCAGGAGCGATAACAGCTGAGATCATTAGTTCCGTAAGTGTTGTGCATGTTTTTATCGCGGGAGGAGGCGGTGAATTTTCCCCGCTGGCTGGCAAAATACAGCGCGGACCTACGTGGCTTTGCGGGTTTTGTCCCCCAACTCGTATCTCCCACCCCACCCAAGACTTGCAACAAACTCCCGACTGGCCGGCCTCGCGGCTTGTGTGGTAGTGCAGTGCTCGTAAGTGTAAGCGTGAGGGACGGGGATAGGACAAAGAAGAGGAAGAAACAATG
This sequence comes from Gryllus longicercus, assembly GCA_038098605.1. NCBI lineage: Eukaryota > Metazoa > Arthropoda > Insecta > Orthoptera > Gryllidae > Gryllus > Gryllus longicercus. Next base: position 1,992,971 of record JAZDUA010000277.1, on the reverse strand, counting down.
ATAGCGCGATACGTGGCCCGTTTGTAAGGGCACTCCTCCAGCATTCTCCTAGTGTTGATCGGGGAAACCACGGAATACTACCGATCAGAACAGCCGGTCGATAGAACTCTCCTCTACACAGCTGCTGAATTCGTCCCAGCTGACAAGCTACTGTCGAAAATCCTGCCACCCTGTCGGGAGTGTAACCCTAGGTCAGAAGCACTGCAGTGACATCCATAGATGCCCTGAGCCACCTAAGTAGGTAGGATCGAAAGCGAGCAGCCAGCCGGGATGAGTCGAGGGCGGAAGGGTAGAGCAGGCGTCCGGGCTGATCTGCTAGATTTTTCGCTTCCTCCGCGACGCGTCGTCTCGTCTCGTCTCTTCTCGAGGTGACCTCGCCCTGCTCATTACCCCGCACGCCCACGTGGCGCGGCGCGCCGTTCAAGGACGTGGCGCGTGCAAGCGAACGGGCGCAAACGAGCAGCGCGCCAAAGCCCTGAAACTGGCATTCCTGCGCCTTTTCCGGCGCTGCAATGCACCAGAACGAGCTACAGTAATGAATACCCACTCGGGTGTTGCGTTACGTCCTCCACGTCTTTCCAACTCTGCACCCTCCATCCCGACCCCCACCCTCGTCACCCTCCATCGTGAATCGTTTAACCCGAAAGGCGCATAATTTGAGTGCGTTGATATTTTGCTCAAAAATAAATAAATCCTACGTGTCTCGGAGTTTTTGAACAGCATACGAGGAAAGACATTCCCAAGCCTATCCACATCCTTCACACACACACAAAAAAGAAGTCGAATGAAATGGGAATGGTGAACTTTCGCACAATATTTGCTTTTCCTGGCAAAAGGCTGCGCTGCTGGAATCTCTTCATCCCTCGCTCAACACAACTGCCAATCAGGAAGCACGGCGCTGGCGCCGGATCTCAAAAACAAAGCCGTTTCTTCGGAGGGGTTGGCGCGAATCCTTGATGCGAGGGCGGAGGAGGGCAAGAGATCGGGGAAGGGGCCACGCGATGGCGTGGGCGAGTGGAAGAGGCGCGGGACTTGAGGGTGGGGTGGAGAGAGCCTTCACAACTCAGCGGCGATAGCAGAGGAGGGAACGGGTCGATGTAAATGAAGTACGAAAGGACATTCGTATCCTAAATGAGATTCGCCCAAGACTTATACCTTCTTGGATTCTTCGTCATTCGGAAAGTTCTACAATAACTTTATTTTCGTGTTCTATTCTTAGCTTTCACCGTTTTTATAAGCTTTCACAGTTTTAACATGTCTACTACCATTACTTTAACGGATACATCTTAAAAAACGGAGGGGGGGCAGGTAGGGGGGCAGTGGGTGGTGCGAAGATAATGTCCCTGAACCAATTTCCATATTCATAGAGAAACTAGTATTATTTAATTTAATTGCATTGAAACCTTTAAGAAATCGGACCACTCCTTCACAATAATTTTTTTTCCTTCCTTCAGTTTCCTCAATAAATTGGAAAGATTGATTAGTGGTTCCGAGCCCAACAACTGCGATGGTCATTGGTACCGTAAGTGTAGTGCATATTGTAATCGCAGGAGGTGACTGTGATCTTCCCCCGCTCAATAGCGAAATCCTACCGGCCGGCTTACTGGGTTTTCCCTAAACAGGTATCTCCCATTCCACACCCCGCCGCAGCTGGGACAAGTTCTAAGCTCTCGACTGGTCTCCCGGCATGTGTGGTAGTGCCTGTAAGCGTAAGTTTGTGTAAGTAAGGAGTGAGGAGAGGACAAGGAAGAGGAAGGAAAGATCGCGCGCGGTCCGGTAGGACCTTCCTATTAGAAACACTGCAGTGAGATCAATTGGAATTCGAAAGATTCGTGGGATCCAAAAACGTTTCATGTTTTGATTTGTTCAAGCTTAAAATTCCACCCTTTTAAAAGATGCTCCATGAGATGTTCTTAGGGATGCTCCATGCTTCGGAATGCGTGAGCAAACGTAATTAAGAAGCATGAAGATTAGTGGCATATTATTTTAAATGGTAAAAGTACAAACAGTATTCTCATGGTACTGCATGTACTTACTGTAACCCTAACCCTCCAAAGGTTGGGAGTAGCACCAAATAGATTTAAAGTTACACTACACAAGTGCCCCTGCATTGACGTTTCGAGAACAATGCGTTCGGTCGCGGAATGAGTTAGCGCGCGCGCGGTTTGCAACCGACTGCAGAATTGCGATGCATCACGGAGAACTGGGCGGTTGCCAATCTACACTTCGGTACAGGAAATGCACTGATCACCAGAGCGGGGGATAATCAATAAGCTATGAAGATAATTCGCAGGAGAGCAAAGGCATTTTTCACTTCTTTCAATATCCCTGTGATCACACATTTTCATTTGATCAGACATTTCGCACAGTTCGTGTCTCATTAGAACAAATAATGCTCATCTACTTTTAAGACGATCCTGAAAAGGTTATTGTAAAAGAACATTACTTGAGAGAAAATAAAAAAAATATCCGTATGGAACCCAATTCTCGCAAAATTGGTACATACGAAAAAATAGCACCATCAACGAGCAATGTTTTGCAAAATCTTTCACGATATCTAAGAAAACAGTACAACACTCTTGCACAACGCTGAAATTGAATTCCATGACAGTTTAATTATCCTAATCGATCTACATGACAGAAAACACATTTACAATCCAAACAAAAATACTTTCTTTGGAGCATGAAAGCGCAATTGTATTGCCAACGCTAGTTTTGTTTGAAAGCACATTTCAGTGCATCGGGCGAGTCCACTGTATATTACGAACCCCCAAATGCGATTCTCGTGCAAAACACATCGCGTCCTGTTCCGCACGCGTGGGATACATCCTATTCTGGATTGCCGGCAATGCAACCGGCGGCAGCAGCGGAGTTTTTCGGAACGCCGAAACCTCAGCCGGCAGGGCGGGAGTCGATTAAAGCTCTAATTGCGGCCGTGATACGAGCGAGCGACAAAACCTGGAATCGCATTCCGCGCATTATCACATTTCGGTCACGGGTCCTCGCTTTGCATGCCGTCCCCGCCAGCATAATCGATGTGCGTGCGAAGCGACGCGTCGCACGTGCGGTTTTGGCATCCGCCCCCCCCCCCCAACCCGGGTTTTTCGCTTCGCAAAACTCGGAATTAATTCGCGCGTTCCTGGGCTTCATAAAACACATGCGGGAGCGGGCTGGGCGGTGGGGGAGAGCTGAGCGGATGTGGCAGGGGGGGGGGGAGCTGGGCAACGGAACGGGCGGAGAGGCCAGGCGAAACGAGGCGAGGCGGGGAGGGGAGGGGAGGGGCAGGAGAGTGTGTAGGAACGGGGAGGTGCGCAGAGCACAAACGGAACAGAAGGGGCGAGGTGAGAGTGGACGGAGCTGCTGGGGTGGGCGGGGCGGACTTGACGTGGGACGGGTCGCAGGAGGGTGGATGGGGCGGATTGGACGGCAGGAAACGAAGTGGGCAGGGGAGGATAGGTTGATGGAACGAAGTGGGTCGGGCTGGATTGACCAAGATAGGCTGGGCTGGATGGGACGGGGTGGTCGGGGCTGGGTAAAATGACGGGTAGTGTTGGATAGGAGTGAGGAGTGGGGGCGGGAGGGATGGTGCGAGCGGATTTAGGTGGAGCGGGCGAGCGGGCGGGCGGGCGAAGGGTGGTCGAGCAGGTGGGTGGGGCGCGCGGGCGGGCAGGGGGTGGGCGGGACGAACGGGTGGGGCGGGCTAGCGGGTCGGGGTGGGATGGGATGAGGCGGGTGGGGTAAGGTGGGTACGAGGGGGCGTGCGGGGGAGTATGGGGAGGACGGGTGGATCGGGTGGGCTGGGCGGGATTGTACGGGCACCCGGTGGCGGTGGCGAGGGGAGGGGAGGGCAGGGGAGGGGAAAGGTGGGGCGCAGCGGGGCGGGCGAGCGCACAGCTCAGCCTCCCCGAGGGGCGCCCGCTGCGGCCGCCGCTGCTGCTGCATGAATGGAGCGCACCAGAAAAATTAAAATTAACCGTTGGCCGCTGGGGAAGCGCCGGCAGCGGCGCTGGCTGCGACGGCGCCGCGCTCCGCACAGTGGGCCGCATCGCAACGCCGCTCACTGCGCGATTGTGCCGGAGAGCATTTGAATACGCGCGAGCACTTCAAGAAAAACGATACGATCTACAGCATTAAATTTGCGTTATTGCTAAAAAGACTAAAGAATTGTGACACCACATTTCCTAATTCAGTAGCCTAGTGACTTGAGTCGTTTTACTCGAGAATTACTTTGAATTCCAAATTGACATCTTTAGTTTCAGAGAATCTCTCGTAAAGTTCCAGCATATCGAAGTGATAATTAACTTCTTTCGTTTTCTTTACTTCTTAAACTTTTCATATCAGTTTCGTCCAGGTTCATAGTGTTTTCGAAAACCTATCTCTGACGGACTTCGCTTGACCGTTAAAACAAGCACATTAAAACTTACGTGACAATGAAGAAACCTGCAATCTTCCTTGCCGCCGTGTGTATAATAAAAATATGGGATATGCCTCTCTCTCATTTACAGCCTCAATTCCTATACGACAATATAATACACAAGATGGAAAATCTATCTTCTGAAACAAAAAAAGTAATTGGAACAAAGCAGATTAGAATCTAGGGCAACTGTTGTGGCTCAAGAACGGGAACAGTGGTTTCAAAAACACTACTTAATCAACGTATCACAGAAAAGCGCTGGTTCTCTTTTGAAGCCCTCGTTTTTGTTCGCCTTCCCCCCAAAATGCACCATCGCACCGCCCAGTGGCAGCAGAGGCGGCGACGGAGGCGGCGGCTGCTGGCAAGACGTCGAGCGCGTGCTGAATGGCTCGCGCCCAGGGCCTCCCCGCCCCCGCCCCGCCCGCCACCTCCTCCTCGTCCCTCACCCCTGCAACCCGTCGGGGGCCCTGGCACCGCATCAGAATCTCGGGAGTTGTTTGGTTAGCGGCCGGAAGTGGTGCTGCCGGGGCTATCACTGGCGTGTTTGGCAGGCAAACGTATTTCAGGTTTGAGGTGAAATGATGTTAGAATGTTGGCCAAACCGAGCGGTGTAAAAACCGCGAAGCCTCACACGGGCTCGAAATAACCACCCAAGGTCCACCCTTGTCAATATCTCTTTCTCGCCGTACTAAAAATCTGCTCTCCGCGACCCGTGGCCACGAACACTATATTCAAGCAGATATTTCATTCAAGTCAGTAAAATGGCTAGAGCGCGCAGAGCATATGATTTGTTTACTCGTAAATAATTTCGAAATTTTCCTAAAATATGTTTCTGTAACAGAGAAAAACTAAGAACTGACCATGTAAATATCTGTTCTAACTTTGTGTTAAAATATGGACGATGGAACGCCGTTCATTTAAGTTAATTTTTCTTTACAGACATTATGACTTAGACAGAGAAGAATAGAAAGTTACACTTCAAATCATCAATTAATTCCACGAATTAAACGAATTTACGCGAGTCATTCACCTATGTTTCATATACCTGAAATCTCACTTTATTATGTTTTGAAATGTTGAATGTATGAATTATTATGAAACTGACCCATCGATTTGAAATGAGCGTAATTAATTCAACCTCATTTTTAAAAATAAAATTAAAAAAACTCAACAAAAGCAAATTAAGCAACAAATAATGCTGTATTATTTTTGTTAGGAGGAACATTTAGTTTTATAACTATCTCAAATATGTTCCCCGACCTCAAACGATTCTTACACTAACTCCCAGACGTTTTCCAGAGCAACGAAATTCCCTGATTTTCCACGTTTCCCAGCTAGCGGCCATCCTATTCCTCAAACATTCGCGTTTTAGGCAGAGTTCAACGTCCCTGCGGACTGCACCTGAATCCTGCAGGCAGCTTGTTGTGGTGGCGCGGCGCCTGCCCGCGCCGTTAGTCAGCCGCGCTCGCGCGGGCGAGCGAGCCTCCAGGCCGGGGTCTTGGGGGAAGAGTTGGCACGCCGTGCGGTGCGCTGGGCGTGCGTCTTATTTTTCGTCGGCGGCGAAGAAAAAAAATGAAAAAGGAAATGCACGCAAGCGGGAGCGGGAGAGGCGTTAATTTGGGCGTCGACGAGCGCCCTTCGCGGTGGACGCGGCAGCGTCCTAGCACGGACAGCGCGTTCGGCGAGGCGCCATCTCCTATAGAGGAGTACGCCTAAGAACGACAGCTCGCCAAACAAGTGAACATCGCATGCAATTCAGAGACGTATTTCTCCGCCGCGACAGCTGTTCAGCCACGCCTCTTCGTAAAGGGTTTAGTGTGTACATGGCTCTCCGTTAAGACATCATGGCTTCTCGTTGTTCACAACCGTGTAATTAAACTAAAAAAAAATAATTGATACAATGCAGACCACGGATCGTTCTCGATTACAGCTCGCCACTTAACCGCACAGGAGCAGGAAACTCGGAAATAAACATAATACTTATCACACAAATAGTAAATTCAGTGTAATGTATAAAATAAAGCTTTTTACAGAAGAGCACAGTATCTCTGCACTTCCTAATTACAATTATTTCTCGTGACGAACTACATTTTCGTAGGACGAGGACACCACAAAAGGAAACGTCGAAGCTATTTACAAGTTAGCCAACTGTAAACGAACGAATGAATGAAGGAAGGAAGGACAGTCAAATCGGCTGAAGGACATAACGACCACAGAACCTTCAGTTATGTTGCCAGCACTTGCTGTCAAAATGGTCATTTCTTATAAAAATCGCTCTATACATGCATCCATTCGGGCCCCTCCCTGTGCCGCGCGAGCAAGATGGAAAATGCGTGAACAATGCAGATGCGGTACTGATAATGAAAGACTGAAATAATAATACTTGACATTTTACTAGATTTTGCTTCATTTTTTTGAGCCACCCTGTTCGAAATTACGAATCTCGCTCTATTTTAGAAGAGTGAGACAGATTTTTAAATGATATTTTCAGAATTATAATAATAATAATAATAATAATAATAATAATAATAATAATAATAATAATAATAATTATTATTATTATTATTATTATTATTATTATTATTATTATTATTATTATTATTACACTGTGGAAATATTACAATTAACTTTAATGCCCCCTTACCTCTAGTATATTCAATTTTAATATCCTACTTTAAAGAACATGTCGATCCTTCGCTGCAGCACAATTTGCACAATGAATGTCTCTGAAGATTGAATTGATCTGGCGACCTACGCTGGCGAAAGTCGTTTCATATCTGATAACAAACACCTCACAGAAAGAACACAAGTAGTAACGACGGAATGACAATTTTAGAGTTGTATTTTAGAGGTACTTGGGAACAGTTTCTGAAACACGATCGATAGTTGTAAGTACTGACCAAAAGCCATAAACAGTGAAAAACCATTTGACTCTGGGAGGAGTGTTTTATGCTCTACAATCGAAACGTACTAAACTCATCAAAATGTAAGCCTGACTTTTAAGTCTATGTATTAACGAAATTGTAAACTTGTTATGACGTTATTTGGGGGTCCCGCCCTGGTTTGTGAGTCGCATTCCCATGTGAGGAATTTCAAACCAGCCTACCCCACACCAAAGCAGATGTTTGGGCTATTTTAGTGACTTTCTTGGAATTGGTTGAAGATCATTTGTCAGTGATTTACTTTTCATGGCGTTATTTAATATGCTCTATTGGCATTTCTATTACCACGTATTTTATACATATTTTGTACCTTATGTATGCACAATAGTTTAGATTAATAATTCAAACACTGACTTGGACCTTGAAAACTAGGTCAACAGTCATTTACGTGATTTATATCAAGTTCATGTAGAGTAAGAGATGTATTAAAAACGAAATGTTAGAGAAGGTGTTTTCATTGCACCATACTCAAGTGAATGTAGTACTACGTCTCAGGCTGCACTACGAGAATATACGCACAATATTTCTGGAGTGAAAAGTTTCGTATAACAAGTTTTCCTCATCTTTCCTTTGCTGCCAAATACCAATAAACACATCATCTTTTATCGAAGACCCACCGAAAAGGAAGCGCCATTTAATCAACAACAAACATTTGCTGTTTAGTGAAGTAGAACGTTAAGGAAGGTTTCGAAGAAAATGTAATTAGCGGTAAAGAACTTTAAAAACGCAGCAGTATTTTTTTCTCTCCGTTGGAAACGAGAAAAATATTATACGAGATAGTCTTAACAGAACATTACCTTCTGTTAAGACTATCTCGTATAATATTTTCCTTACTTCGGTACTTCAAAACTATTGTTTAGGGCGTTTGAAGAGAGAGTACACGAACTCCCTTCTTTCTCAAACAGAAATTATAAGTTGTCAAACACTGCCTTTCACATCTAATTTTATAAACTGAAACATGTTATGCAAAGAATTTTCCAATTAAATGTTGTCTACAAGCTACAGAAAAGACGTACATACGTCCATTCAAAAATCCTTTTCGTTTACTATTGTATTCATACCCGTTTTTCAGGGCCTTAATTTTTAAATAGAACTGCCTGCTGCGTCTTCTATGAAGAATCTAGTTGAAATGTATGTTAATTCCATTCCACATTAATTTTGATTAGGAAGGCACGACTACGTACCAACTGTTACAGCAAACTTTAACATTCTACTCCAGAGATCAAGTAATAAATTTCTGTTACGGCAAATAAGTCCATGAACATTGTTATTAATATGAAGCGTTTGGCACAAATTAACGCAACAATTACTCAAACCAGGATTAGTCGCTTGCAGCACACGAAAAACATTCAATAACTCAATCTCTATTTTTGTATGCGTATGTTGGTTACGAATCATCTCCCAGAACCTTCTTAACAAACAGTCGAATTCGAAATATTGAATTCAGAACTTGAATTCAGGAAATGTAGGAAAGAAAAGGTAGAAAAACCTACAACGCGAGAGTCACTCCCTTTCATTTATCTAGACCCTTCATGCAAATTGTATCGTTAAGAACATTTCGATTATATTAATCTCTCTAACCTTGTCTATTCTAATACTAACAGGCCCCATACTACATTTTTTTTGTTTCACTGAGAGAACAAAACAAGAAACCAGTTTTTATAAAACGCCCATATCAATGTACAGCTTTCGATTTTATAGCAAGGTTTGCACCTCGGCAATATATATATATATACATTAGTTTCGATATGAAGTAGAGGTTACCTTTTTAGGCACAGTCCATGCAATGTCCGGTGGACACACAAATTAATGGAGATCCGAGGACATCCTATCACCTGAATAGCGAATGAAAATATGTCATGCTGAATAGGAAGGCAGAGGCTAATAGAACACCATTGCATGTTTAATAGAATATCATTACAATGAATATTGTGACTCAACTACTCTCACTAGCTGTACCCAGCAGACTCCTAGTAACTTTTTACACTCGCGTCAAAAGGACCTTGAATAAACAGGAAAACCAAACAGCCAGGGCAGGATTAACAGAGTAACGACTCTAAACAATACAAATTGGATCCACTAATAATATTGAAATGTTGATCAGTATTTTTAAAAATAATTACGCAAATAAACTCTAACCTTTGCAATTAAAAAAATATCATTAGAAATCATTGATATACTTATGAATTATATTTAATAATGAATATATTCGTACAATGTGTTATAGTTTCTTAGAAACATCGATGAATTTAAAAAGAGTTTGATATCTTTTTCGATGTTGTTGTATGTGATATTATCTTTAAACTGCATTTTGAACCTTGTTTGAATAAAATATTGATTAGAAAATTAAGGTGACAAAGTTCTTTAAGGTAGGATATACTTTAAACTCATATTTACGTATTATGCTTATTAGATACAGGTGTTTTATTTCGATGATTCATGGAAGTGAATAAATGGAATAATATCCAAACACGGTTTCTTATATTTCTGTATTTCCTTCCTTCTGTATTTCTGTATTTACATTCGATAAACATTAGTATAAGCATATCACATAACCCAAAATAAAATATAACGGTATATCATTTAAATACTCTAATAAAAAATGGAAACAGGATGGGTACAATATCATAGGTTTTATCATATTTGAAACATCCATATTTTAAACATAATTTTTGTCAATGTTTTCAATGCGACCAAAAACCTTTTGGTAATGTATCGATGTATTGATAAAATTTGCCATCACATCACTAGCGACGGAGCCAGGAAGCGCACGAGCGACACAGCTTCCAGGAACCGCCGGCAGAGTGCTGGCGCGCGCCGCCCAAGTTCAAGGAAGAGCGAGGTTGGCGGTGGCGGCGGCGCGGGGGCGCGGTGCAACGGCGCCAACAACAGCCGGGCCTTCTCGCAAGAGATGCTGGCGCGAGCGCGCACGGACTTCGTCCGAACAGCCCGTGAATCGGTACCAAGGCGCCATTTACGCAAAGAACACGTGCCACACACAAAGAGTTTCGAGAAATCTCAACTATAAACAACGAAAGAAAACTCATCGGCAAGGGCGAAATTGCATTTAAATTATTATTTTAAAAAAAAGCGGAACGTTAAATTGAAACGGAAAATGCTTAAAGTAGCAATCTAGTTTTATTATAACCTACACAATTATCTACTATTTGAAATGTTAAAACTAAAAGTTCCTCACAAATGTTATCGTTCCGAGGGGACACAGCGACATTTTCCATAAGCTGTCCTTTTCTAACGGCGTGGAAAATTAAATAATAATAATAATAATAATAATAATAATAATAGGAAATGAAAATAAAAATAGTCTTCATGTTCCCGATGTTAAATGTACTGTAGAAGAACGTTGGTATTCTTGCAGTTGTTAAGGTTTTCTCCGCACTGAAACACGTGGGATTGATATTTCGGGAAGAGAGAGTTCCGCTGCATTACCTTTCTTAACGAACTTTAATATCACGCCCTCGGCGAGTTTACTACTCAACCTCTGTCAGGCGTCCAACACTGCTCAGTGTAGGAATTGTGCGTTCTAGAAATGTTGCTGCTTGGACCACCAACGTTTCTCAGAACACTATTCGCGGAATTATTTTCTAGGTTTTCTCGGAGGCCTCAGTAACTGCGCCAGCAGACGAAAAATGCAAGGTTTCTTCTAAATTATTCGGAGGAGTTCGTTTGAGATTTCCTTTAGAATATCTATTCTTTAACAAGCCCTCTTTAAAATACAGTTAATGAAATTACAAAACTTACTTCCTTCAAATGGTAGCTGTTCTAAAAAATCACATCTCGCAGCATTGAATTAATGTGCACCTCTTTCATTCCTTCTTTACAACAATTCTACACTCATCACACGGCAAATTACAAGTAATTCGAATTATGCAGTTTGACAACGTGTGCAGTAGCAATTCATGTACAAATGTAAGGGGAAATACCACTCATACCAAAAGAACCTAAGAACAGATCATTTGCCTTCTCAATGCGATAAACGTTCGTAATTCTGATCGCTCCAACTTTTGAATCTTCAACACTAGAAAATGGTTTGTTAACAAAATAGGAGTTGTAAAATTATAGAAAATATAATTAAACTACGTCAATAGACAATGGCTCATATCCTAACTAAAAATTACCACTCCCAGAGTACATACCAAAGGAAAATGAGGGAACTGGGAGCCAGAGCAGGACTGGTTAAAATATGATTTATCTGCCACATCTTAATAAAACCAATTTCTCTGATGAAGGCATCGTTCTGAAAAAAAAACTTCCGAACACATATTTTAAGCCATCTTCTGTGTAACCTTGATACATCCAAAGGGGGATTGTGCAATATTTCGATACAACGATAATCGAATTGCCGAATTCCAAATTCCTAGTGACGTTGAAGAGGTAACGAAGAAAATATGGAGGTATCAACGTATTTTAGAGCCTTAATATTCCAGCTAACGAAGTTCCACCCTATATTAAAAACAAACTTTTAAATCTGCCAACGCAGGTAGAACATTTCGGAGAGTGCGGGAGCGATGTAAGCGGGGCTGCTGGCAGAGCATGGCGGGGTGGAGGGACGGGGAGGAGGCGGGGAGGAGCTGGGAATGGTAGAGTAGCCCGGTGGAGATGGAGGAGGAGGAGTAGTAGTGAGGGATGGCTGGTGAGGAGAGAGAAGGACTAAGCACAGATTTGTGTGGGAGAAGGGGGGCAGAGAGGGAAATGGCAGAGCCGAGGACGGAATGAGCACGGTGGGAGTAGGGGAGGAGCGGCGGACGGAGGTAGGGGAAGAGTCAACGCGACGAGGCGAGCGGGACCAGAATTGGAAGGGGGAGGGGGGCGAGGCAGAAGCAGGGGCGAGAGCTGAGACAGAACGAGACGGGTAGGGGAGGAACGCGGCGGGGTGGGGTGGAGCAGGAGCGGATTAATACGGGACGACAGTGCGGACCGAGGCGGCAGGGGGGGGACGAGAGTGGGGATGGAACAAGACGGGTGGGCGAGGAAAGCCGCCGTGTGGTGGCGGTGGCGGAACCACACAGGGTAGAGCGAGACGGACAGTATGGGGTGACGAGGAGCGGGGGCGATACGAGACGGAAGGTGGGGGAACGCGGCGTGGTAGGGAAGGGGTGGTGGCGGAACGAGACAAGGTAGAGTGGGGGGGGGACAATATGGGATTACAGGGTGCAGGACGGGAGTGAGGTCTGAGGCGGAAGCGTCAGAGCTATATCGCATACGAGATGACAGAGGGGGAGGGACGTGATGGCGAGGGGTCTGGGCGATGCCGGAATGAGACATGGAGGGGACGGAACAGAACGGGGTGTCGGGGAGGCGGGCAGGAGTGAGGGTGAGAGCGGGACGCAAGCGGACTGGTTGGGAGGGGGGCATGGCGGAGGGGCCGGAGGTGGGCGGGCGCGAAGAGGGAGGGAAAGAGGGAGGGAGGGAGGGAGTCGGGCGGGGTGGGGCGGGGCGGGGCAGGGCGGGGCGGGACGGGGCGGGGCGCGCGCCTTTGCGTTTGGCCGCCGATTAGCGGGGCGCGAGGCTGCCGAGGGAATTTTTCATTTCCGCCCCGCCGGCGAGCGGTCCGCCATCACGCGAGAGCGCCCCGCCTGCGCCGCCCCATCAGCCGCGCGCGGGCCACCGTCAACGCAAACCCCGCGTTGGCGCCAATTCGCTCGCTCCCGCCGACTACCTCGCCGCTCCGCGAAACTTGGAGATCGCGAATAGTTGAAGCGCAATCGTTAAGGGAGTCGGTGATGTAGAAAAAAAAGTAATAATGCGTGGGAGCAGACGGATCTCAATCGTAAAATACGATTGCCCCGACGATTCGTTACCGGTGAATTCCTGGGAATCACTGGACGCGTGGAAATCGATAAAATTCACACCCACGCCCCGAAACAAAACAAACGAAAGCTGAATATTATCAACACGGCTTTTGCTGTAACAGTATATTCCTGTCAGACACACGTTGTGACTAATAGTGGCGCAAACAAGGGAACAAAGAAACCTCTTATTTAAACAGAATAATAATAAATATGTTCCCGATTGGTGAATCTCCACTGACAAAACTGAAATGGGTAATGGAGCATAGAGCAGATAACGAGCACAGTCTATCAAACGACACATAACTAATTAATGCGACCAGATTACGCTTCCTGGATGAGAATTCTAGAAATCGGCTTGCTCTGACCAGCTTTTTCCGAACACAACCTGAAACCACGGACCACAGCTCCACGCGAGTCTCTACGCCATTCTGTCGCCACATCCAAGATTGGACGTCGATCTGATCCGCCATCCAAAGTTACCTAAAAAATCCCCGACAGGGGTCGGAGACACGATAGAGGCGACAAAGAAAAGAAAAACCCTGTTCGAGCAACCGGACAACATTTTCATTGCGCAAATCCCTGCTTCTCGGACGGAGGCAGCGCCGCAGCCGTCCCCTTCAAACCGGAAGTCCTCCCACGCGCCGCACAGCGCGGCCCGACCCAGGCGCTCCCCTTTGATTTTTGCTCTCATTTGCATTGATGTGGGCGAAATCGCATGGAAATTGCCGCCCCTCACACCTCCCCCCGGAACCCCCCACCCCGCCCCTCACTCCTCCCCGGCGCGCTCATTGCCGGCAGGCGGTGCCTCCGCCAGGAGGCGCTAGCGGCATCCGCCCACGCGCAGGGGTAAACGGGGTGGAGTGGGGGTGGGGCAGCGATCGACACGAGGCACAGAAAGGGGAAGGTGAGAACTGCCAGACTACTGGGAGTGGGAAGGATTGGCGGGGTTAGATGGTTGGTTGTTAGTGATTCCGAGCGTTCCGGACTAAGTTCACGCGTCCCATAAGTGTAGTGCATGTTTTATCGTGGGGGGGGGGCAGCGTTGATCTACACCTGCTATGCTTGGTGGACTGAGATGCTTCACAACTGGGACAGGGGACGGTGTAGGATGAGTGAAACGGCGGAGGAGGCAGCTCTTCGACAGAAGAATGGGACATGGAAAGAGTAACGATATCTTGGCCTCAAATACTTGTGGGGAAGGGAGAGCGGTGCAGGGAATAGGAGAAAGAGCCGTGCGGAAATGGAGAATCGGCAGAGCGGAAGAGCGGCGCGGAGGAAGATAGAAAGAACGTGAGGAAAGGGGGAATCGGCAGCAAAGAGCGGGATTAGCGAAAAGACAGATCAGGGTGGGGCAGGGATGATGGGTGGAAAGGACTTTTGGGGGCGGGAAAGGACTTTCAGCGAGAGGCCAACACCAGCCTTGATGGATGTTGCTGCTGGCAGGGTGGGGAGAACACTGCACCCATCGTAATGGCAGGCCTGATCCCAGAAACGAGACGATCCCGGAAGCTTTCCGGATTGAGTTACGTTGATTCATGAGCAGTAGTGGAGGCGCGTAATGATGGGCTAGAACAGCATAGAGAATCGGGTGAATAAATAAAGGTACAAAGATGCCACAGAAATGGGTCAGTCGAGATAACAAAAACCATACGAGAACAATAAGTGACCTTTCAGTATCGACACCAGCAGTAGACATCAGAGTGTAACGGAGGCGAAATAAAATCCGGAGAAAGCGACACCAACAACTAAACTTCGGGCTCGCAGCGTGATGAGCAGAGGACAACAAATGGGCGATGGGAGGAAGAGAGACAGAGAGAGAGATAGAGAGAGACACAGAGAGAGAAACAGAGAGAGAGAGAGAGAGAGAGAGGGGGGGGAGAGGGAGGAAATGAGGACAGATGAAGTTTAAGTGTCGCAGAGCATTGGGGTTGCCGAGCTTGCCAGCTGAGAGCGCAGAACACGAATGGAGCTAGGGCTGATTTCCGGAAGGGCAGGAGAGGCAGCTCGCGCCTTACGAACAGGCGGAGTCAGGGAAAGAGACAGATCTGATTCAACTCGTTTCCATTTTCAAGCACTTTTAACAGCAGACACGGTTAATAACACGGCAATGTTTACAGAAAATCCCCATCGTATACTGAACGCCGCACAAGAAAAGTCGTATCTCAAATATCGAAAATTTTTAGTTAAAATAAGAAATATGTTTACGAAATGGCCTATTTTTACACGGTAAAAAGTTGCATAGATTCACAAAGCAGCCAGTATAAAAAATAAAACTGTTTGGCCGCGAAATACATGGTTCCGCTCAGAATAAAACAGTTCTCCTGCAGTTTGGCAATTCTACACGCCACATTTTCGGAGGACTGGCAATATTTTCACATAAAAATCTACTAGTTGATGATATTTCCTGTTCCGGTTTATTACATAAAATAGATTTCTTTATCTAGTACCACGTTAAGGCATTGGAATGAACATGAACTACTTCCTGGTGTGTGTCTACAAAACCTTTCCCAACTCGCGACATGGACCGAGAATTATGGCTATTATGGGCCGAGAATTAATTCAGCAGCAGCAGCCGATTCGTCTCCTCACACGCCGAGGTAAGAGTTTTGGTTCCTCCGAGCGCGCGCAGCCGCCAGCTCACCTGCCAACACCTGCGCACGCATACAAACACGCTGCAACAAACGCAGCCCGGGGTCCGGGACGGTGGGCGCGATGCCGCGGGGTTGGCACAGCTCCCGAGCGCCCAACGGTCCACGATCCCTGCCCCCCAACACACACACACACACACACACACGCACACGCACGCACGCACACAACTGCCATCGCCCAATCCCTTTTTTATTTTTTTTTTATTTTCCCCCCATCCAGTAGCACTGGAGAGGCCGGGATTTATTTATCTTTAGAGATACAAAAATATATTCGCTGCAGCCGATTAGGCATACGTAGCTTGAGCGGGCCTACCTAACTTATACTAACTTACAAGTAGGTTCATGGCCGCTCTGAGATGTGCTGGTTTTTTATGAGGTATTATTTATCCGTTGTACGTTCTTTATATTGTTCTTTCTTTCTTTTTCTTTTTTCATTTGCACTCACATCTAGACTTAAACTATGTATACAAACACGTTCATTCACGCAGGCACACAACACAACACTTCACTATATACAAGAAGCGTTCCGAAAGTAATGCAATTATTATTTTTTAAATTAATTTATTGAACATATTTTCACAAACACTAAAAATTCTTCAAAATACTGTCCTTGGGCCTCTACACATTTTTTCCAGCGACTCTGCCATGAACGGTAGGCGCTCTGGAAGGCGTTTTCGGCGACCTCTCGCAAGGTCTTCGTCACGGCTGATTGGATCTCTTCTATGGACGAAAAACGGGTTCCTTTCAGGGCCGCCTTAACCCGAGGGACCAAAAAGAAGTCTGCTGGGACGAGGGCAGGACTGTTGGGAGGATGGGGAAGCGTTGGCACCCGATGTTTGACCAGGAACTCGCGGACTCGTAGCGCGTTATGGCAAGGCGCGTTGTCGTGATGGAGTTGCCAGGTAGTGGAAATGTCTTTTCTCGTCCTGACGACCCTTTTTCGGAGTCTTTCCAGCACATCCACGTAGTAGACAGCGTTAACTGTTTATCCTTGAGGAACGAACTCCATATGGATCATTCCTTTGCTGTCGAAAAAGACATTGTTGTCGGTTTTGCTGGTTGACGGACGCCCAGAACGTTGTTCATCGTGAACCTCTTCCCGGCCCTCCTTAAAGGCCTTTAACCCCCTCGAAACTTGCGAGTCGGACAGAGCAGAGTCCTCATAAACCTCACGAATCATTTTGTAAGTCTCCTCAAGAGACTTTTTCAGTTTAGCACAAAACTTAATCGCGTAACGTTGCTCGGTCGTCGATTCCATTTCTATCCGTGACACGGTCGGCGCGCAGAGATTCACAATAACCGACGTCTTGCCGCTTGCACAGCTTGCAGAGCACTGAGGCCGGTTTCATAGCAAAGCTAAGAGTCCCCCCCCACCTACTGCAAGTGGTCCGATTCCACTCCGACCAGTAGGAGCGACGCGGGAAATTCAATTGCATTACTTTCGGAACACACCTTGTACACTCGTTTGCTTCGCCACGGCGCCGACTTTAGTGAAGCGTCCGTGTCGCCGTATCTCCATCCCGCAGCTCACGACCGTCGCTGCTCGCAGCACGCGTTCGCCTCCGCTGCTCCCGCCGCCGCGCAACGCCGACCTCTTTTACAGCAGCATCTGCCCCGCCGCGTCTGTCGTCGCGAGCTTACATAAACAAGCGGTTTTATTTTATTTATGTTTATTCCACGTCCGTTAAATCACCCATCAAACACGTTATGCGATCATTAAAAAAAGAGTTAGAGCACAAAAGAGTTAGAGCACATTGTTTCATCAGCAATCAAATTTATTTTTTGCTAGTAGTATTAGGGAAAGCAACGTATAATTTTACACACTGTACTCAGCAGTGTATTTCGATTATAACATTTCCGTACGTATGCCTAAACATATTTATAAAAAATACTGAAGAGTAAACTACAACTTAAACTATGTCTTAGCTTCTAAACAGCGTTTCCAAACATAATGACGCCAATTTATAAAAATGCCACCCGTTGAATATTTTCTTTCCCAAAGCCAGTAGAGGCCATAATAATAAATGTATAACAGCAAAAAACAACAGAAAACGAAAGAAAATAACAGATTTTTGGGTATAACTGATAGATTACTACTGGGGCATCCAGAGAAAACCAGGGGCCTGGGGCAGTTGATCAAAGGGGGGGCCTTTTTTACAAACAAAACGTTTCCTCCTAACCCAATTAATAAACAGAATTAACTTATCCATAAATCAGAAATAATTTATAGCGTTAAATTTGGATTAGGAATAATATTTTTTTCATATATTTCTGGGCCTCAATTAAGTAGGGGTCTGGGGGCAGGTTACTCCACCGCCCCCACCTCCCTTCTGGACTCCCCTGGATTGTTCCCGTCTCTAAAGTACGGCGGCCTAAGCGACGATGGTGTAATGGTTAGCGTATCGGATTACACCCAAGTTGGCGGGTTCAAACCCGATCGAAGCCGATGATTTTAAGGGCGAAAAATTCCTTCGGCGGGGAAGTAAAGCCGGCTGTCCCATGTTAGTAGATTTACTTGCATGTAAAAGATCCTCAAGCCTAATGAATCCTCTGAGCTAAATTCAATTCGTCTGTTTCGTCGCCCAAGAAATACCTCCGTTCTCCGCTAGTTGGTGAAAGGAGCGTAGCGAAATTTGCGTGGTCAGACGGAAGAGCGGGCCTGATGGCCCGAGTCTCGCCACGTAAAATAAGGCATCAATTCAATTCAAAGTACTCGCGCCTCGTCCTGCCTCCGCCACCACCAGCGCCCGTCGTCGCCAGTGCGGCTTGTCGCGTCGCGTCGTCGTGAAGCGGGCACACGACGGCTCGCAAAACAAGCAGCGCGCGAGGCGCGAGGGCGACGGACCAGCCGCGCTCGCTCACTCGCGCCGCGGAGTTCCCGGTCGGACTTCAGATGCAAGACGAAGGGGGAAGCACAGTTACTTCGCCCAGCGACGCAGACGATCAGCTCAGCGCCCTTTGTTGCGGAGTGGGCAGCGGCGGATAATACGCAAGGTGACCAAGCACGTGCAAGCTGATCGCTACTTCGAATTTTAAAAAGAATTAAAAGACCTTAATACCTATTTAATTTTTCAATCGCAATTGTTATAATTAATTTTCATGTTCCGATAACTCCTGTACAATATTTGTATATTATTAGGGGTCTCCTCGTTCGGTCATGTTATGAACAAAAGCCGTGCAGCCGTGCTGCCAGAAGCTGTGTGTGCGGGGAATTCAACGCTACATTTTCATCTCTGGTACCGTCGCGACGTTTGAATTCCAATCGATCCATGTTGAATATGTTTGTGGACAAGGTCGATCCGTGTGGGGACTATATGGGTTACCAGCAGTTTCTCTCCTGATTCTCCTTCCTTTTATACCGCCATTCCTTCATCGTATTGTCATTATCAAATTACCAATAACCCCAGGTATGGCCATCGAGACCTCATTTCTTCATAATAAAGAATTCAAGAATTCCACGACCAAACACGCTGGCCTTATGGGGAAAGAATTCAAAAGTTATTAGAGGAAGCATTATAGTGCAATGTTTATTGTACTCATTTATGATTACTTAGAGATAAATTGAAAAATAACATTAAAACGTTCCTTAAATAGATGTTGACATAAATAGCTTTACGTGTTGCTGACGTATTTAAAAAGTAATGGGTACGGGAAAATGTATTTTCTAAATAACAACCTGTCAATAAATAAATTATAATTACCGATGCTGTAGAATGTTGAAGTTTATATTACGGACATTATTTCGAATAAGAATTTCTGTTTATATTCATTATTTCTTACAGACATCACAAATACTCTACCATTGAATTATTTCATTGACTAAATTGTTATTAACGAAGAGGATTCGTTTTTTCCAAACCGCTATTTCAATCCCGCGACAGACGACGTACGTAAAAATTCGAACCAGGAGAGCCGTCGCCCACGAGCTTAGGATGCCCTCCAATATTTATGTGGACAGCGCGGACAGCGGACGTGGAGCCAAGAATGCACGAGGCGCGTTCGCGCTGGGCGGCGTGCAGCTGCACACCTTCAAACCAGAGCGCAAACGAGGGCTGCGCCGCTATCCACACACATGCTGCACCACGAGCGTCAACACTTCGTTTAAACCAACGTCTAAATTCAAACGTCTCGAACTGCACGACTCACAACAAATGCTCACAATGGGGTCAAGTTCTTCAAAGTCATCCGTGGGTATAAGAATTTCTCATTCATTGATCGAACATTCTAATAACACTCTACTCGCGCGAAGTGTTAACACACCTCCCTCCCCCAAAAAATATTCTTTCAGAACGTAAAAGCTTGTACACATTTCTTTCTAGAAGAGAAAAAAACGTAGGAGTATTTATCCAGGATGATTTGACAGAAAGCTAACATGTCTCTCTACAAAGGGACAAAATATCTCTGATAAGCACGAGCCATTGTCGAAGCAAGAGTTCATAACAGTCCACAACAGACCACCGTTATCATAAAACCACGAAAAATGAACCCATTTCTCGTAAATAACGACGCAACTTTACACATGTGCGTAGAATCCCTTAAAAACTCCCTACGGCCCCGACACAAAATCTGGGCCAGCGTTCGCGCGTGCTGAAAAACCACTCGGCGGACAAAAGAAGTTTACAAATGCGGAGTAGTTTCTCGTAACAACGCGTCATCGTTCAACTCGGAGGAAACGCGAGAAAAACCGCAAAAAATAAAAATAAAAAAAGAAAGAGAGAGAGTCAGAGAGAGCGACACAGAGAGAGAGACAGAGAGAGCGACACAGAGAGAGACAGAGAGAGCGACACAGAGAGAGACAGAGAGAGCGACAGAGAGAGAGACAGAGAGAGGGCGACAGAGAGAGAGAGAGAGACAGAGAGAGAGCGACAGAGAGAGAGAGAGACAGAGAGAGAGGCGGCTGCAACTGTGGCGACATGGCGTTGCGGGGGCGGGGGCGGGGGCGGGGCGAGGAGAACGCCCACGCCCGCGCGCACGTGACCCCGCGCGCAAAAAAAGCGCGTGCGCCAGCGCGCGAGGGCCGCTGCCAAAGCGCCCGGCGCGGCGCCCGCACGCACAAAGCGAGACGCGGCCGGCGCGGCACGACGGCCCGGCGCCGATAAACACACACGTCGCGGCAGCCGGAAGGCGCCGGGCAGCTGCGCGCGGCTCTACGGCGACCTCCCGCGCGGCTTCTGCGCCGGGGTGTGAATAAGGGCTCATGTCTGGGATTAACAAGGCAGGGGCGAGGGAGGAGGCAAGTTAAGGACAGAGGGGAAGAGAAAGGAGGTGAGAGATGGGCGATGGCGAAATGGTGGAGGAAGTCGAGAAGATGAAAGTAGGATGAGACGAAACAATGGAAGAAGATAGATAACGCGAAAGGGAGGGCAAAGGAGGGGGAGAGGGATAGAGAGGGAGAGAGAGAGGGAGAGAGAGGGGGAGAGAGGGAGAGACAGGGAGAGAGAGGGGGGAGAGGGAGAGAGAGAGACAGGGAGGGTTGAAGAGAGGATGTAGTACACGAAAAAGCAACGGTGTGAGTGTTATCCTGGCGCGGTTGGAGTTGCAGTGGAAGCAGTAAATTTTGGAGCAGGGGCGCGACCGATAGTCCTAATCAATAATGTGTCCCGTAGGTGGTAGTAACTGTCTGCTTAAGTACCAGAGAAGGTCGGGAGAAGAGGAAATGGGCGGAGAGATGGTAGGGGGGCAGTAGGATGGTGCGTACACTGGTATCAGGGGATGGAATAATCCTTCATAATGGCGACAGAATACCACGGCGATTGTGCCCATAACCGACGTGGTTGTACCTGTACTGGAGGCAGTAAAGTAAGAAACGTGTTCGGGAGCACTGAGCAAGATGTTTACTACGGAGGGAAGTTTGGATACGGACGCACCAACGTTCAAGACTAAACACCGGCAATGAGGAAGGTGAAGCAGCACTCGCTGGCAATTAGTGCCGAAGGGCAACAGCAGCACATTTCGAGATAACGACCGCCAGTGGCGTGTGCGTATACTACTCCGAAGGGCTGTGCCCAGCGTCCGCAGAGGGTGCATTGACCCATCGTCATACCACGCACGTGAAACGTACGACAACATCAAAGGAAGCCTACATCCCCGGAATTCTTGTTCAAATCGCAATTTTTTATTCATTTATTGAAGGTAACAAAATGCACGCGATACGTTAAAGAATATCAAGTTACGTCGCAAGAATTCACGAACTCAATAGTACATTCTGACGGTACTCTTGGAAAAAGTCAAAGAGATACAGAACAGACGAAGTCAGAACAATAGTGGTGGAAAGCAATGCGCAAAGCTCCGCCAGTTTGGGAATATCCTCATAAAATTCCTTTCGCGTGTATTTTTGACGAATGAAGGCGAGACAATTTTTGTGTCACCATTCAATCGTTTCGCGGTCTGAAGGCTATTTAACACTTCATTAATATCGTTATGTGTTAGACTCAAATCGTTATGTGTCTAGTTAAAAATGAAATAGAACAAAACTACTGGATGTATTTGAGTATATTTGGGGGACTTGTCTTCTGGTCTCCCCTGGCAGAGATTGACCAGAAGGGAAACACGAGCAGGGTGGGCACTTATGGTGGTGGTGGTGATGGCGGTGGTGGAGGTGGTAGTGGAGGTGGTAGTGGTTGTGGTGGTGGTGATGGTGGCGGCGGAGGTGGTAGTGGTGGCGGCGGTGCCGGTGGTGGTAGTAGTGGGGGGGGGGTGGAGATGGTGGTGGTGGTGATGGCGGTGGTGGTGGCAGTGGTGGTGGCGGTGGCGGTATCGGTGGCGTGTTGGTGGCGGCGGGGCAGTGGCGGCGGCGGCGGCGGCGGTGGTGCGGTGGCCAGTGTGCGGTGGGCGTAGGTCGGCGACCTCTGCGTCGTAATTGGATTCGTATGCTCCCACCACAGCCGCCGCCGCCGCGGTACAACGGCCGCACTGCACCACCCGTAAATGAGGCGCTGCTTCTGCTCGCTGGGCCGCTGGCCAGAGCGAGCGAAGATGGACAAAGGGGTGCGAAACGCACCAATTAACCGCGAAATCATTATGAACAGCCGGAGTCAACTCTGAACTCCGTCTTGACACGGCAATTTCATTGGTGCCTTGCTCGCACTTGCTTCCCCCCCCCTCCCACTTGGTTTTATTTTTCGCTTCGATGGATTATCACCGTCGTTAATACTTTCACAAAGGGATAAATCCATAAAACACTCCAGTTCATTTAATAATCTCCGCATCCCAAATACTACTCTCTTTTCGTTTTTAACTCCAATTCCAGGGCAATTATTTTAAACGTGACTGGTTAATATAAGGTAATTAAACGCTGGTTTGAGATATGGTTTGGGCGGTCTGGTGTTGCACAGCAATTCCTCTTCTGTCAATGAAATTTGTCTAGTTGAAAATTATGCGTTGGTAATTTCATAAATAACACGATCCGACAGAAATTTGGAAATAAACACATTGTCAATCTCTTAGCCTAAATTAATGTACTGCCTGTTACAAAGTGCATCCATTTCCCTAAATTAATTCCTCCTGTAATTTCTACACCGAATGATGTATTCAGTGTGCATATAGTAGTTTGGGAATACACATCACTGCTTTAGTGCGAAACCTAAACATGTTAACGAGGTACAATTTGGAGTCACAAATTCCCAGAAACGAAACGCGATGTAGGAATCTACATTCAATAAAAATGCCAGTCACTGTTTAATTACGACCCAAAATCACTTCGGTTGACGACGTCTTACTATCACTAAATTTATTAAAATAACTGAATCAAAATACTGCAATGTAATGAGCAATGCCCATTTTTTTTTAATATTAAGAATATTCACAATCAAACAATCGTGACTGATATAACGAATCTACTAAATTAGTTATGAATAAACTACAATGAAAGATATTTGCAAATATAGTTCAAAGACTAGATATAACAGTTAAAATGTGCAATGAATTTATGAAGAATTTACGGGTTGGAAGTAATAATCGCAAAACTTGGGAGACGTCTAGAAAATGTTACTCAATATAAAAGAGCAAGGTGAAATATTTTGGAGTTCGGACAGGTTAGTTCTAACGAATACTGTTACAAGTGAAAAATGTCAAACTGGCGCACTTCATTGATTTGTCTCTGTCAGTGTTCGAGTGGCAACGCTTGGATAACAAGCAGAGCTCCTGCAGTCGTCCTGCGGGGCCGAATCATTTGTCATGCGAACTGCGGCCGTTCTACTCGCTACGCTTCCTGCGCTGGGAGTGGGGGGTGGGGGTGGGGGGTGTTCGCTTCTGTGCCTCCCTCGCGCCAAACTAAACTCTCTTGATTGCCTTTCGATATGCTGCACAGCAGATTTGACAAGAATTAAATTTGTGAACATTTGGATTAAAAAAATATATTTTTTAAGCGCATTTGTCCAATTCATCGCCATGTATACTAGGGTTCTATAAATTTCGTTGTTATAAACCATATCTAATTCGTTTTTAAAACATTTATGTTATAAAATCATATACTAGCAGGTTTATTCTTACATGAATAAAATAAAAAAAAAATTATACCCCATGGCAATCGCAACGTTTGGAGGTGTGATGTACCTCATCTTGACGCTTTTTTATATTGTTTCCAATCTGTTGACACCTACGGTGTAGTAATAAAACAATGTGTGGTCGAGAAGCTCTACCGGAACACCAACCGAACCGTACCTTTCTCCTGCCTGCACGATGTACTATTTGGAGTACACCGGGAGTCAAGCAAGTCTGCATACTTTGCAGGGATTGGTATTACTTAATTGTGGATTGATCGGGAGCAGCAATTGCTCTAAATGCAAAGTTAGATCCTCTTCCAAGATAAAATTGATGAAAAATATTTAAACTCTTTCATCTATATACGTACTGTAAGTAAAAAAGAAACAAAGCGAGACAAAAAAGTACTTTAAGATGTATTTTTTTTTTTTTTTCGAGAACTCACTAAAATGTAGTTTTATTTCACCATAGCAATACTAAGAGTACTTCATAATATATTCGTATTTCAATACTTTCGAAGTTAAAACAAGAAAGTGTAAATTTAAGTGATATGTACATAATTTGAAAAAGTGCATTCCGAAATTTCGAAAAACGACAGACCTCCATATTACACTAAGTATGCAGTACGAACGCTTGCAATCGTAATAAAAGCACGTAATGTATTTCATTATCATGGAGGAATTATCCAAAACTATAATCCTCACGAAAGATTTTATTAGTCAAAAGTTTCAATCAACCTGAATACAATATTTTAAGAGACTATTCACGAAAGAAATACGTTTAAATATCAATTTATGCTTTCACGGCCGGTATCAATATTGATATTGTTGTGCAGAATAATTATTTCGACTGGTCCACGGTCTCTCAGATCGGAAAGCAAAATCAATACAAATTGTCAGAATTGTCTGAAAAGAAAAAAAAAGAAAAGAAAATGAATTGCTACACAGCGTTTTGAATGTGCAACGTTTTGTACCCCGTCTTGTCGCACAAATAGCTGCGTTAAGCGCCGTTTGTGTAATGAAATTTAAGCTTAATGATTATAAAACAAAAGATCTCTTAAGATGACTCTGCTTATTACGAAATAAAACCAAGTCGAACATGCCGTATCGGCACAGGCGTTAAGCGCTTAGAAATGACCACGTGAGTTGACGTTGTTCCTCTCGTCGTTTCACAGACTAGGAAGCAGCGACGCCTATTCGCAATTGATCGGGATGCAAGGCTTCGACATCAGCAGCGCAGGTGGTGGCCGGAGCCAATCAGGTCCAGAGACGTCATTTATCGCCGGCCCGCTCCGCCCATAAAGCGACTCCAATGACAATAAACCAAGAGGGAAGGCAATGAAATGGGAACGAATTGGCTCGACAAACATGTTACTCACGGAGACCGAAAGAAGCATCCAGCGTTAAGACAGTCGTTTCTAAGGCTGCGAGTGTTCCGGATGTGCTTTTATTTCAATTCTCTCTACACGTACTTCGGCGAGGTGTATTCTAATGGCATCATAAGATATTTGTGTGTTCAGTAATTCTTGCACCTCAACCGAAATTGGTCTCAACCCTTAACTACCGGCGACGGGTCACTTTGACCCAACGGCATATTCTCTTTTTTATTTTCTGAGAACACGACAAGCTACCGATGATGCGGGTCCTATGAAATCTCTTCTGATAACGATCCAATTCAGAGCGTACGATGAAAAATTCCAGAGCATTTGTATCCCAGCTGTACAAAGGTTGGCCATAAACCCATCCCTGTTCCAAATGTCTGCCCAAGTTCAGAGTCCTACCTTGACTTCGCAAAAGATATACTCATTTCGATGTTGAAGGTCAGTCGAAGACGATCCCCAGAGCAGGATAGCCCATTTGATGAGCACTGTGCACGGCCATCTTAAAACATCGTACGAATGGAAAACACAACGAACCTATCACGTGACCTTATTACACACCGCAGCAAGTATAGAAGGTTCTGGAAGGATTTGCCGTCATCAAAACACGATACGATTCCGGCACAATGTTCTCGAAAGTTTATCGCGCCGTCCAAACGGGAAGTTTCTAAAAGCTTACCTGGTGCACAACTCTCTAGCGAGGGGAACTCTTAAGGAGCCACGGTCCACAGAACCTTGAGCCAGAGGCGAAGACGACGGCGGATTAGGCAGACGGGGCAATTAGTGATCGTTGCCCACTCTACTCCGTGCGTCGAAGTTTACTCAGTGTCAAATTGTGGCTGACTTGGATACATGCCTGTCTGACAACTCGGATGTTGTGAGTGTGTCACTAACAAAATGAATAACGATCCGAGCGTGCGTGACGTGACGGCGGCAATCGCGTATTACGTACGTGAGATGCCCGCTTCGCGTCGCGAACGAGTTACACTTCGCCAGCCCGGCACGCGGACAGGGACCTACGGTCGCCTCGAGTCAGTCCGGCCGTGCCCAGGAGTTGGCCAGATATGATGGGGCGGCCTTCACCCCATGTCAGTATCAGCCGACGCGGGGGCGTTCGTCTGGGTAATCTGCCATCGTCAGGGACGTGAGCTGCATAGATGGTTAAGGGATTGTGCCGTTAAAAATAACTGCATTTTAGCTGCTGTATATTCAAAGACTCTTGACTAAACAAGCAGCATTCTTAGTAACGTATGACTGATTCTGCGACGTTTCGAAGAAACAACACAGGCTGGAAGAAAACAACCCCATTATTGCCAATGCATTTACCTTACGACTTACATGCCTTACAGTAAGTAAAATGGTAGTTGACTTTTTTCGCATTTGATTGTAAATACACTACGCATATATCCTTCTGGCTATGCCATTTCAAAATCGAATCTCTAAGTACGGTGTGTGCTATTGAGCCTTCACTCTTCTCCACGACTCCGTCCCAGAGCTCCCGGACCCGAGGTGCTCATGTCGGTGCATACGACCTCACATCAATTCGGCAATCCCGCAGCTACACCGCAAAAGGATTTTGGTTTCCCCCTCCTTCCCCACATCAATGAGTACTCGGCACGCGCCCTACGGTCGCAACTCGGGGTCATCACAGCAGACGCTGTAATTGCTTTGAATCGTACACCACCAGTGAATTAGCTTTTTGGAAGCTGCGAACTACTAGTAGGAACGTTGAATTTGCAAGTTTGCGTTCCTAACAGAATTGCAATTCCGGAGATCAGTTCTGCGGCGGTTCTGACGCCAAAATTTGAACTCCATATAAGATTATGAGATGTCCATAAAGCTGGCATTGTCATTCCAAAAAACAGCATAACGCGAATTCCTAATTAGTTAATGGTGTCCCTCGCTGTCAAGTTCCAAGTTTTATATCCGCCATGAATATCACGTGCTGTCGCTCGTTGCGTGCTCGCCCCTCGGCAACGGCGAAGGCTCGCCGGCAGGCCGCAGTGGGCGCAGGCGAAGCAGCCGCGCAGGAGCCAGCGTGGGCACCGCCAGTTCAGGCAATCGGACCGGGAGTGCTCCGAACGCCGGAGGCGGAGGCGGCGGCGGCGGCGCCGCTGGCGTCAGCGATAGCGAGGTCACAAGACGCAGACTGGGGGGAGGGGGCTGATGGTAGGGCAGGGTGCACAGGGTTAGGGGACACAAGGAGGCAGGGGGCACGTGGGTGGAGACAAAGGAGGCCAGGCGTAAGGGATGGGGGAGTAAAGGCGGGGACAAGAGGCGAGGGGGCGGGAAGTCGAAGGCAGTGAGCCGGGGGCGGGGGGAGGGGGAAGCTGCGAAAGAGATGGTAGAAGCGGGCACGTGGGTGGAGACAAAGGAGGGCAGGCGTAAGGGATGGGGAGTAAAGGCGGGGACAAGAGGCGAGGGTGCGGGAAGTCGAAGGCGGGGGCGGGGGGAAGCTGCGAAAGAGATGGTGGAAACGGGCACGTGGGTGGTGACAAAGGGGGCGAGGCGTATGGGATGGGGTCGCAAAGGCTGGGACAAGAGGCGAGGGTGCGGGAAGTCGAAGGCAGTGAGTCGGGGGCCGGGGGGGGGGAAGCTGCGAAAGAGATGGAGGAAGTAGGTCCGCTGAAAGCGGGCGACGGGGCAGCTCCGGGTCGCAACTCTCGATACAAAGGACTCGCTCGGGCTGCCGGCGAGCGGCGCGGCGTGGGCGAAGCAAAACGCCCCGGGCGAGTGGCAGGGGGAGGAGCGGGAAGGTCGGCAAAGTATATTCATTAATGTCGCTCGCCGCCTCGCACGCACAGCCGCTCTCCGGCGGAGGACTGGACCCGAAAGCGGACAGGGGCGGCGGCACCGCCGGGGCCCCAAGAGAAACGGCAGGAAGTTAAAGAACACTCTCCAATGCTCCAATGCCGGTGCAGTACTATAATATTTCACTAGAATACTGGAATACATTTAATGGTGGCAGGATGAACACATCCATGCACAGGAAGGACTGTGCAATGACACATGACTGGAGGTTCACAAAATAAAATTACTAATACTCGTAAGGATAGTTCAGAGAATATATCATATGTGAACAAACGACCGAGTATATGTGAACAAACGCACAGGTGCAGTTACAAGCGCAGGATTCAAATAACATAAAACAGCAGCAAAGTCAAATATAAGGTGCGTAGGATACCACCTTAATTTTTTTTAGTCTTGCTCAAAAATGAATAAAAAACATCAATCTACTTTTCGAAAAAAATTGACACGAGAGTTATAAATAAGGTAGATGTTTTATCAGAAGTATTTACGCGAGCAAAATAATCGTCATTCACAAACAAATGTAGTGTTTAATGACAAAGATGAGCAGAATGGGCGAAGAGGAGAAGAATAAAGAGGAAAAGAATAAATCTAGTTGTAGCAGAAATGTTGAGGTACTCCATAATGTGAGAAATAAAATAACCCAACAGTAGTAGTTACAATATTTATTACATCTAAAAGTTTACTTTCGGGTAACACTTTTCCCATCTTTATTGGGTCTATAACATGGTGAAGAAAATATGAGAAAATAGTATGGAGCATAAAAGAAATATAACAAAAATACGAGATAAAATGACTAAATAAAACATAAACATGTTTAACTGGCCCCATCATGAAAAATTAAACACATCTTGTTGAACCAAATGTTTCTGTTAACTGTATCAGATGCGTGGTTCAACAGCTGTATTTAGCTGAAGATGAGTAGAGTGTTTCCCAAAAATTAACTTTGGGATGTTGTAATAAATATTATAACTATTACTGTTGCGGTTGATTTTTTCCTATATCAGATTAGGATTGGGATAAATAGGACGTGAAGAATACAAGACGAGGTGCAGGAAGGGAGGAGAATCAAGAGCGCGAGAAACCTTAGCGAGCAAAGGGCGGGGGGGGGGGGGGGGCTGAAGCGTAAAAGCTTTCCCGAAGTAGACATATGGCGCGGCTGAAAGAAAGAGCGGAGGAAAAAAAGGGGGGGAGGGCGACGGCCAAGGGGCGGGGGTGAGGCGCGAAATGACATCGCGCCGATTCCACCGCGTCGCAATAAGCGAGAAGCCCCGCGGCCAGGAGACTGGCCACGCCCCCGCGCTAGGAGCAGCGCGGAAAGTCGACGGGTGCCGCGCTAGCACGCCCGGCACTCGCTTTAGAGGGCGCCTTGTGATATTGGAGCACACATCAATGAACGGCATCTCTTAAGAAATCAATCAACGGAAGATTCGTGCCCAAATGGAAAGGAGAAACCCCATCGAATCGTGATCATGTAAAACCAACCCGGAAGATCATGATTCTACAAAATTACACACTCAGCACAATTCACCAGTTCGGCAAGGAAATTTGAAAATGTACTTAGTTTTATTTATTGCTTATCTACGCGGCTCGTTAAACCAAAATTGAATATACAGTTGATTGATTAAATAGTTCTTATCCCTTCCAATTGATTTACAACTTACAACACTTCTTAGAAACACGCATGATATTATCGCTACCTTAGTGGTACGAAATTACACTAGTGAAACGTTTGGAGTCGGACATGTGTAACAACATGCGTTCATTCGTGTCTAATAATTTTGTAGATACGTTCAACCCTAACGTCTATACTAACGTGGTACGCCTGTCTCGTACCACTACATATGTACTAATTTGGTACGCCTGTCTCATTAGGGACAGGCGTACCAAACAAAATACACTCTAGATCCTATCCTGTGCTGTCTATACTAACATACCTAACGTTACGTAGGTTTGGTCCTATGATGAAAAAAAAGGGTTCTGATAAGTAAAAAATCGTAGTTTCGTCAGACTACGGAAGCTTTGCAAAAATGAAAAGCCCTAAGGAAGCTTTGTGAAAATGTTGGGTGGTCGTTACCTTCGACGTCATATTTGGCTGAAATCATTTACTACATATTATACGGGTTTGGATGGGATTGGATTGGATTGGAGAGCGTTTCTTCCCGCACAGAGAGCGCGCGGCGGCAGCATTCGAGGGCCGGAATACGCCAGTCGGGGCGAGATCCAGTCGGCGGTTCGCAAGCGGCGCCACCCGAACGAGAGCAATCAATTCCACGCGCGCCCGCGGCGGTGGCGGCGCACGGCCAGGGCGGCCTGCAAAGGGTCGCGATGCGCTCTAACGCCCGGGCGCAGGGACGGAGGGGAGGACGGAGCCGAGGATGGTGCCGAGAGTGGTGTGGATGGTGGAATTGACAATGGGGTCGTCGATGGTGGAATTGACAATGGGGTCGTCGATGGTGGAATTGACAATGGGGTCGTGGGTCGTGGAATCTACAATGGGGACGTCGATGGTGGAATTGACAATGGGGTCGTCAGTGGTGGACTCGACAATGGGGTCGTCGGTGGTGGAATCGACAATGGAGTCGTCGGTGGTGGAATCGACAATGGGGTCGTGGATAATGGAATCGAGAATAGAGTCGCGCTTCTCGCAATGAAGCCTGAGATTCAGCGTTCGAAACGTTTAAACGAACACTTTCTTTCTGTGTATTGTTCCGAAACGGTTTCTTTTTGATGTGTGCAATAAACTCGTTATTACTATTCACGGTTTTACTTGGAATGTATCTGAGAAGAATTTCATTCTGTATTTCGACTAACTCTGTATTTAAAAAATGTGTATAAGACGTGCGTGCGTTCTGCAAGCTTAATTCAAGAAGCTACATCATTTCATTAATACCTTGAAATTTACACCAACCACGAAAATTAATTTCCGGGGGTTTCGGTTCCCCACGACAAAAAATGCACGTTATTCGCCGGCTCTTGGTCCGCCTGCTACTCGCATGAGATGCGTGTCCCCTGGGCTGCGGCAGCTATGCGACAGCACAATTTACAGAGGCGGCGCCGGCCCTCCCTTCCAGGAAGGACGGGGATGGGCAGGGCGGGGTAGACATAGAGCAAGGTAGAGAAACAATCGGGGAGGATGGGAAGGTATGTGGGAATAGAGGAGGAGGGATTCGAGGGGAATGGGCGAGGGGAAGAGAGTGTGTGTGGAGGAACAAGGAAGGAAATGGGGTGGTAAAGCGGCCGCAGTGGAGAGGGCCGGGGGTTTGGAAAGGACGGAATGGGAGAGGGCGGGGCGGGATCACAGGGGAGGAGCAGAGGAGTGAAGTAGGTGAGCAGAAACCAGAGCGCGTGGGAGGCAGTGGGTGGCAAGCGACGGACAGTGCGAGGTGGGCGGCGAGCGCGGAGGCGGTGGGCAGGGGGGCGGCACAAGCGGGGGGCTGAGGGCCGGCGGGGGGCGAAGGGCGGCGGCAGCGGGGACGGTTGGCGTTGGGCCGGGAGCTGGGAGCGGGGACGGGAAGCGGCGGAGGGCAGGAGGTGGTGGGCGGGAGGCGGCGGGCGTGAGGTGGTGGGCGGCCACAGGCGAGGGAGGACGCGGCGGGTGGCGGGCGAGGAGCGGCGGGACGCAGTCCACCACCGGCGGGAGGCCGGCGAAGTGCGGTGGGGTCGGCGGCAGCAGGGGACGGCGGCGGGGAGCGGGGGATGGGGGTCTGAGGGACGGGGCAGCTTGCGGGGGGCTGCTGGGTGGAAGCGGCGGGGAGGGATCGGCAGCGAGGGATAGTGTGCGTTTGGTGGTGGCGGGGGGGGGGGGCGAGGCCGGGGGGCGGGGGGGGGAGGAGGAGGCGGTAGGCTCCGGGCGCGCCGAATCGCAAACCGCCGCGCCGCCGTGCGCCGCCGTGCGCCGCCGCCACCGCAAATTACCAGGGCTGCCCCCGCGGCGCCGGATTAATCACGCCGCGCTGGCGCCGGCGCTGGCGCTGGTGGCGGCGACGGCGGCGGCGGCGGCGACGTGTGCTCGGAACGGCTGCAACGCTGCCACACACACTTATTCCCGTGGTTCATACACTGGAGCAACCTCTCGCAAGAACGGTCAGCAATTCTCCTTGGAGGACCAGGGCGTCAAATCGCGCTCATTTCATTTTATTATAGACTAATTGGGTCCGCAGTATAAGTTTTTCCCTCCATCCCCAGCATTTCATTCTACCACGGCTTCGTTATCTACATTTCATTATCATTATTTATTCACTAACCACATTTGTTACATGCATTACCTTGCTGGGCACAGTTTAATATCCGTGGTGCTAACACTTCTTTAAGATAGTTTTCTCTCTTGTGCTGCTGAACTTTAAGGGTTTATGGATGACGCCAGTCAAATGAGTGAGAAAACTTTTCATAAACAAAGATGATTTTGTTAAAATTCTAAAATTATCTGGGAAATAATGAATAACTGGATATTTCGACGAATAGAAACTGAACATGACTATTTGAAACCTCGTCTTTTTTGAGAAGTCATGACGCAGAGAATAATTTCCATTTCTTCTGCGGAAAGAAATGAGTTTGACATTTATGTCATACGTAGGAAGTTACTGCGACAAACCAAGTTTGTCCTCTGCGGTCTCGGAATAAAACAAATTTCCAGGAACTCGTGAGCATTCAGCTTGCTCTCCGGCAGAGGTTAATC
The DNA here is from genome assembly GCA_038098605.1 of Gryllus longicercus. NCBI lineage: Eukaryota > Metazoa > Arthropoda > Insecta > Orthoptera > Gryllidae > Gryllus > Gryllus longicercus. The sequence goes on along the minus strand of JAZDUA010000277.1, from coordinate 1,959,812 downwards.
ACATTGTGGTGACCGCCGCAACATCGTTGGCGACGGTCTCGACGGTCACGGTGGGAGAGATGACGTAGGCAATAGAGGCGGTCGTGGCTGCGCTGGTGGTGGTCGTGGTAGAGGTGGTGATGGTGATAGGGGTGATGGTGATGGTGGTGTTGGAGATAGTGTTGCCGTGGCGGAGGCCGTGGTGGTGGTAGATGGTATTGTGATGGCGGCGATGGTGATATGCGGTGGCTAAGGGCGCAGGGCGGCGGTGGAGTTGATGTTGGTCGTGGTACTGCCGACGGCGACGGCGACAGCGGAGGCGGTGGCGGGGGATGTGGCGGAGGCGGTGGCGGTGAAAGTGGAGGTGGAGGTGGCGATGGCGATGGCGGTGGCGGTGGCGGTGGCTGTGGCGGTAGCGGTGGTGGTGGCGGTAGCGGTGGCGGTGGCGGTAGCGGTAGCGGTGGCGGTAGCGGTAGCGGTGGCGGTATGTGTGCCGGTAGCGGTGGCGGTGGTGGTGGCGGTAGCGGTGGCGGTAGAGGTGGCGGTAGCGGTGGCGGTGGCGGTGGCGGTAGAGGTGGCGGTAGAGGTGGCGGTAGCGGTGGCTGTGGCGGTGGCGGTGGCGGTGGCGGTGGCGGTGGCGATGGCGATGGCGATGGCGGTGGCGGTGGCGGTGGCGATGGCGGTGGCGGTGGCGGTGGCGGTGGCGGTTGCAGTAGCAGCGTTGGTGGCCGCGAAGGAGGTTGCGGAGCCAGTGGCGGCGGCAACCTCGTTCATATGCCCGGGGCACCGCAGCCGCAGAGGTCTACGCCACCGTTGCAGTTCTTTCTCTGTACGCACGACTTCCCAACCTCCTGCGGCGCGACGTCAGAGCGCGAATTTGCGCACATGTGGCTCCAAGTCCGAAATTCTAATTCACGGGGCGACGTGCGTTACCTCTAATGAGTTTTCTGCGCATGATTAATGGAACGTTTTTATTATTTCCAGGAACTGTATTCTGCATACCTCGTTGTCAAGGATTGCGACATGAAATTACAATGAATTTCTGAAATTCATATCTGATCCAATTTAGTATTAACGAGGAACGTTTCACTTGATACAATGCTTCTTGAATGTAACATTTAAGTTGAAAGCAATGTAAGATGTTGTTCCAAAGTTAATCTATGCCTCGACGTAAATTTCCAAGCAAGTTTACAACGATATGAAGTTTCTTAGGGGAAAATGTTGTGTTACTTCTCAGTTACAGCTGATACTTTACAGCGTAAATTCATTTTCGAAATTATGAAGTCCTGAATACCACCCATACTGACATTTTATCAATCACTAAGAGAATGTGTTCGAAAACGTCGAGAAAATTCTAACACAAAAACGAATCTCTTCATGTGAATTATGTGCGACCGCCAGACCAAGAAGGTCTTACTCTTGATACGCTTCTTTGGGAAGTCAGGAGACATTACTTCAATATTTCCATACGACCACTTGACTGGTCGCACGTTGGAGCAGCATCAAACTGTCCAACGTAATACCACGGAGGACGGGATATCCGACGAAACCGGCTCCCAGCATCCGCTCCCTGGCCTCTGCTTGCCCCGAGGAGCACGCCCTCTCCCCATAGCTTTGCTCACCAGCTCACTCTTCCCAGCTCCACACCACTCCGACACGCTCCGTTCTTTATCGCCTCTCGCTCATCTTCGCCCCGCTCACCACCACCCTCAGCCCCACAGCCTCCACAAGCCCCCTCAGCCTCCCTTTCTTCAGCCCCACTCACTACACCCTCGCCCCGTCCCGCTCATCAACCCCTCCTTCGCACCACGAACACCAACCCCCCTCTCCTCCGCCCCGCACACCAACCCCTCCTGTCCACCAAGCGCTCCTCCCCATATCTCCGCCCTGCTCACCCCTTCACTAGCCCCTTAAATCCACCTCACTCACCATCCCCTCAAATTCGCCCCGCTCACCACCGCGCTCACTTCCACCCACTCCTCTCCGCATCGCTCCTCTTCCCGAGCACAGAAAGAAACCCCGTCCGTCGCAAAATACGCGCTGAACGTATATTTACGGCGACTGGTGCCTCCTTCATTTCGAACGGACGACCACTGCAGCCACTAGCGTTGTGGATGTGGCGCGCTTCCCTCCACTTGCTCTAGCGCACGCGGCAAAGGATATCGACTTTTCGACGGGGAGCAGTTAACGCGAGTTGCCTTTCAAGTAACTCTCGCCCTCTCGTTTTGTACTTCACTGCTGCCTCCAAAATTTAACCGAGCCATCTGTCCGTAATTAATACGCAATACGAAACAATATAACCATTCCCCCCTTGGGATGAAGAGAAATCAGACGAGCAGAATAGGAAACGCACTGAACCGTTGATGGGTTTTGCGTTTCCGAAATTAAATACCTTCAAAAGTTAGTCGCAGTTAGTATTTTGGAACGGAGAGTGGAGCATATTTAGGGGGAAACATGTTTGGCCTCTACAGGTAAACCGTTAAACGGAAAGTCACCATCAGATAATTTCAATTCAGTAATTTTGTTTCAAATGAAACTGTACATTGGACTTGATAGTGATCGTTTATATAAAAAATTCACATGAAAAAGGACTTTAACGCTGTTGAAATATACTGCCCTGAAATAAATCAAACACTCGCCTTCCATTTTATTGAATTTTGTCGAGTTATATCGCTTTTCAGCAGTCATTTGTTCTGTAATTTGGTATTTCTTTCCCTTCACTATCTTTGCAAAATATTCTTTGAAAAATAAATTGAGGTGGTATATTATTTTATAATCGTTCACTTCAGAGACTGAACTACCTGGAAAGGAACAGAAAAATTGCACTAATAACTACCACAACTCCTGAAAACGTTAAGTTTTTGGGTTTTTGTATTTCTTTAAAAAGAATTTTGTTAATAAAATTGTATTCTTTTCGTTCTTTTTCTTATATTCAGACACGATCGATTTTAATTATAACAGTCAGCCCATAATGTGTCCTTTGAAATAAACTGCCCGTTTCCGGGACGACGTCCAACTTGGACATGCCGCGGCCGCTAACAGGTGCTTGACCCGCCTTCGACATTTTCGCAGCGGCAACACGCGTTATGAAAACAGCGAACAACGCGGCCGCACACACGCGTCACGCGGTCTGGGAATAACCTTATCACGTCGCCGACGGCGAACGACAGGAGTGCGCGCAGCGAATTCCGGGGCGCGGGGACCCGCAAGGACGCGTCGATCGAAACGCCTCTAAACACAGGGCGCGGAGACAGCGCGGCGGGAAGGGCAGGGAGGGTGGGACGGGGTGGGAGGGGAGGGACGGGCTCAGCATCGCGAGGGGGGAAACAACTGTTGCGCAACGCAGTGAAGACCGACCTCCTCCGCCGCCGCCCCTCTGTGACGCCCGCCGCCGCTGCTGGTCCTCTGCCCGTGAGAAATATTTGGCGGGCACCGGCCATTGCCTATAGAAAACAAGGCTATAAATAGCGCGGCCGCGCGGCCAGCAGGTAGCGGGTCCAGCTGAGCCTGCGGTTGCGTGGCGGGCGGGGCGGGGCGGGAGAAGGGGGGTGGGGGCGGGGAACGCCGTTCGGAGCCCGATGCTAGCCTTCTCCCTTGTGGAGGGCGGGGCTCGGGCGGCCAGCGAGATGCGACATCGGATTTATTAAGCGATTCACCTTTACACGTACAGGCGAAAACATTCAATGATCTCAATTTCTCAGTGAGCAAACATTAAAATACTCCGTCTCTTTGTAAGTACAACAGAATGCTTGGGAACAATATTCTCGCTATTTTTTCACTATCAATAAATTATATTACTCTATTTATCTGAAAAATCTTTTTTAAATAATAACAATTTTTCAGACACTGAGATCATCGAAGATATTCAACGACAAACATAACTGTATGATGTAGAATAGATGTTCTCGTGAATGTTGGGTTCCGATTGAAGTTGATTTAAAATAATTCAATGTGATGAGGAACCTTAGCCAAGTTTTGTTAATTTAACGTTTTATAAGAAATTTGATAGCTTTGCGATAGTCTCTGCACAATTCATAAAAGGCAATGAAATCACTAGTTTCCCGTCCATCACATCACTGGAGCTGAAAATCTTCCACAAAATCTATAATTCCCCCAACTGTGGCTCCTAACTCCTCTTCTAACAGACAGCGGAAGCGGGTCAGCGCCAGAACAAGAAGAAACATCGGCGGCCCCGCGCAAACGAGTGGAGGAGCAGCGCGAACGGGCGCGAGCTGAGCCACATTTCTTCCTGAGCGGGCAGGGCAGCGGACACAGCAGGCAGGCACCGCAGGCGGGGGCGGAGGAGGAGCTGGAGAGCGCAGAGATGGAAACGGTGGCGGGGGCGAAGGGTGGAGGCGGAGAATGATGCTGCGGAGAAGAGGTGGAGTGAACTGTGAAAGGGTGGAATCGGAGAAGGGGTGGAGGCGGAGAAAGGGTGGGGGAGAAGAGGAGGAGGAAATAGGGAAGAAGGGGCGATGGCTGAAGGAACGGGGACTGAGACGAAGCGGGAACAGAAGTGGCTGGCGGAGGCGGGGACGGCAGCGGAAGCTGGAGAGAAGGCGAGGGGGAGGCCAGGCGGAGGCGGGGGAAGGAGACGTGTCGTGGCGGGGGGGCGTGGCCGTGGGAGGCGTGGCAGGGGGTGTGGCAGGGGTAGGCGTGGCGAGTGTAGGCGTGGCGGGGGTAGGCGTGGCGGAGGTAGGAGTGGCTGGGGGAGGCGTTGCGGGGAGAGGCGTGGCGGGGAGGAGGCAGAGCGGGAGAGGTAACGGACCGGGGCGGGGGAAGGCGGTGCGAGGTTCGGGAGGGGGCGGGGAGAAGGCGTCACGACGCGAGGGCGAGACGGGGCGGATGCGTGGCGGAGGCGAGGCTAGGTAGGGACAGCGCCGGGAGCGCCCAGTAGCATCAATATCCATTAACAGCCACGAGGCACGGGGTGGTCTGCCCGACACGGCGCCCACACGCGACCTGCGCCACCGCCGCGCGCTGTTTTTCTCTCGGAGCGGCTTCCGCACGTTCACGCCTTGGCCCTGGGCCCCACCAGGAGGTCGCTCTCTCTCTCTCCTGCACATATGTGTGGTTGGGGGCATCCTCAAGGTTTTTCTCCTGCACCATCAAAGAATCATTATTTGAGAGTGAAGAATGGGCCTACCCGAGTAACTCGTCAATCGTTAGCATCTCCACGTAACTCCTCGAAGCGCACTGATAATTTTTCTTTTTAAACGACCTACTTGGGCGTTCATGATCACTAAGACATCAAACCGAAAACGGCACGTAACCGTTAACAACTGCTTCAAGACTGAAACCGAAACGATTATTCTAAAATTAAATACATTTCAGGAATTGAAACATTTATTCCACGTTTGCTCTATAAAATATCTTTATAATTTCCTAGACGTGTGATTTACTTTCGAGAAATGACTTGTTGCGTAAACAATAAAAATACCAAATAAAAACTTGGGGGTATCTTTGATATATCGGAATTATTCCGGGAATAATTATTTGCAATTTGTTATATAAAAAGATAAATTAATTTTATACCATTAATGGTATTTCAAATATTCTTTAATGCGGAATATGTTTTTTCTTCTTTCTTTTCAAAGAGCAGATATTTCCTTATTACTTATTTTAAATAATAAAGATTTTTGCCCTGTAAGGGAGATGGCTCGTCTAAAACTTCAACATATCGAAGTTCTACACAAGTATTTGGAAGTCATTTATTATATATCAGTTATTATTTAATTTATTATTTCGAAATCATTCAGTATAATCAATTGGAGGAGTTTCAAAATTTAAATTAAATGCGGAACCGAGTTTCTGTAATCAAAAACACACATTTAAACCGAAGTGTATAAACCGGAACATTCTTAGATATCATTTACTGCTTTCCGATTATACTTTTTTCAAGGTACAAAGCCATAGATTGAAATTTTACCGTAAAGAGGGTCTCGCTATGACACCCATATTACATTGTAAAGAAACGTCTGCCGATATCACGCAGTATCTGATACTACGAAAGGAGTGCAACGCAATGAATCAAATGCGAATATTGCGATCGCCAGATCTCTTCGAAACAAGCGTACAGCCTTATCCATGAAGATATGTTGATGAAGATTAATATTTGCGTGTACCGCAGGGGCGTATAGCTGCAGTAGGGTAAAGAATGAATGTTTACTTTTTGCCGGAAAGATACATTTATAAAATGGTGGGACTGAAGAGCTTATAGTAATTACCTGAGGGGCGGAATGTAACGGAGACAATGTAATTTTTTAAAAGTCTAATGGAATTAATCTTTCCCCTAAAGCTTACCTGCCGTGACAAATGCCCTCCACCCGCTCACAACCCCTCGCTAACCATCCATGCACGATCTCTCTTTCCACGGTCGCAATGACGACCACAGTACATCAATTCCTCTTTACTCCCGGCAGTCCAAGCTCTTTTAGGTCCACTTAGTTCTGACTTGCGCGCCCTACTTCTCTCTACCCCGCCACCTTCCTCGGCCTCTTTGAGAGGTCCGACAAAGACGATGGCCACGACTACGATGGTGACGATCACGTCGACGTCAACCACGACAAAGACGAAAACAGCGAATACGACGGCGACGACCACGTCGACATCAACCGCTACAAATACAATTCCCGAGACTGCGACAGGTGACGACCACGTTGACGTCAACCGCTACAAAGGCGATGTTCGAGACTGCGAAGTTGACGACCATGTGGACGTCAACCACGACAAAGACGAAGGCAGCGATTACGGCGCTGACGACCACGTCGACGTCAACCGCTACAAATACGATTCCCGAGACTGCGACAGGTGACGACCAGGTCGACGTCAACCGCTACAAATACGATTCCCGAGACTGCGATAGGTGACGACCACGTCGTCGTCAACCGCTACGAAGGCGATGTCCGAGACTGCCACGGTGACGACCGCGTGGACGTCAACCACGACGATGATGATAATGATGACAATGTCTGCCAAGACCATGATTACCGCGCCGGCGGCGGAGACCGCCACGCCGGCAGCGGTGGCGCGTTCCCGCGGGAGCACTAACTCAGCCGCGATACAGCGTGGGGTGGGCGGGCGGGGTCGGGTGGAAGGGGCGTGGCCTAGCGCGGCGGGGCGGGGCGGGGCGGGGCGGGGGCGCCCGACACTCGACACCGCAGAGGGCGCCGCAAGTGCCGCGTGCCGGATATACGAGCCCCCAGCGCCCGCGCGGCGAAGGCGGGGGCGGTGTCCCGCGGGGAGGGGGCGGGGCTGGGCGGGGAGGGGTGGGGAGGGGTGGGGCGGAGCGGAGCGCGGCGGGACGAGTCGACTAGGAAACGAGCAGGCGGCGAGCTGCCGCGAATTCGCCACTGACACGGGCGACCAGAAGAGAGTTCACGTGCGCAGCACACGGGAGGTGGAAGTTTACGTCTCATGCAGTCGTTTTTGTTTTCCCTTTCTTTGATTCGGAAGCCACTAAATTGCAAAGACAAAAACGTCACTGCCTGGGGGAGAATTCTAGACGCTGGCTACTCTCATGTTTCTGTGGTTTCCTCCTAATGATTCCACGCGGGTTCCTGAGCAGCAATGTTGCAGCTGGGAAGAAAAAATGGCCTGCTCTCGGATGTAGCACGCACTACACTGACGGGACTAATGACCCAAGTAGAGTACGCGTCTGGTATCAATGCATACTCACTCGAACGACGGGCCAGGGACACGATCCTTCCTTCTGAACATTTTCCTAACCCTGTACCCACAATACACTAATCAATTGTTCTTGTGTGAAATTATATTGGGTAATCGTACACATTTCTATAGGAAGTTTCAACGTTTTAATAACAGTGTATAGCCGAGAGACATTCATCACGATAATAATAATAATAATAATAATAATAATAATAATAATAATAATAATAATAATAATAATAATAATAAGAAGAAGAAGAAGAAGAAGAAGAAGAAGAAGAAGAAGAAGAAGAAAGAATCAACCCCTTGAACAAAACCATCGGAGTTGATATCATGTTTGAAAATGAAAGGACACTACACACTCTCGCACACAATACATTTTCGATGCGTATTCTAAAATTCGATAGGAGTTGAACGTACGAGGTAGACAGATTAAAGGAACTCAATACCATTGGCATTGTTACGAAGCAGAGAATTAAAAAAATCGAATGCATCTCATTCAACAGGGAAGGTCTAAAAATAAGGTATAAATTCTGGAATAAATTTTAAATTTTAGCTTACCTTCTTTAAAGAATCACGCTATGCCATCAGTTGCATCTGCAAAAGAAAGAAAATATTATCAAGTAAAAGTCATGAAATAAATACCTGTTATATAATAGTACATAAGAATAATGTATATACAGTACATCCTTCTTTAAAAAACGGATTCTGTAAACGTAATGCATAAAAGGCTTTTACAATAAAAAACAATATTAAGAAAATCTAAAAGGTGAAGCTTCTTTTAACATGAAACCCTCGTTACTGCTATCGCTATTTACTATTCTGCGAGCGAGCCTGTCATTTTTTTCCTATTCCATCTACTACTGCGCATCTTACTCGATGCTGCATTGCGCTGATATACCCTGGAGGAGTAAGCGAAGCTCGCATGAAAAAGGAATTACTCTTTATAAGAGGTTCACACGTGTTATCTCGCAATATACTTAAAAACACATCTGCGTCAAACCTGGCACCATACCCAGCAGGTAATATTCAACGCACGCTGCGGCACAGATTTCCTTCATACTGGATTGGCCAACACGATTTCTGCACGATTTTCATTTACTTTACGTAAAGTAGAATTATAATCCATGAAAGTATCAGAGAACTCGGAGCAGCATTTGTCTCCTTCCTGTAATTTTGTAAGGAGCTTATATATTTTAATCTGTTGCGGTTCCACTTGGCGTTACAGTGGCCAGAACATTCACATGCGAATGAAGTAAAACACGCATTGTGTGAATGTATTGCTCTAAAACCTTCTAACGCCTTCAAAATTATCTTAACTTCAAGAGAAGTTATTAATTAGATCGCTGGTGAGGTAGATACCTTCTATTATTATGATAAATAAAGATGTTGTCTGGTATCAATAACTATAGTGCTACCAGGCAACATCTTTATTTATCATAATTCAAGAGAAGTATTACAAATTAAACAATAACGCTACATTTAGTTACGTATTCCAAGTTCAAGCGTTTTCACAATCACCGAAAGGGGCGGCCAGCAATAAACAAGTTCTCCGACATTCTTGGCCTACCAGAGATCACTCGTTTCAGCAAAGGACGGCACGCCGGTAATCACTTCGACAGACAACGACAGAAGTTCGCCGCTGAGACTTGGGCGCCGAAGAGCCCAGAAGCCAAAGCGCGAGGGCCCCGCCAGCGGCATCGGAACACGGGGGCGGAGGCGTGTCCGCAAAATCCGAGAAGCGGACAGGGTGCAAAGGAAGGAAGAGTAGAGGATGGGGAGTAGTTGGGTGGAGACGCTGGGGAACGTGAGCGTTGGCAGAGGTGGAGAGACTAGGGGGAGCGGTGACGAGCGCCGGAGGTGAATGTGGGAGGGTGGGCGCGGAGCGACGCGCGCTGGGACGGGACAGACGCGGTGGGGAGGACCGGAGATGAGGGGGGCGTGGTCAGGGCTGAGACGGAATGGAGTGCGGTGACGGCGGGAAGGGTGCCGAAGTGGCGGGGACGGACGGACCCGGCGAGAGAGCTAAGGCGGGGTGGGCGCGGAAAATAGAGAGCGCGGGACAGGATGGGCACGTCAGGGTTTGGCATGAGAGTAGAGACGGGTGCGAGGGAGGGGTGGAGGGAGACGCAAAGGTGGAAGCGGAGGCGGGGGAGGGGGCGAAGGCGGGCAGTGGATGGTGTGAGACCAGAGGCGGAGACAAAAGAGGGTGCGAGGGCGGGGTGGAGGGAGACACGAACGTGGAGGCGGGGGCGGGCGTTTGGCGGAGGCGGGCGCGAGAGCAGGGGTAGAGGCGGTTCGTGACGAGGGCGAGGTCGGTGGCGGGCGCGGGGGCTGAGGGGGGGTGAGAAAGAGACGGGCGCGGGGGAGGGGGCAGAAGCAGGGCGGATATGTGTGTGCGAGGACGTAGGCAGTGAGAGAGAGACAGGTAGGAGCGCGGGCGGGCTCAGGGCGAAGTCAGGGTGGAGGGAAACGCGGAGGTGGAGGCCGGTCGGAAAAGGGTGGCGCGCGATGGAGTGGAGGCGGGCGCGGGAGTGGGTGCGAGGGCGGAGGCAAAGGCTGAAGCGTGGGGCGGGGTGGAGGGAGACACGAAGGTTCAGGTGGGAGCGAAGGCGCGGGTGGAGGCGAGTAGGGGCGGGCTCGGGGGTTGGGACGGGTGAGAAGGCAAGGCGGGCGCGGGGAAGGTGGCGGAAGCAGGGCGGATATGCGTGTGCGAGGACGTAGGCGGGATTGAGAGAGACAGGTAGGCGCGGGGACGGGATCAGGGCGAAGACGCGGAGGGAGACGCGGGGGTGGAGGCCGGACGGAAAAGGATGGCGCGCGATGGAGTGGGGAGGCGGGCGCGGCGAGAAGGCTAAAGCGAGGGCGGGGTGATGGGAGACACGAAGGTGGAGGCCGGAGCGGGAGTTTGCGGAGGCGGGTGCGAGGGCGCGGGTGGAGGCGAGTCGGCACGAGGGCTGAGACGGGTGAGACAGGCGGGGTCGGGCGCACAGAGCAGCAAGGCGGGGCGCGGAGGGCGTCAGTTAGCATAGTTGGAGAAAAAGTTGGGGCCTAACTCGGAGCGCCTTTCGCAGAGGCAGCAGCGGGCGCGGCGACGGCCGCGCGTGGTTCTTTGGCAGAGATGTGCGGAAACTTCTGGGCGTCGCGTCGCGTCGCGTCGCGTTGCGACACACGTGCGCCGCGCGTCATGTGTGATATTGCGGAGCGACATTCAAGCGCCGATTCAACGTCGTGTCGCACGCAAACATCCACTTGCATTCGGAGCAACGCCCGGCAGCACACCACGAAGTTTTAAGTAAGACATGTGAGGGGTGGAACTAGGATATTGAATTTACTTCACTTGCCGGATATTCATTACGTAGTTTGATAAATAACGAATTAAAAACCCCGGGCAAGATAAATTAATGAAATACAAACAAGAAATGAGAAAGACGTAGGACAGCGAAGACATTTTAGTACAAAAATTATACGAAATTGACTAAAGTCAATGCTCATTTAACATTTTATTATTACTCTAATCAATTCACTTAAAATCATTTTTACAACTTCGAATATAACTAATCCTTCGTGTCTTGTCTTCTCAGTTTACTAGAGGCAATCATAACTTTTCACAAATAGATTTAGATTTATTTAGTCAAAATACATGAAAAACCGTATATGACGTATTAACATTTTTATTACAACTATAAATAGTTGAAAGATTAGTAACAGTTTTTTTATTAAAACAAACAAAAAAATAAATATAAAATTTAAAAAGCGCGAGATTAGCAACATTTTAAAAACTAGACATTTTCGTTCTCGAGTTATAGGAAACTTATTTGCAAAGGTACACGAACTGCACATTTGATTTTTCTGCATTGCTAACAAAATAACTCGCTCTTACCTCTACTCCTACCACTACAACCAAAAGGAGACTTCAACAAAACGTGCACATTGTGAAGTTACATTTATGTCCCGAAGCAAAACAAAGGGCCATCTCAGCATTTGCTCAATGTATCAGGGACACTGTGCACAAACCTGATCGAAATAGGGGTCACTGACCCGGAAGCAGAAGTACATTATTTGTTACAGGTATATTAAGTCTTTAAAAAATATACAATACAAATATAAACTAATTCATTATATATAATTGTTTATACAGAGAAAATTTCGTGAAATGTAATATGTACTATTTGCGCATAGAGCAAGAACGACTACGAAGTACAACAACTAAATACAAGAACGACCGCCAAATATAATAATCATTAACTTACGACTCTTACACTTGCAACATGTATAATCTTGTTTCTGTAACATTTTCAGTGACAGTGCAACTACCATACGACCCGCACGTAAGTCAGCATCGATTAGATCCGGTGATACCGCACGTCTTTCAAGTGAAGGCCTGGTAGCCGCCGCAGCGAGCATGATGTATGGAACTCTCCATCACTAAAAACTAAATTATACACGTGGACGAGACTGGAGCAGGAGGTGCATAAATCATCCGGAAACGGACGAGTGGCAGCTCTTGCGTCACCGGCCTGCTTTCTTGCTAATGGGAGGGCTGATAGGAAAGCGCGCTGCCCTCAGGAGGTACACGGCGTTGGAATATGCTTCAGATCACTTAAGTACAGTCATCGACTCTGGGCATCGTAAGGGTAATTAAAAATTAAAAGTTACCCGCATCCTTTCCCACTTCCTCTTAATTACAAGCGTATTATTTTCACTATTCTTCTTCTTCTTCTTCTTCATTCTGGTTTTTCTTCGTGGTTCGAAATGTTTAATCCGGAAAGTATATTATAGAAAGATTATTCTCGTTCTTTAATCGAATCATCCTTACAATTGTGTATATAACTTTCTTACTGATTTCATTAACCTTACATACAACATATAAAATTATATATACAAATACATATTAACATATACAATTAACCAAATTGCACCAGCTAGTCAATTATTATGAACAGATTTGCAATAGTACTGTATGAAAAAGTGGAATGGTTGTAATAAAATTTAATATTTCGAAGTCCAAAAATTCACGCCAGGCTCAATAATTAACGTCTACTATCACGCAAAGCTTATAATTGAGTAACAGTTTTTAAAAGATATTTTTATTATCATCATCCTGTTGTGGAATTAACTAAGCATGCGTAAACAACTCATTTGTCTCTTTATCGAATACTCGGAATGGAATACGGGGAATGAAGATGAAATCTATTGATGTCAGCAGCACAATGATCCTTCAAGAAGATGCTGAGATGGGCGTTTGTTTGATTGTAAAGAGTAATAGTAGGTCTGCACAACCCCAAACCCCTACACGCAGTAATTCTGTAATTTTTAAACGTATTAACCAACTATTTCTATTTCAATCAAACATGATTTTTTTCGTACAGCTGAAAATGCAACGTTCGAAAATTCTGCTCAGCCTCCTACCCACGTGACTAGAGCTCTCATTTCCCAGAATGGAGCAGTCACATAAAACATCCCCTGGGGGCGTGACTCAATCTACCTTGTTATCGTTGAAAGAGAATCACTTTGCGGGATCAGAAAAATTCCGTAATAATCCATTGTCTCTTGTACTTGTTTGTTGCGTGGGACTGCAAGCTAAGCCAACACAGGTTCCAAGAAAGTCGCGACATTTAGTCCTTTGATAAAAAGGGTGAGAAAAACCCGGTAAAATTCGTGACATTAAGTGAACTTTCAATACTGTGTGGAAACTAGATCTGTCGTACACAATTTTTCACGGAAATGGTTACTTGCCGGATTGCGAACAGCGAAATAGAGTTTGCCATACGCGGACCGCAAAGAAGTAATGGCCTTAAAAAAGTATGCCCTGCAAACAAAACAATGGTGCTGGCTGCTGCATCACGCATTGAGAATAATCCCAAGATTATATACTTTTAAGTTTTTTTGAATTCATACTAAACAATAGTGTACGCAACTCGTATTAAACTTCCTTTAGCATACCCACTTTAAAGTGCCGGTCAACGTTTCGTTCGTATACCAAAAACAAAAACACTGGGTATGACGGAGAACATTGAGGCAATATACTGAGGCAACATGAATCAACATGACAGCCGTCTCGCATACTGAGAATGATCCCAAGAGTATATACTCGTAAGTTTCCATGATTTCATACTAAAGATAATATACGCAACCCGTACGAAAGTTTCTTACGCGCAGTCATTTCAAAATGCCGGACGTCAGTCCTATCGTTACCACATCCGTCAATTCGTACCATCTATTCGTACGTACATTCCATACGTACAATCCATTCATACGCTAAAAACTCACATTCAGCATTAGTTACGTAAATAATTATTTTTGTTAATATTTTTGGCTGTCAGGAACGGTATAAATAGATTAACACAATTTCTTGCGGCAATAAAAAAAAGTTTACTTTTCACACATTCGCTTTTCGTCAGACATTTTTGTACGGATTAACCAAGGAAACAGAAGTTCTACTTTACTCCGTTCACAGGAATTCCACTGTATGGGGGCGAGTATTTTTAAGAAAAAATATTGTGGGGTTGGAATGTGATGAGGAGGGACGCGCCGCGGGTGGTGGGTGGGGGAAGGTCTACTTTACTAAGGTCTGAGGAGTTCGACTGTGTAGGGGCCGAGTTTTAAGAAAAACATTGCGGGGTGGTGATGCGATGAGGGGGGAGGGACACGCCGTAGGTGGGGCGAGGTCTACATTAATAAGGTCTGAGGAGTTCGACTGTATGGGAGGGGCGAGTATTTTTTAAGAAAAAAACATTGAGGGGTGCGGATGCGCTGATGGGGGAGGGACGCGCCGTGGGTGGATGGGGGGGGGCGGTCCCGCCGGAGTGGCTACCTGCGACGGCGCGGCGCTTTTAGCGTGAGCCACGCGCGATCCCAGGGCTCCAATATCGCATATTGCTCCGGAGCCCCCGGCCTCGTATCCGGGCCGCCCGCGACGCTATTGACGCACAACTTTGCGGGCGCGCGGATATGGGAGAGGAGAGAAGCGAAGCAGGAGGGGCGGGGCGAGATGAGGCAACGAGGGAGTAGAAAGGATAGAAAACGGATGGTTGGGTTAAAGGCGGGGCAGGGCGGTATGGGACGCAACGGAACGAGACTGGGGGGAGGGGGCTGGAGAGTTGCGGGCGGGGCGGGCACGGGAAGGGAGGGACGAGGCGAGGCGGGGCAAGTGGGAGAGTCGTTGTAGGGCGGGGCGAGATGAGGCAACCAGCGTTTAAGAAGGGTAGAATGTGGAAGGGTGGTCTAAAGGCGAGACAGGGCGGGGCGCAACGAGACTGAAGGGGCATAGATAGCTGCGGGTGTAGCGCGGCTTGGCGGGTCGGGCATAGGAAGGGAGAGAGCCTGGCAAGTGAGGAAGAGGGGGAGGGCGATGCGAGATGCGGCAACAAGGGAGTAGAAAGGGTTAAAACTGAGGGGTGGGTTAAAGGCGGGGCAGGGCGGGACGAGACCCGACCGAAAGAGACTGGGTGGGCCTGGAGAGTTGAGGGCGGGGCGGGCACGGGAAGGGAGGGACAAAGAGAGGCGGGGCAAGTGAAGAAGGCGTGGCTGGGAGCACGGCGTGGCGAGATGAGCCAACAAGCGTGTAAGATGGGTAGAATGCGGAGGGGTGAGTTAAAGTCGGGAGAGGGCAGGTTGGAACGAGACTGAAGGGGTTTAGATAGTTGCGGCGGAGCGCGACTGGGCGGGTCGGGTATATGAAGGGAGAGAGTCTGGCAAGTGAGGAAGAGGGGGAGAGTGGGGCGAGATGAGGCAACAAGGGAGTAGAAAGGGTGGAAACCTGAGGGGTGGGTTAAAGGCAGGGCAGGGCGGGACGGGACCCGACGGAAAGGGACTGGGTGGGCCTGGAGAGTTGAGGGCAAGGAGGGACGAGGATAGGGAGGGCAAGTGGGGGAGAGGGTGGGCTAGTAGCGGGCCGGGAGGGGGCGAGCCGGAGTGGGGCGGAGGAAAGATATCTTCACGGCGATTCGAGGGCTGAGGCGTGGCGCAGCGGAGCGTTCGCAACGAAGTGTGGCAGGATGCAACAGCCCAAGTTCCCGCCTCCGCCAACACCTGCTACCTCGGCAAGCGAACACGTAAACGTCGCTCAAGGACGCGGTGTCCTGATATCACGTCAAAACGCAAACGTCGCGGTGGACTGATATCACGTCAATCGGCTGCCAATAGGCAAGCACAAAATTGCAGGGTAGTTTGGGGATGATTGTTGATTCTAGAATTCATAAAAAAAGCAAGCACATTTACTGATTCATCTCTGTTTAGCATTTGGAGATAAAACGTCCTATTACTCAGAAACTAAAGAATTTGAAGAAACAAGTAGAGAAAATCGAATGAGGAATATGCCGTTCAGAGAACATTCCGTATGTTGGAATGGGGTCACACACGTACACAGAAACTGGAATAAAATATTAGGTACGTATTTTACTTACGCAATAAATATATACTAAATTATCTACACTGCAGCTAATTGAATTGTATTAATCACATAACGCTTCTGTTTATTCCAGGCAGTATTGCTCGGCCACCTACCACAACCCATTTGTTTTCCTCGTGCAGCGTCTCTTTTAAAGTGCAAAGCCGCGCACGGCGCGCGGGTGCACCGCAACATAACGCACAGCGCTAATCCTCCAACTCAAAACACACGATCCGCAGCAGGGGGCAGCAGCAAGCCGGTAAACCCAGCACTATAAAGCAGCTTTCCGTTATTTACTTGCACAACGAGGAGAGCGGCGATCAGCTCCGACATTGCCCCCCCCCCCCCCCCCCCCCGCCGTTCTTCCGGTGCCCGCGCCCGACAGGATCTGCAATGCGCACGTTCATGTGGTCCTAAACGCTTGCCCTGCTCCTGCAGTTTTGTATAACCAGCAGGTTATACCGCTCTGCGAAAGGACGTAATTGGCACCGTCATCTCGATCAAGCAACTTAAGTAGTCACTACATTTAACTACTCGTACTAATTCACAGAATATCTCAGAATGAACGATACAATCTTATTACGCGGTTTTTATTTCGTTCCTAACACTGAGTACCTTTCTCACAGTTCAAAGTATTTTCTACAATATTTAGTGGTGGTAGCAGGCACCTTGAGGTACTCTATTATATAAAAAAAGAAATGCTCAAAACACAACAAATTATTGTTCCACAACATATTTCATGTGTAGTTCCAAAACGTGACCGCGTTTTTCGGTCTACGCTTAAACCGGCTGCTTGGTGAGCGATAGTACTAGTAGTATAGCGATATAATATCCGTGACCCATGGTTGCTCAGCAATACTCGTTGCTTTGCGACATTCGTGTTTAGATGTATTGCTTGATTTACCAGTGTATTTTTATGTACGAGTTATTAGATAAATATACTCAATATTTTATTGAATCTTGAACACTAATTTTACAACTTAGCTAACACAAATATGTTCGTGGCATCCACGAGTAACATATTGTTCATTTTATCACTCAAACGCATAATCAGGTATGACACCCCGCATAACAGTTTATTAGATCTAAGCGGGGATATGATAAAGATGAGAGGGGAGGGGAGATGATAAAGATTTAGTGTTTCAATATAAAGACATTAAATTCGTTAAATTATTTGTCCATGAAAGTAAAGAAACGGCAATAACAAACAAGATAGAGTGGTAAAACGCGTTTATTTAATTCATAAACTCCTCTCTGTGCCCGAAAATCACGAATATTTAGCAGCACTTTCGAAGCGATTAACACGTAATGAATAGAAAACCACTTAACGGGATTGCAGTTTATTCAAAACACACAAAATAGTAATGAGGACTAAAACGTACAGCCAACGGAAGAAAGAAATAACTGAAGTTATCAAAGACAGTGAATCAAAAGCAGTATACTACACAATCTGACCATCAAACAATGTGAAGGAATTCTAAACATAATGGTTGATTTTGTTGGCATAAAAAGCACCGTACAAGTAGAGAGGGAGAGAGAGAGGGGGAGAGAGAAAGAGGGAGGGAGAGAGAGGGAGGGAGAGAGGGGGAGGGAGAGAGGGGGAGGGAGGGAGGGAGGGAGAGAGGGAGGGAGAGCGAGGAGGGAAAGGGAGGGAGAGAAGGAGGGAGAGCGAGGGAGAGAGGGAGGAAGAGGGAGGCGGAGGGAGAGAGCGGGAGAAAGAGAGGGAGGGAGAGAGGAGAGAGAGAGGGAGGGAGAGATAATTAGGGGAAGGGAGGGAAAGAGGGGGCAAAAAGAGGCAGGGAGTAGAGCTGAGATTGTGAGGCGCAACGGACGAAGAACGAATTCCTGTGAATCGAAGCGAACGGCAGCAAAGCAGGAGTAAATCAAGGTAAAGGAATGGGAGCGGAGGGAGGCGGGGGGGGGGGGGGGGACGCCGCGTGCTCGCTGGCGCCGGCGCCAAGTGAACAAGGGCGGTCATTGTGGCGCGCGGCAATAGGAGACCTCGCGGGGCGGGAGCGGGAGCGGGAGCGGAGGCCGCAGTCTCGGGCACAAAGGCGCTCGTGAGGAATGTCCCATGCGTTTCCTGCGCCGCCCGCGTCCCTTGCAGCCCACCGCCTCGCACGTCGACACACCACCACACGACTCCACATCGCGACCTCTCTGCGAAAGGACGTAATTGGCACCGTCATCTCGATCACGCGACTTAACTAGTCACTACATTTAACTACTCGT
The DNA here is from genome assembly GCA_038098605.1 of Gryllus longicercus. Lineage (NCBI taxonomy): Eukaryota > Metazoa > Arthropoda > Insecta > Orthoptera > Gryllidae > Gryllus > Gryllus longicercus. The sequence goes on along the minus strand of JAZDUA010000277.1, from coordinate 1,941,541 downwards.
ACTAATTCGCAGATAGTCTCGTAATGAATGAGACAAACTTTTAGGGCACGTACGGAGTCTAAGACCACTTTCAGTCAATAAACATGGTGGGAATTCACATATGTAGAATGACACGATTGCCCCTGATAGTAGGCAACTCGCCCTGCATTGAAGTTTGGCACGTAAACGAAATCCTTCTGACCGTGTCAGAATGGGTACCTGTCGAACACCAATAACCGATGTGGCCATCCTGCACCAACACACTGTAATCCTCTCGTTTGGGGTGAAGAACGATCCGCTGCGCTGAAAGGCCTGGTAACAGGTGGTGTGTGTCGTATGGTGTGATGTGTAGTGTGATGTTTACTGTGGTGTACTGTAGTATAGTGTGACGGGGTGAAATGTAGTGTAGTATGGTGAAGTGTAGTGTGGTGTAGTGTAGTGTGGTGTAATTTAGTGTGGTGTACTGTAGTGTGGTGTGGTGTAGTGTAGTGTGGTGAAGTGTAGTGTAGTGAAGTGTAGTATAGTGTGGTGAAGTGTAGTATAGTGTGGTGAATAATAGTATAGTGTGGTGAAGTATAGTATAGTGTGGTGAAGTGTAGTATAGTGTGGTGTATTGTAGTTTTGTGTGGCGTTGTGTGGTGTCGTTGTGGTGTGGTGTGGTGTGGTGTGGTGTGGTGTGGTGTGGTGTGGTGTGGTGTGGTGTGGTGTGGTGTGTTGCGTGGCGTGGCGTGGCGTAGAACGGTGCGTCGGCAGTGCCGCCTGCCAGCTGCATCCACCATTTGTTCGCCGCCCGAGGCGGGCGCAGAAGAGCGCCTAATGAAACAATGGGCGCGAGGTGAGAGGGCCTGCGGAGCCTTGCAGGCTGCCGGGGCAGAGACACTGGGCGGAGGACGACGCGAAGACGAGCGAGTGCTGGAGAGGAGGGAGACGTTTCGGCGATATTTATCGCCTTCGAGGAACGAGAACGAGATTCGAGAACGAATTACTTGGCGTCTATTCCGCGACTCGATGAACAGACGCGACTTTTGATTCTGAAGCAAGCCAGACCTGGAAGGCTGTATTTTAAGCAATGCGCAATCTCTAGAACTGAAACCGTAAATGAAAATATTATTAGAGAGTGCAAAACATGTTCCTGACAAATCCTGAAGATCGCAGGTGTTTTTGCATTTCAAGGAAGCCCGAACTGAAAGAAGACGTCGTCGGTTCGAGTTCGTATGGAAAGCGAACTGACGAGAAACAACCAAGCAGAAGACCTTTGAAGATAAGAATTAAATTTCAACGAAGATTTCATATTCTTTACCGTTAGTATGTAACGTGTTACAGTATGTAACGTGTTAGTATGTAACATGCAGATGCTACAACGGCTAGTAATGAACGCATGAAAGTAATTTCAAAACATTTTTCTGTCATCAGAATGGTGTCCTAACTCTTTGATTTTGCCCACCTCTCTCCGATAAATACTATCTTTACAGTCGAAAAAAAGAGAAGAAAAAATGAAAAAAAAAACAACAAAATTGGCGGAAAATATTATTGAATTATAAGATGTCTCCATTTTTCGCCTCTCTTTTAATTGTTTGGAACATTATTTGCCAGAGATTCACACAGCAAACACACAACGCATGCGAAGGACGAAAATAAAGCGAAGAGTGGCTGGACAGTTCTCACTGAGCCTTCATCCTACATACGGTAATTAGCTAACCTGCGTGGTGCTAGAAATTCAGAGGCGATACGAGTTTTGAAGTGATGTCTTCTTCCAGGCTCATTGTATTGTGCCAGAGGAGACTGAACCATCTTCTACTGGAAAAGTGTATTCTGGGATCAGAACGATTGTATTCTTGAACAGTACATACGCCAAGGTACCACAGGTACCAGAGTCATCTACTTCGTCCTTCTCAAGAACCATTTGAAATCAGCAAGTCGCGCAAAGTGAGAGAGATGGCTGAGGGAAGCTGTTTTTTTTCCAACATGATAACGGCCGTCCGCATTCATCTCGTGCAACATTGAAAACAATCGATGACCTTACGCTTCAAGTGTCTTTCCCATCCGATATTCTCACCAGATTTGACACCGTCAGATTACATCGCACGGGCGCACAGCGCACGGGATGGAGACTGGAAGCGCACGGGGATGGCGACTGGAAGCGCACGAGATGGAGACTGCCGGCGCAGGGAATGAAGATTGGAAGCGGGGAGGACGGAGGACAGGAGGAATACGACGGGGGCGGAAGCGGAAGCGCGAGCGGAGGCGAGGGGGGCGAAAGCGGAAACCGCTCGTGGGAGTGTGTGTGCCGACGGAGGACCGCCGCCGCTGTTTGCGCTCTCAATATCCATAGCAGGGGGCCTCCTCCGGCAGACAGATCTTCTCGGATCTCCGCAAACACGCGCCGCAATAAGACGAGAAAACAATCAGGAGGAGTGGGTGCCGTCGCCCAGACGTTCCGCTCGCGGTTCCATTCTCAGAATTTCCACCAACCCGGGAAAGCTTTCAAAAGCGGAAACAAACAAAAAATGCATATGGCAGAGAAAGCCTCCCCCCCCACCTCACAGCATCGTCGAATTCGCAGAATTCCCTTCCTCCTTCGATATCCTCCATAATCTAGCCTTTTTCGGAAACCGTTCACCAAGCTAACATTCCACTGAAAAATACAAAAATTAGGAACACCATCCATTATAATGTCGGAGCTGAACCACTTAATGGTATTCCAGCATGATCACCCGTCTCCCAGAAATAAAGCGGATGTATCTCCTTGAACAATATTGTACCACTTACACATTTAATTTTTGGGAATCTATGAACTCAGTACCAGAGTCAGAGTCTCTCGAGTACCAGTCATTGTTTCAAAATTGGTCACATGCAGCAAAGAATATTTAAACAATAACAACAAAAAAAAGGATCAGCACGTTCTGTTCCCTGTGAACGAAGTTTCTTATGATATTCATAAATCCAGCTTATAAATCACGAATTCTTCTAACAAAGTGGGAACACCCTCCCCTTCCCCCTGTGTCGTTATCACGAGCTGGTGACAATCCGTAACGAGGCTCGTTATCGACGTGTTGGGTTTCCCAAGGGGAAGAGGTCGGTCGAGGGGCTCTGCGAGTGGCGAGTGCGTGCTATCTCTACGAGCATCCAAGGTCGAGTTCAAAACATAAATTTTTCACTGTTTTCGTCACCCTCAAATTAGTTTCGACGTATCTCGTAGAATAATTATCACCCGAGATTAGTACACACGCTCTGCAGTCTCCTCAAAATTCATCAACACAAGAACAATACATGTCTGTTCTGAATATCCGACACCCATCTGTATTTCGGTTTCTGCAACGCGGCCACGACTCGGGTCGGTCTCGGACCCGATATCCATGAGCTCTCAGTAGGAAGTTTTTGGCGAAGACAGCAATCGAAACTACTATCTATCTTCTGCGCATGCGCAATTCGAGTTTCGCATCACTTTTATGCATCTGCGCATGCGCAGAAGATTGAGATCGCGCGGGGCAAGAAGCGCGGCGTTCCTGATTAGAGGGCCTTTATTATCGGAGTCTTCTGTGATCGTAGAGAACGGCATTACGGCCATCGGGGTCCGACGCTCGACCGTAGTAGTGAGAAAAGGAAGGAGCGAACAGAGCCTCTCCATCCAGACTGTGGCTGTGTCGCTGGTGTCGAAATCTGCACAATAGGGATTCGAACCTACGATCTCTCAGACGACGTTTCGTTACCGATCCAAGCTTAATACTCTAGCCCACTCAGTGGTAAGGCTACATACGGCTTACGAATTTACACATTGGAGGCGATGTCAGCTACTGCAACAGACTGCGATCTTTCCTTGTTTTTCCAAATCTGAATTTTTAAACAGGTACATACGCTTAAGCTTTGCTGCTCCCGCTGATCGGTATACTAATCTCATTTACATTGCCCCATGTCTAGTATTTAGGCGGCTCCAGACATGCGACATTCGGCGAATCCCGAGTAACCGCTCGCCGAATTTCAAGTAGTGCGGACGGGTTGCTTGCATTTTGCCGAGCGCCGAACATCCAGAAATTCGCCCTACCCACCGCGTGTCGATCTTCAGGACACATCAAAGGGAGCGAACATTCGCCGAACGCATTAGCTGCTCGTGATTAGGCGAGAGGGAGCTCGCTACTCGGTGAATGCTGAATGTGTGGAGCCGCCTTTTGAGAAATATGCGCGAAGAAACACTAAAAATGTTTGAAGATAAGGTGAGCGAGAGAATGGGGAAATGGAAGGAGGATGAAGGGAAGCAGGAGAATGTAAGCAGAACGAGCCAGAGGAATGGGGGCCGGCTGACTGAAGAGGAGGGGTTGAGAGAACTGGAAAGAAGCGGGAGGCCAGAGGACGAACAGCAGTACATCCCGCGCGCGGGAGGGCGAGCGACGCTGCAGGTGTCGGCCGCAACACGCGCCTCCGGCGCCAGCCCAAGATTTACGAGGGCGCGGGCGGCGACAGCAGGGCGCAGCGGACGGCGGGCGGGGCAGCGCCGAGCGCGGTCCGGGGCGGGGAGGGGGGCGACAGCGAGACCCAGTGGACGGCGGGCGCCGAACGGAGGGGGGCAGCGGACGGTGGGCGGGGCAGTAACCGGCGGGGAAGTGACAGCGGAGCGCAGCGGACGGCGTGACGGCGGGGAAGCGGTGCAGGGAGGTGGGGCGGCGGCGCGGGGCGGATCGGGGCGTGGCGGGGCGGAGGCGCGACCGGGTGGCGTGGCGGCGCGGGCGGGGCGGCGACAGCAGAGTCCAGAGGTCGGCGACGCGGAGGGACGCTGAGGCGGCGACGCGGCAGCAGAGGAGCGCAGCGGATGGCGGGGAGGGTGGTTGGCAGGAGACCTAGAGGACGGCAGGCACAGGACGGTGGGGGTGAGGCGATAGAGGGGGTCAGCGGACGGCTGCTGGAGGGAGGCGGGGCGGGAAGGAGGAGACGACAGCAGAGTGCAGCGGTCAGTGGGGAAGCGGAGCGGGGAGGTGGGGCGGGGTGGGGAAACGGATCGGGTCGGCTAGGGCGGGGTGGGGCGAGGCGTGCGGGCAGGGCGGGGCAAGGTGGCGCGGGCGGGGCTAGGCGGGGAGGGTGGGGCGCGGCGCGGGCCGGGCAAAGGCGGCTCGGGCGGGGGTGGCGCGGCGACAGCGGGTCCGCGGCGGGGCGGCCGTCGCGCAGGTGACTTATTCCTGCACAGGTGCCGCAGCCACTTCGCCTCCGCCCGCCCCCGCCCTCCCCCACTCTCCGGCGCTGGAAATGACGGCGGCCGAAACTGCCCGCAGCGACGCGGCGCCCGACGCCGCCGCACCGAAATATTACGTCCTGCGCCGCGGGTATGCGGTGACTCAACACGCGCGCGCGTCTCTCCCGCGACCACTTCAAGACGAATGCGCAGTCCGAGCGGAGGCAGCGCTGCCAAGGCGGGGGCGCAGTTATTCAGACACAGAGGCGGTGGAGACGAATACGCTCAAGCGCACGCATTCATTGAAGATGAGCAATACTCTAACAGCCCGCAAGGGATGCGCACATTTCAACGCGATAAACTAAAATGAAACGTCTGCTATTCCCACAGAAACGAGCCAGGAATGTGGCCTAATCGTTTCTTATGAAATATATACGATAATTTCTCGATGTTATTACCAAGATGTTTACATATGTTGTGAAGAAATCTCTGGTTGAGATGAATACTACACTGTGTTCAATAGAGATGGAATGGTTCCAACGAAGTGCCCTAGCAGTTTTACACAATAATTCAACTGGTACTCAGAACGCTCCGTTCACTGAACTTAAAACGTGAACGACGAATATTACGCACACTGGGAACTCAAGACGAGGCATTTTGCCCCCCGCAGGCTTCACAACATAACCCAAGCCCAAGACTTCACATCTCAGCGGTTTCAGATAATCGCGTGATCCTAATCACTTGGCGGAGGCAAGAAGACTCTTCCGGTTTTCTGAACTTTTAATTGGGCCGTGATTAACACGAGTAAGACTTCGCATCATCCCGCTAATTGCCCTTCATTAAATCATTCGCGCGGCGTCGGAGGAGATTATCGCCGTGGCGCCCCGCGACTCGGCTCGGCTCGACTCGTCCCGACCTTCTGCTCCAAATTAATACGACACGCCCCGAGAAGCCCCGACGCCGACGCCGCCTCCGCGGTGCAGACGAGGAGAACCGAAAAGACGCAGTTCATTACGCTCCAACACGCCGCCGCCGCAAACAAACGAAGGAAGTCGCCGCGTTCGAGAAATCTCGCAGCCCTTCGACGCTGTTTCTCTGTTACTGGCGTGGATTCTGTTTGGGATCAGATTTGACCCCACACGTTTCACTCAACAGTTTACAACTATTTCATGCATGGAGGTCATTTGGAATTATTCATTGAGAAAATTATGCTATTTATTTGCTTTATTAGCAGCTTTCCAAGGCTTAGCAATCATCATCAGTTTTCTAGTACAAGAAATACAAAAAAAGAGTAAAAACAACAGTAAGATAAATAGATTAATAATAATTTAAAATTTAGAAAATGGAATTAACATTTTAAGAACTGAAAGAAAGAAAGGATGAAAGGGGGTGCTAAATCATTTAATACTGCAAGAATGTGAATGACATTGAATTTGAACATGAGAAAGTTTTGAAGCAGTTGTTGTTGGCAATGCCGACCCATATAATTATTTCATTGTAAATGCCAACGATAACTCGCCACAATACCAATATTTATTTACTATGCCGTACTATGAAAATGAAGACAATATTATCTCCAGAAAAAAGGACATTCTAGCATATGCTCATAACTTTACATAGGCAACTTTAAATATCTGCATAATATTATTGATACAGGCCTTCTAACTCGGAAATTGACACTTTTAATACTTTTTCATATAATTTAAACATGTAGCGCGGAATCTGTTTGGAATCATTTCTGGCTCCAACCGCAAAAAATCTATTTTAATTACTTCAAATCAAGACAACTTAACAAACACTGGCAAGTTTATAACACATGAAAAACTTGTCATAAATAGTGTATCTAAAACGAGAAGTTCATTTGAATAATTTCTAGTGTTACGTAACATTATTTGGAGCTGGGGTCACAAATGACCCCAAACGAGACTACGGGTTACCAGGGACTTCCGCTCAGGTTTTTACTAACAGTTCGAACAAAGGTTTAAAGATGTCTTCTTATTACGGTCTAAGAAGACCATTATACTATTAAGGACCATTCAACAAATACGAACGAAACGTTTTTAACCTCCTCCCTTCAAACAACACGTAGCATTTACAATGCCCGAAATGATCAATTACGAACGATACATTATCGCTAGAAGACAAAAAAGTTTCGCGGGTTAATACTCTAATTAATAACACCTATAATATACATCTCAGAGTATTTCATTCAACAATTCCTATTGTTATGAAATGATATCTTCGATAAAGTGGATACATAAACTTTGATGAAGTGACATTTTAAACTAGCAATGTTGAAGATAAACCTTTTAACGATAAATCATTGATTTCAGACATCTCTCCGACCAGTTTGGAGACAACGTGTGTGGTACGTACAACCACCTTGAAAGACAGTAGGAGCTTTCCGCTGTACTACCCACTTGAATACTGGCACAAACATCTTAAAACTGGCCCTTATTTTCGGAGAAACGGTTTGGTTGAACCACCGCTGAAAGCTCAGGGAAGCTTCGGAGCGAGGTGAGCGACTAGAGAGAAGAGATGAGGAAATGTGTGGATTTGAACAAACGGTGAACCGCCGGAAGAATTTAAAAACTTCCACTGCGCAAGCATTGTAAAGTTCGATTGATGACTGTATTGTCTCCGCCACCACCTGCATGCCCTGAGCAACTGCCCGTTCGCCAACAACATCATGTTGCCACGGCGTTTCCTACCGGTGACAGTCAAACATGTTTACGTGCCACCAATTGCAGGGGGATGTTGTGATTCTTGGATCGACAAGATATTTGGTACCAACAAACAACAAGAAGTGCTGTATCTATAGATTGATAGAGACTGATGAAATAAAGATTCAAATAAAATGATACGTATTATACTCGCAATCAAACAAATTTTAAACAAACTATCAAGACATAAATCATACTCAGACTAGCTATAGGAAACAGCACAATGAAGACAAAGAACGTCCTTGAAATAAAACGATTGGAATAATCTGTTTAAAACACCAGTTTTGAAATTATTTTTATATCTATCCAGCAGTTCCATTAAGTTATCGGACTGTTTACCACTCAACTGTATTGATATAGATTGGGAATAACAAGTAAGGATACGGTAAACATCGAAAACACACCAATATCTCTCAGCGTAAATGGCAACTCTTGTTCGCCCTTTCCTCCTCCTCATTATCATCATCAATAATTAGTTGATGCGATTGTGAACATCCAAACCAGAAAAAAATTAAATATGCCATTTTAGCGACGCGAGTCCCACAATTCGCATAGATTTTTGTACTTCTTTATGTGCTACTAAGGACGTTTACATGAATATCATCATAAATAATAGAACATGTGCACCAATCACAAAAATCTAAATCCAAACATTTTCTCTTCATTTAAAATAGACGTTTCAATGTGCGTTATTTGACAAGGCACCATTCTATTTTTAAAATTGCACTCGTTTAACGAAGTGCGATTTGTTTAAAACTTAAACTTTAAATTAACACTTAAACAAGGAAACTTGGGGGAGGGGTGAAATTAATTTTCGAGTTTTTTTTGGGGGGGGGGAGGGGAAAGTTCACAGAAATTGCTTTACGGGTGCACGTGTCTCACTTTATAAATATACAGTTTTAAATGCAGGTCACCGGTTTAGGTGCTTATAGTAATAGGTTTGAAGTATTTGTTTATATGTTTTACTTGACGAGGAAAATTGGATTACTATTATTATTATATTGTTTTGGGTGAAGCTGCAATAGACTTAGCAGAGTCATCGCATCATTAAATTAAAAAGGGTTAAACAGGACAATAAGAATAAACGCGAAATTTACTGGCCATTACAAATTACTAATTACTCTCTCGATAATTCTTCCTGTGTATCCTAAAAGTACCCGAAACACCCGGGATACTTTAATAAATCCATAGTTGTTATTTTTTAAATTTCCTGGTCATATTGCAATATGGACAATTGCCTGGTCAGATAGTAAGGAAATCCCGTTAACATTACTTAGTCTTTACGAAACAAAAATTCACTATCTCCACATGTTGCCACCAAGGGTAAAAACATTTATTTCTTCCCTTGATCTCCGCTTATGCCTGTCCTTCCCCATCCGTCACTTGCCGCCTCCCTCCCTTTTTCCTCCCTCACCGCAGGTAGCCACCTTTCCGCCCCTCCCCCCCCCCCCGCAGCCATCTCGCCAACCTCGCCCCGGTCCTCCGCCCCCGACGGGACGTTCGCAATGCTCATTTACAAGAGGGCGCGGCTTTGTTCGGCGACAAGAGGTGGCGGCGGCCGCGCCAGGCGCCGATAATAGACGCGTTGTTACCGCCCGCGCCCGCCCCCGCGCACAAAGCGCACGGAGCGCCGCCGAGGAAGTGTGGGCGGGGCGGGGCGGGGTAGGGCGGGGCGGGGCGGAGCAGGGCGGGGCGGGGGGTAAGGGCGCTGACAAGGAAGAGCACGGGGCGCGGGGGAGGAGGCACAGATGTCGGCCGCTGCGGTGGCGTCCCGGCGGTGGAGTCCCGGGCTACGCGACAAAGGACACGGAGTTGTCGCCCTGGTGTCCTAGGAAGAGATCCTACACACTAAACTGATGGCCCTCAATATTACATATATATATATATATATATATATATATATATATATATATATATATATATATATATATATATATATATATATATATATTCCTTCGTCAGTTACAGTTTTAACGCGAATCTAATGCATACCTTTTTTGCATTACCAAACGTATACCTGCATGCATGCCAAACGTTGTGGTAAGCATTAGAGTCGACGGCGCATTACATTCGAGTGCAAATGCTTTCTTTGGGGAATAATGGTGATTCACGCTTGAAATTAGTGTTAATAAATTCATTTTGAATGTGTACTTTCTTTTCATTTTCACTAATTTTCTTCTTTAACAATGTGTCACATAACATCAAGAAACTCAATTCTTTAATGTGATAGTTTATGTATACAATAAATCCATTGTTGTATTACATACATTTAATGTGTGTAATCTGGGCTGACCGTGTGACGCCGCGTCGACTTCATTCATACATACATTTAAATAAAATAGTGCACCTATTATTCCGTCATCGATGCGCATTACATACGAAACAAACCCTGTTTGCATAATTGTAAGTTTCAAATACAGGGTACGCATTAGATTCGCTTAAATACGGTATATTGATTGATTGATAACTGTTCCCGCGCGCGTCAACTGCTGAGCTTATTAGTCCCTTACGTGTAGTGCATAGCGATAGGTGGCGGTGATTGCTTCCGCGGAATGGTGAGACTTGGCGCAGACTTAGGGCCCCTTCCCACGGCGCGGTCACGGCGCGGCCGCGGCGCGCTTCGCCGCAGCGCGGCGCGTAGCAGAGCATTGGTTTGAATGGAGGCCTTCCCACGTGCAGCGGGTGGCGGCCTCTGCGGCAGCCGACGCCGAACTCCAGCCACCAGAAGCGGAGGAGGGGCCACGCGCCACCTCTAGCAGAACACAGCTTTAAATGGGAGCGTTCCCACTGCGCCACGGCCGCAGCGTTCTACCTGCTCCGGTCCCTTTGTTCGTCGTCGCCGGAGGGTCGGCGAAACCTACCCCTCCAGACCCCATCCCCTTCCAGGGCGGGCGGCGGTGCGGCCGTGGCTCCGGCGGTGGCTGCGTCGGAAGGGCTCTGCTCCTTGAACGAAGCGCGCCGCGGTCGCGCCGTGGGAAGGCGCCCTTACCCGTCGGCTTGCGGGGTTTTCCCCGCCTGGATATCTCCCACCAGTGAGGCACCGCCGCAGTTGGCGCAATCTCTAAGCTCCCGACGTGTGTGGCAGTGTAGTTCATGTTAAGTGACAGTGTGCGTAAAGAAGAATAGAAGAAAGGACAAGGATAGGAAAGATAGAGCGCGATCCCAGGTCCGTTCGTTAGAGTACTAATTCACCAATTGATTGCCGATCAGAGAGCCAGAATGATCGTCCAACCAGCAGCTTAAAATTGACCCAGTTATCTAGTGTAGATATTGGTGTCAGCGTCGGGACTCGAACCAGCCAGAAGCACTGCGGTGACGTCAACTGATGCCGTGAGACCCCTAAGCCAGTACGTCAGTTATAGATTGCGGAGAGGAGATCGTGGAGGAAAGATTGTCTTGTGACATGTCTTCCATCGCTGGGGTCTCGAATCAATTACCGGTCAATCCGTGGTGACTTTGTGGTGGGCAAAGTGACATCTCAGCAGATTTTCTCCGGGATTTCCTGTTTTCTCTACCTCTCTTTCCGTCATCTTTCGCCTCCTTATTAATTTATAGCAATTGCCTACTCATTGGATCATCGCTCACGGGCTTTAATGACATCTGTCCAGGGCCCCGACACACCAAAAAAAAAAAAAAAAAATTAACATACATTTCGGTCAATTCTTTCTCTATCATAGACACTGAAGTTCCACTGGAACTTTAACTCCCATTCCGATGAGTGTCCTTTGAACATTGGGAAGAAGCATAGATGGTCCCTTCCTTTGTTTCGGAAAACCAAATGGACGCCTCGCAGTGTCACATACGTTTTTAAAGTTCAAACGATGAATAAAACCCGATTACGTTAACTTTATAAAAGTTGGAGACAGGGAGGATACATAAAATGCGAAGGAATCAACTCACTTTTCCGAGAAAACGAAACTTTGTATCTTCTAAACTAATACCGGAACCTCTTAGTATTCGTTATGATAATATTTTTAGTTGACTCTTCGCTTAACATGTGCAAGCCGTTAACAAAGCCCCAGCCTCCGCTTTTCAGTCTCTACAATGCATACTTTGCAATCTTTTTTTATGAGAAGTACTACGTTGCCCAACATCATCTTCTCTTTGGTTCTTTGATCCCCGGTGTGTCGAGTAGATTCGTTCGTGGAGTAGATTGAGAGGTAAGACTCAAATTCAGTCACGTTTATAGAAGGTATATTAACATTATAATTCCAATTAACTGCTTTAAAACAAACATGCGAATCCGGAGTAAAACAGATGGCGAAATGCGTCCGAATAGAGAGCCAAACTTCACGTGAACTTCTAGAAAGCTGTATAATTTTCTGGGCGTCTTTACTTCTACAGTACCAAGAAACTGTCTTTCTTATTTTGTCGAGATAATTAAACCACGTTTAAAGGCAAGAAAATCACTTTTCAATATTCAAGCTGAGCTTCTAGAAATAATTTCTTCGAATCTCTTTCCGCCGTTATATTTTGACCATCCAAATATCTGATTCTACAGCAAGGCGTCAGAGTAAAACAAGGTGCTTTGGAGAGAATGAAAGCTAATACTGTTTGAACTAAAGCGTAGTAGTAAAATATTGAAATGTGCTAATTCCATCACAGGTGACAAGAACAAGTTAAAGGAATAGAACATGCCAAACGTACGAAGGTAAGGGAGGTACGAAGGTAAGCGCACACAGGTAAGGGAGAGAGACTCGAAGGAAATGGAAAAAGACGCCGTGAAGACGGGTCGAGCTTGCACAGTGAAACACGACCAACAAAAGAAGGATGTTGTCCGGCTTCTCGAGACCCACAACCAGCAATGCATTCACAGGAGGTGCTTCCTCCAAAAGTTTTCTTTTTCTCTCCGAACAGAGCAGTAAAAGCGCCCCCACGATGCTTGTTTGGGGTCGCTATCTTCCCCAGCAGCTTTGACGTTCTCTTCCCCCTCAATTCGTTAGTCCAAAATAACTACTTCTGCTACTGGACACAAGAAATGCGTATTTTCCTACCATTCGAGGAAGCCCGACGTATTCCTACAAAACGTCATTGACACAATTAAGTCAAATTATTGACAAATTAGATTTCGAGTTTTCACTTCAGAAATTTTAGATTGAAAACCAGGTTCTCGGTCGACTTTAAGACACGCGGGTTTACATTTCCACGTTTCGCCTGAAGCTGCGATGTAAACATTCATAACACCACTGGTAAACGTAGAAAAATTTGTAGGAACTTATTTGGGTGAAATGAGATAGATCCGAGACATAATATATATTCAATGCCCTTTTGTCGCGACGTGATTGAACTCCAAAACTAATATTGCATGACACTGCACTAATTCTTAGCTTCAAATCTGCAATGCGACAATTGTCAATTCATTTCGATGTACAGTCTTTGAAAAAAACGCTTTGAAAGCGTAACAGGAAATATGTTCATTCAACTTTCGACAAAATTATCCGGAACCCTGGAACTTCATTAAAAAAAACCACACTGAATTAAATACCATATGAAAAGGTATTACGTTGAAAGCAATTTTCAAATACAAACATCAACATGTATGTATTAAAAGGCGCTAGCACATAAATGAATTATAAGGCATTAAAAAACAAAACTGAGGGTCAAAATGTAGTTGAATAACAAACACAACAGAATATCACACACTGAATCTGCCAATCGCGTTGTGCGCTCTTACACAATGAATATTTATTTATCGAACGCAGCATCCGGATAAAAAACTCGTCATTAGTGAACAGCGTACATATCTATATTGTCGATAACCTGACTGTGAAAAATCACACAGGCATTGTCTCTTGGGAAGTAAATAAAATATCAGTCTGATCACTTCTATAAATCAAACAATGGTCGGCCAAAAACGGAAAAAAACCACAAGAGGTCCCAGATTCTTCATAGATTTCTCAATTTCAGAAAAATACTGTCACAATGGGAAATACGACACGTAACGTCAACCATACTGAACTGTACTGCTTAATACATTACTGGTTTGTGTGAAGAACTAGCTGTTTAACATCCTTTTATTCTTTAAATGATCGATTATCGCATCCATACACACTCAAGCAATTCAATTGAAATTTGTTATTCTCGCCATTATGTTCACAATAGCTTTAGCCGAAATATTTTCTCTTACAGTTGCCACGAGCATAATTTCACCAATCCAAACAGCTTCCACAAGAATAAATCACTTAACAGCCGCATCCACAAAAAGCTTAAGTCCTGTTACACGAAAGGCGTCTAACAGGGCCTACCGCGTAATAAACATGCAAATCCAAAATTTCACTTACAAACAGCCTCCTCTTCTACGCAGCGGAATACAATCACTTCATTACGACGGAGGCACGTGGCAGAAGACAGCACTAAACGGTGACGCACTTGAAGAAGTAGAAGAAAAAAAACAACACACTTCTCAAACAAAGCACCGTGGCGAACGCGCCCGAACAAAGCGCGAGTCACGAGGGCACACGCGTCGTCTCCGTCGCAGCACTGGCCTGGCCCGCTGTTGCCGCGGTCCGCTGCAGCACTGACGAAAACTCGCGGGCTGGCCCGAGCGCAGCGGCGGCGTCGGTCGAGGAGGGGAGGGAGCGGGTTGGGTCGGGGCGGGGGGAACGGAGGGGCGGGCGGGAGCGCGCGCGCGCGGCACGGCGCCGACGGGCCCGCCATCTGCCGGGGGAAAGTGTAACGACCCCTTCGCCCTGACCTCCGCAACGCTCTGCAGCGCCGCTGCTGCACTTGACCTCCCGTGACCTGCCGCAACATTCCGGCAGCGGTAGCGGTGGTGGCGATAGTGGTGGTGCTTCTTGCGACACCCGCCGAGCCCGACACGTTTTCGGCAAACGCCGCTAGGACCCACGACGGCAGCGCCCAGCAGAGCCGTGCTGATTACAGTACCGACAGCGTATAAGCGACTTGTACAATCCTCTCGCCACGTGCTAGGGTACGTTGTGTGACCTGCTCTGAAGTAGGATTTGTTTTCTTTCATACAGCCACGGTTCAGCTCGCACGAAGTCGCTCGAGAAGCATGCAGATCGATGCCATCGGCAGTGACTTCCTGCTCCGTGCAACGTTTTAAGATTTCATTTGCCTGTCATGTAGGTGATGCCATGTGCACTGCCTCAAGCACGATTTTTGAAATAGATATCTAGAAAAACATTTTATGACCGGTAATAAACAGCCGTCATCTCGGCAAAAGCCTTCGTCTTCCAATACCTGGTTCTCGTCTTCATCTTCACAGCGCTTATATCCAATACGTCTTAAGCATTCTGCTAAAAAGCTTCTTCCGTTCCACTCCCAAGTGGACACGAACGAATAGCGCCTACATACTTCATAAGCAGTGCAATTTCCATTTGAATAGGTGAAAACCAGAACGGTATAAGTGACACTTTATAAATTCAGAGAAATCTGTTTATTTTAGTCAATATTACTGTAAAGTCGTGGTGCTTTGTTTCATCATTAAACCACGGCATTTCAATTGTTCATTAAAACCACGAAAATACATTGCCAATCAAATACAGTCTAAAATAAACATTTGTCTCATAATTTATAAAATGTCCCTTATACGTGGTTGTGAGTGAAACGTATATACTAATTACATTTTCCTCAAAAACGTTAGCTCACTTTTGGTGAGTCTCTGGTATTTCTTATTACAGTAGAACCTCGCTAATCCTAAATTTCCGAATAAAATTCCGAAGAATGTGCACAAATTTCGGGATGAAGAAAAAATAAACGAAATAAATAAAATGCTTATTTATAGTGTAAAGAAAGCATTTTGTAGAACTGAACAATTAATTATTGAAGTTGTTGAAATGAAACGTTTATTGCGCCTGTAACTACGGTGCATATCACATGTTTATGTAGTAGTAATTTTCAGTTAAAACTTGCAAAATCGGCAATTTTATTTTGCCGCAAGGAACTGATTCTGCTCGTTGATGCGATCGTTACGCTACGTTTCTATTTTCTCATATCACACGTTACGTTGCATTGTCTATAGATGCATTTGTATATGTACGGTACATTCTTTTCGGATAATCCGAACATTTTCGAATCCAAATAGACCACACCCCCAATTAGTTCGGATTACCGGTGTTCTACTATACGTTTTCCATTTCGCCAATTGGAGAACGTTCACATGAAATCAATGTATTTATGTAGCTAAAATGCAAGAAGGATATACTTCAAAACTTCCTTTCATGAAATATTATTTACATACGTAATGTTTTGATTAACATTCAGTCTATCGTGAATTTAATTGAAAGCATGATTCAAGAAAACAACGTGGAATCTGGAATTCGGTGTTTATAGCCAGTCCGTTTACATCCGTTAGATGACTTTATTTTCGCATCCACTCATAATCTCAACTGCTTTTCGACATGACTTGCACCAGCTATCCCTTACGTCTAACTGCAGGCACTGAACCGACACTTCAGGGCATTAACAGATGGCTCTCGACTCATCTGGGCGGCGCAGGAATAAATTTCGCAGATTGATGCGGTCGTGGGCGAAAGAAAAAAAAATAATCACACACTGGTCCCGGCAAAGCAATGCAGTTGGAGCCGCGAGCGCCAACAACCGACAACAGCGCAGGGATGGCGACGAGAGTAGCAAGACGAACCTCTCCAAGGGTCAATGTTTTCGCCCAACACAACCATTATGGGACGTCGTTGGGCCTAACGGAGTCTCTGAATGAGTTTGGAACAGAGCCAAAGCTGCTCTGAAAATTCGTACGCGCGATTTTGACCAAGACAAAGACGCGCGGGTTTAATCCGAAAGAAAAAAAATAGTACCCTGGCATCGCGTTTTTTAGGACTTCGTCTACCTCTAACACACACACACATACCTGATTTGCGTCATTATGTTTCTTCAAAATACCGCTAACTGAATGATGTGCAATATTCCCAATAGCAATAACTCTTTGTCCCGCGCGCTGATGAAAAACGCTGACACCAACGCAGATGTACACACCACAGCTCGGGAGAGGCAGGTGGTAATATGCGAGTTAATCGCGAATGCCGACGTCTGCACCTGTGTTACCGTGTCAGCAGCAAACGCCTTTGTTCCTTACTTCCCTGGCCTTTGTGAACGGGGAAAAACAGAACTTCTCATCCGCTCTGCGACTTAATATGGTTCAAATGACTCATTCTACACTTTCAGGACGTATGAACGAACATCTGTCGGTGTTACTGCCTTCAATGCGATGCAATCATAGTATGCAATTCCATATCTCAACTGAACATCTATTCCATTCGCTTGCCAACAACGAATTATATTTATTAACTAAACCTGTCCGTGGATACGTTAGTGTATGTTCATGTGTTTTATATAGTGTATATTCATGTGAAGGAAACATTCAAATCTCAATATCGATTCTTCTTACGTACTGGTAACTAGTATTTACTGGTAAAACGTCAATACTTTGTTTTAAAAAATGCACTTTTTGGAAGCCATGCTCCTACATGCTAAGAGCGTTCATTCAACTTTTAATCCCTCAGTCCGAAGGGAAGAAGTTTTTATGTTTTCACTTCCCGTAGTATCCTTCCGCCCTAATAACTGCAGAGACAATAAGAGGATTTTAATGTTACAATGAGCAACCGACCCATTTTCAGCACGAGAGTGATATCGGCTATGGAAAGTTGCTTAATCAACAAGAAAAAAACCGCCAAGTACACACAAACGTCAACAGATTTAATTATTGGTTTCGACTGGTTCAAACTTCGTACAGAGCAGTTTGATACTACTCAGCAAAACGACACATTCGTTGTACATCTCGTCATTTTTAGTACGTCAAATGAAAGGGTATTTCACCTTGCACTCCAACTGAAGAAATGAGCTGCTTGTCACTTCGTCGAATACGGAAGTGTTCGCTCTGTCATCTGCGAGAGTTCGCAGAAGCGTAGGAGTGAAAACATAAACAACCTTGGGCGAGAAACCCGCGGCCGCGAGCGTTGTTCAGCTCTCGGTGTGTCATGCACGTCACGTGCTTACAAGTACTCGCATATGTGCCTTTAGAAAAGTAACTGTAGAAAATGTTACGTCACTACGAAGTTCAGTGTTTCGCATTCCAAACTATACTATCATTCTCACTGAAAACAAGAGGCAAAACCAAGTACAGTAATAATAATTAAAAATTGGCCATCATCAAATTTGCCAACGTTTTCCTTCCGCAGCTGGAAAGTTACTGCAACTTTACGAATCTTCCTCTTCACGAGAAGTACTGCACTACTCGCTTTCGCGGAGTCAACAACACGTTTATCACTCTTTACGTAACTGCGTTAACACACTTGTAATCCGTGGAACTATCAAAGTTCTTGAAATATCTAGAGTCGCAGCGCGCAATAAACAAGTGGATAAGGCAAATAAAGCAAGAGACGCAGAGTTGCAAGCCAAAGAAAAACAACTACACGTTGCGGACACTTCATGCTTCTACAAGAAACTGCGTTGCACTGGAACTAAATTATCACCAGCGACACGACACGAAATTTCGTTTCACGCTTTAACTGAACCAACATTGTAGGTCACAGCATTCATTCTTTAAAAGTTGTCATAAGCCACAATTCCGAATAATTCACTGCGAAATAGTTTTCAGTTTCAATGGCATTATAAAAACAGGATTTTGGAAGTTCAATTGAATCAATTTTCGTGTTCATGGTAACGGGATTTATCACGAAACAGTAACGTACTATAAGACAAAAATTAAAAACTGCAACGAGAATATAGTTGTCAGATGTGTATGATGTGATATAAACACAACCCTTACTATGAAAGATCGCGTCAAAAAAACAGTACTCATTAAGGACGACACTAACACCCAGCACGTTTTATTCCCCTGCACTTCCTTCGCGCAGCGCAACCTGCGTGCCCCGCCCAGGCAGTTACCTGCTGCGCGAGGCGGCGGCGGGGGCGGCGGCGCAGCGCGGCGCAGGTCCCCGGACGGAAACTCGTTCTCCAGGTTCCCCCGCTTCCATCCCGTTCCGCCAGAGCCGGCTCGGAGCCCGTCCGTCGAGCGGCTGCTGCGGCTGCGACCCGACTCCCCGACACACACACTCACACTCTCACAACACACGCAGGCACTTCCGCTGCCGCTTCCTGGCGCCTACCGCATTTGCGTAGGGGGGTCCCTCGCGGACGCAGCACTTCCCGCCGCGGCGCCTCGCTGCGACAGTCACTGCACGCGGTCGGCTGCTGCCTTCCTCCCCGTCTCCGGCACCGTCTCGCCTGCCGTCCGCAGATTGCTCTCTCTTGTCAGGGTGTAGCGACCGCCTCCGGCACTACACGGACTCGTCTCCCGCCGCTCGCTATCCTCTCCGACTGTAGCAGCTGATTCCAGCACTGTGTCGCCTCCTGCCGCTCGCTCTCCTGTCCCGAGAAGATCTCCTCTCCGACTGTAGCGGCCGCCTCCAGCACTGTCTCGCCTCCTGCCGCTCGCTCTCCTGTCCCGAGAAGTTCTCCTCTCCGACTGTAGCGGTTGCCGTCAACACTGTCTCGCCCCCTGCCGGTCGCACTCCTCTCCGACTGCAACACTGTTGTGCTTCCTGCCGCTCACTCTTCCGTCCGGAGATGCTGGGCGCGCGGTCGTCCTCCGCCGTTCTCTCCCGCGGCGCGTCCGTCGCAGACTGGCCTGGCGCGGTGCACTGCCCGCCCACCTCTTCCCTCTCCGCTCCGCTCGCCGCCGTGGGAGCGCGCGGGTGCGCTGCCCGCGGTGCCGCTGTTGTTTTCCTGTCGGCCGCCTTCCCCTCCTCCTCCTCCTCCACCACCGCTCCTCCCGCCCGAGAGGCGTGCTCGGGAGCGCCGACCGCTGGCGAGGACGCTGCACCGGCTCCTCTCCTCTTTTCTCCCGCTCTTCCTCTCGGACGTAGCTGCTGCTGTCTACGGATCTTCCGCGGAACGAGACCCCCCCCCCCCCCTGCCGGCCGCCTTTAACGCGCGGACAGCGCTGTGCAACGGCCGCGTTATTCTGGGACTGCTTGGCTGGCGTGGGACGAGCCGCGTAAAGTCAACAGCTCTCGCTCCGACACTGCACCGCTACCCGCGTGTCTTTCCTTCTCTCGCCTCCCGCCGCGTTGCCCAGCCCGGGAAAAGCGCGCGTGGGGCGGCCGTCCCGTTGTTTCGCACCTGCCGCGGCGCGAAGACGCGGTCTCGCCTCGAGACGACACCGACTTCTTTCTTCTCTCGAACGTCGGGGGATGATCGTGGTCGGAGCGCGCGCGTGGGCGGGTCCTCTCGCGGCTGCTGGCGCGTGGGCCTCTTGCGTAACGCGCGGGTCAACGACACACGCGTCGTCCCGCTGGGTCGCGCCGGGTGACCTCCTCGCGTGCGCGCGGCCGGGCGACGACGGGCGCAGACTGAGCGGCGCGAGAGAGCGAGCGGGCGAGCCAGCCAGCGCGCACCCAAACACACTCGCGTGTGCGTCCTGGCCCCGGCCCCGGCTCGGGCGGCACGCCCCCCACTCTCTCACTGCCGCCGCCGCCGCCGCCCCGCCCCCTCCACGCCGCGGTTACGGAGCCGCCTCGCCCGCGGGCCCGGCTCGGCGCTGCGCAGCCGTGTCGTGTCGTGCTCACGTCCGCGCGCCCGAGACCACGTTCAAGGCAACTGCGGAGAGGTAGAGATTTCGGGGCCCTGCCGGCGACTGATGACGTGTCGGGGGCAACATTTCACTGACATTTTTGTCTTATTCACCCACTTGGGGCGCATCATCTCTCACCACCGTAGGTATGTCAACAAAGGGAGAGGGGGCATGGCCGCCGCCCGGCGCTGCTGTTACGCAGTCGCTTCGCCCGCGGGCCCGGCACGGGGAGCCGTGTCGTGTCGTGCTCACGTCCACGCGCCCGAGACCACGTTCAAGGCAACTGCGGAGAGGTAGAGATTTCGGGGCCCTGCCGGCGACTGCTGCCGTCTCGGGGGCAACATTTCACTGACATTTTTGTCTTATTCACCCACTTGGGGCGCATCATCTCTCACCATCATAGGTGTGCCAACAAAGGAGGGGGGGGGGGGGCAAGACTGCCGCCCCGTGCCACTGTTACGGAGTCGCCTAGCCCACGGGCCCGGCACGGGTGTCGTGACGTGACGTGCTCACGTCTCGCGGCGGAGCACGTCTTGAGTCCGCGACCACGTACAAGGCGTCTGCGGAGAGGTAGAGATTTCGGGGTGCCGCGGAGGCGCATGTACAGTATGTCAAACACTGCATGTGCCACTTACAAGGGGGGCTATTGAGAGTAAAACCGCCAAAACAAATAACAATTTGAAGCATCCTGACAGGGGCGCAAATTTCGTGCTGGCCATTGGCGCCTGAAAACCTAGATATCGAGATGTTTCCTGGGAATTTCCTCTTTTGTTTTATTCTATAACTTGGTGCGGATCATCTCACACCACCATAGGTGTGTCAACAAGCGGGGAGGGCATAGCCGCCGCCCTGCTGCTGTTACGGAGTCGCCTCACCCGTAAGGTGACTGCGGAGAGGTAGAGATTTCGCGCGCCGCGGAGGCACATCTATAGTAAGGCAGACGCGCCACTCACAAGAGAGAGAGTATACATTTAGAGTATACTCGCCAAAACAAATAACCAGAACCCTACTTTGAAGTAAATTCTGACTGGCATCAATTCCATAATTGCCAAGGGCGTCTGAATATATAGATACCTCTCGGGGCTCTGCTGGCGAATGTTGCTACCTCAGACGCCACGTTTCACTCGTAAGTCATCACGTTTACTTCATGGTGGACAACGGGGACTACGCGGATGTTCCCTCGCCATTTCACTCGACCACTTCGTGCTCATCGTCTTCCACCACCGCAGGTGTGCCAACAAAGGGGCGCCGCCCCCTCCCCGCTGTTACGGAATCGTCGCGCCCGCGGGGGAGCACGCCCACGCGCCCGTGACCACGTACAAGGCAACTGCGGAGGGGTCGAGATTTCGGGGCTCTGCCGCCGGCTGTTGCCGTCTGGGAGAGAACTTTTCACCGGTGTAGAGGAGTTACTCTAGAAAGGGACCCGTTTGACAGGTCTGGAAACAAATGAACATCTAGAGCGCTGGCATTGCAAGAGATTGTGATGAAAACATTTACTAGTGAGCTAACTAAACGAACGCATTGATGAATTGAGTGCGAGAACAGAACCCGCATTTATGTAGTCAGCAGTAGCTGTCAAAGAGGTCCCTTCTCATGAAAAATCTCCTTGTAAGCCACGTGGACATCGTGGAGGGCAACGTGGATTCGAGATGTTTTCTCGGCATTTCCCCTTTGTCTCAGTCGATCACTTCGTGCTCCTCATCTCTCAACACCATAGGTGTGCAAATAAAGGGAGGGGGCATGGCCCTCCTGAAAATTTTCGAAGGGGCCCCAGAGTAAGATGGAGATATTAAAATATTTTATTTCTATAAATATGATCAATTTCTGATTTCCTCCCTTTTAAGCTGACAATGTGGGTAACTGATGCACGACACTTGGAGAAGCAGCTCCCCAAACCCTGTAATATTCTGACAACTCTATGAATGTTCATTATCAGATCAATTGTAATTATTAATTTATCATTTACATTTTTTTCTACTTATAGTATGTTTTATTTATTTATAGGTAAAATATGTCATGTAAAAATAAATAATGGAAAAGGGAGCCCAGATATGTATTTGTCCCCCTTTTGATTTAAACTGCGCACGCTTATAATCACAACATAATATATTTTGACGTGAAACGCTTTAAAATTCGGCCCGCACTGGCAGAGATAATACAGAATGTGCCGGAAACATGTCATACAACTACAGCAAACATCTTTGGAATATTCGACTTGTGCGCCGTTCTTTGATATTTTTTTGCAGCTGAAAGAAGCCATTACTCGATCACACACGTGTAGCACGAGGAGACAGCGCCGTTGGTCACGCACGACGCAATCGAAGCTATTTCCCCACGGGTGCCGCCTAACCGAAGTAACCAACCACACCGAGCGTGCTCAATGGGCCCACTACCAATAGGGAGCGTGCGCGATTACAACATACTACGCAAGACAACCGCTAGCTTTAACGCAAGTTCACGTAGGCTTCCGCGGCTCGAGTTCATGACTTCTAGGCTGTCCGGGTGACGCCGCGTCGTTGGCAGAGAGGCCGACGTTTCGCCTGTCATGTCGCAGGCTTCTTCACGGCGCACTTGCGTTAGCCGCCCCCCTAGGCTGAAAAAGATATAACACCGGAGGCGGAGCTTTACTGTGTCACTAACCTGAAGAAGCCTGCGACATGACAGGCGAAACGTCGGCCTATCTATCAACGACGCGGCGTCACCCGGACAGCCTAGAAGTCATTAACGCAAGTTCAGCGAACATGGTTTGTAATGCGTGAATAAATAAAAGTTGTGTATTTGGTAACGTTATTACAGTACAGCAGTTCTGTGCTGTAATGACGTTACCAAATACACTACTGCTCCGAGAGGTATCTAAATATTCACACGCCCTTGGCAATTATGGAATTGACGCCACTGTCAGAATTTTGTTCACCCTCTGCCCTGTGGCACGCACAAGACGTTTTAGATACCCTACCTCGGTTGGGACCGCTAAACACGTGACTCCAATTTTATTTCCACCATTCCATCACGCTTACTGTAGCGGGAGAGATCAGTAGCGATGAGATTGATCTACTAGCGGCGGAGCTACGGTCGTTGTGTCCTCTCCAGGTAATTGCAACCCGTGCTTTTACAGCAGCAAATAAACAAACAGTAAGCTGAAAATTTGCTCATTCCCGATGTGTATGATATTGCCATAACGTTAAGAAATTTAAATTCACAACCAAATCTTTTTTACTTTCTCCCAACGGAGTAGAGACAAAGTTACGTAATGCTGTGCGAAAAACGGCGAATATTTGGCAGACAAAATTCTTATTACAGGGCCCTGATAACGAAAAAGTGGGAAAATCCAGTTTCTAAATTTAGAAAAAAAGACCTCAATCTCGTGGTCTATCCAGAGTCCATTTTTTGTGGCTCTTTGATACGAAAAAATCGATTGATGGCAATACGACTATCCGTCTGTGGACAACGCTATTGGCTAAACGGTTCAGCAGACTTCCTCTAATCGATCCAACTTGCTATTCCTCAATCGATCGGGCTGATGTCGCGGCCCCTTGAATACGAAACCGATATTTTAATGGGGGGGATACTTTACATGAACCTGCTGGAACGTAGTAGTAACAAACATAGTAGAAACAAAGTTTAAGAGAATGGTGCAGGTCTCTATTCGTTGAAAACCCTGATTTTTCGAAAATTGCGAACATTAAAAGTTTTTTCGGCGTCTTCCTACAACTAAAATATTAAAGATAGTCATTTTTCCCTTAATGAAATCTGTTCCTTAAAGATATATTTTGAAATAAGGTCAGGTATAAGTTTTCGAAAATTTGAGTACTTTTGGCGTAATTCTGCGTGAAAAGACGAGGGATAAAGTACGTGCTGGTTTTAGCTCCACTAGTTTCTTTCTTGTCTGTTGGAGAACACCTCATTTTCCGGACGACCTGAGCGCTACACCTCCGGCGCAGCGAAGAATACTACACACACTTCACTGGAGTTTATGAAGTGTTCGCCTTACTTTGATGTTTTCCCGCTTATTTTGTCAGCACCTGCTTAAACACAGATAGTCTACGAGAATTACTTTTTCCAATGTGGTCTACACCAACTTTATCTTTGAAAAAGAGAGATAACAGTATTATGAAAGTTCAACAGACCTTTGCCCATAAAACTGAAGCCGAAAATGGATACATAAACAAGGTCACACTATTCAGGGGAAAAAAAAGACAGTCCTCAAACTAAGGGGCTATGTAATGACTCGGTATAGACTTGACGTCATTCAATATACTTTCCTTGTCATTTCGTGTCTCGTTTTATAATATCACTCTTTCTCGTTGGGTAAAATGCATCATTACTTACGGCAACCTAAAGCTCCTTGCACCTCCCCAGGGCTCGCACCGATGTCCCCGAGCTCGGCGGCACGCTATCTCTCCCGGCCTGCGCTCGCGAGCAGCCAAGAAATACGAGCCGGGCGAGCCGAGAGGGGGATTCGCCGCTAAAGGTGAAGAGTCGCGGAGTGATGCGATCAAAACGCCGGGAAGCCACCCACAGTACTGGCCCTTCCTTCGAAAGCTCCCCTTGCTAGGCGCAGAGCTGCGCTAGGAGAGTTAAAGAGCCCTTGCGAACTTTGGAAATTCGTACGCTCCAGTTTTGCCTTCAACGCCCGGACTGTGGTCAAGCGAACGCTCGCACGCGCCCACACACTCTCGGGGAGTGCTCTAGTTTTCGTTATTTTAGTCTGAAAACAGTAAAAACTATATGTGGCGTATAGAAGAGAAGATCATCAATGTCCTTTTCTTGTGTTGTAACCGTTCAATAGTTGCAGTCGATGGCGCACAAATGGAATGCAACACTCAGAACCCGTTTAATAAGTAAATCATTAATATTTATTAGAATACAGGTGAGTTAAGAAAAAAAGTTTTCACAATTAGCTGCAAGTGACGTTTCCGTTAGGCCGTCATTCTGACTTAAAACGAACGTTCAAGTCAGGGAGAATAGTAACTTACATAAATTCTTTACTTCTCCACTTGTTATTTGCAAAGTACTTATTAATCCCCAATAATCCTTGGATTTCTGTATTATATTAATCAAAAAATGAGAATGCTTTGTCAATAGAGTGGGTACTGTTGAATAATCAAATACATAAGAAGAAATACAAAATAGTAAAGAATTCTTTTAATTCTGTTGTCTCTCTGTAACGTAAAACTTGGTCATTAGCAACACAGTGGGCGCACGAAAGTCTGCGGATTGTACTTTCCTTCGCGCCAGAAAAAATATTTCCCGAAGAGAAAATGCTGTTGATTCCCATTAAGCACAATGTGGCAGTTAATGCCTGCCCGTATACAAGCGGAAACATATTACCGCCGAACAAACAGATACGATGTATCGACAGTTTTCTAGGAAACGCAAACACGCAAAGTTTTTGGAACACCGCCAACACGGGCTGCATAGCGCCCTCGTGCGATAATGCACGTACACCGCAGCGTTCAACGATGTTCGCCAAACTAACCCCTGTACCTGTCAACGCACGGTTAAGGAAACTCGTCTCACATGTTGCTGCACGAGACAACCAGCAAAGCAGCGGCGGCGGCAGCAGTGGCAACAACGACGGGCAGTCGGTTGTAGGAGTGGCAGGAGGCGACGCGACGGTATGGCATGGTGGCAACATCGGGGAGTCGGTTGTGGGAGTGGTAGAGGGCGACGCGACGGCTAGCGTGGTGGCAACGACATTGGGAAGTCGGTTGGGGGAGTGGCAGAGGGTGACGCGACGGCCAGCGTGGTGGCAACGACATCGGGGAGTCGGTTGTGGGAGTGGCAGAGGGCGACGCGACGGCTAGCGTGGTGGCAACGACGACGGGTCTACTGCGCCGCAAAATTATACGCGCGCTGCATTAAATATGCACAGGGCAATCCCAGCGTTTAGGCGTGCGTTGACACGAGGGGGGCTGAGATGAGTCAACTCAAACAGGTCCACGCTCGCACAGCGAGTGGGCGGGACGGACCGCGGGCAGGCGGGCTTCCCCTGCCCATGAAAGGAAACACACTCGAAGGAAACGAAAGGGAATGGAAGAAAAGGGAGCGGAAGCAGCTACAAGAAGGAAGCCCGCTAAGGCCATTGGCGAAGAGCAACGGGGACAATTAAAGAAGGCTAACACAGGGCGAGGAGGGCCGGCACGGAAATAAGAAGGCAAGGGGCTTACGACGTCAAAGAGCAAAGAAAGAAGCAGAAGGAAATGACTTCCAGTCACACAAAAGAAAACGAGAGGGCATCAAGAAAAACCCAAGTATGTACCAAAGTATATGGACGGAACGAAAACGTTATCGAGCATTTGTAAATTTATACATAACGCAAGAATTATTCGTTCCAGAAATGCCTGCACCTTGCAAAACTCGAATGTGTTCAGATCTGTCGCGCGCGCACAGAAAACATTACACGAGAAGACACGTAAAAATAGACACGAAAACAAACTCGCGTACACAAATGGCAGAGCGAAATGCGCCGGGGGCCAAAAGACAAGTAAACACAACAGACACGGAAAAAGAGGGCGGCGGCGAGGCAACGCAGGAAAGCTGTGTCCATCAACACAAAAACAACGGGGGTCTCCTCCAAATACAAACAGACGTCGCGTCGGGGGGCTTGCAGCATGAGCGCAAGGGAAAATTCAATAACGCGTGCCGAAACACACGCACAGAGATGGAGAAACGGGGTCCTAGGATGGCAAAAAACATCGATACTCTCAAAACATCGATATTTCCGTGCACAAACATCGATATAACCACATCGATGTATTGCTTTCGATGTATTCTTCAGATCGATGTATTTGTCAAGAAACGCCGATGTTTTCAAAAAAATTGTCATATACAATTTGCCGTATCGATGTATTTGTGGATTGCTAGCAATCAACAGCCACTGACAACTGTCACTGTTGTCGATAGCAAGGCGACACGAAACCGTTTGCTATTCACAACCTTTCCCCAGTGTTGTTACCTTTTCTTATTATTTTGAATGCAGTAACATCGTTCAACTGCAATATGAACCTTGACTACACAGCATCGATTAGAAAATTAAAACGACAGTCAAATTTAAGACAGACTGTACTTTAAACCAATATTTAACATGTTATGTGTCACATTAGAACCATTTAACTTCGAAATGTTTCATCATATTTAAAACATCGATATTTTAAACTTCGATGTTTTCGTCCACATCGAAAACGTTTCGGTAATATACCTAAGTATCGATGTCATCACTGCAGGAACCGCGCGGGAGGCAGCGGGCGACGCGTTGCTACGAGAGCGGGTCGTCGTACGCGCGGCTGCGCCAAAGCGGTTCTTGCACGCACGCAAGCACGCACACGTGTGGACGGGGAGTACCGCTCCCGGTGGCAGTGAATGCGCCAGCGGGTGACCGCCACTCGCCTGCCCCTCTGCACTGGGTCACAACTAGCAATAGCAAAAATGGATAGATGTTTTTAAAACATCGATTTTTGATTTCGATGTTTTCTGCAGGTCGATACGCTGGTTCAAAAACATCATTTTTTTCAAAAAACATTTATCATGATACAAAGAAAATTTCCAGTGTCTATTTTTTCTCTGTGGATTGCTCTCAATCAACAGCCACTGACAACTGTAACGGTCGACGATCCCAGATGGCAGGAAACTGTTTGCTATACGCCACTTTTTTCCAGTATTCTTTTTTTTTTTTTTTAAATATCGTTAAACTGCATTCTGAACCTTGACTACATAGAACATTGATTAGAAAATTAAAATGACAGTTAAATTAGAGGCAGAATGTACTTTCAACTAATATTAACGTGTAATGTATCACATCGGAACCAAGGCATTTTATTTCGAATTTATTTCACCATATTTAAAACATCGTTGTTTTAGTCAATGTTTTCATCGACATCGAAAACGTTTCGGTGATGAGGCAGCGGGGAAGCAATGCTGCGTGTCCGGGTCGTCGTGCGCGCGGCTGCGCAAAAGCGGTTCTTGCACGCACGCAAGCTCGCACACGCGTGGACGGGGAGTACCGCTCCCGACAGCTGCACGCGGTGCCACGTGAATGCGCCAGCGGGCTGCCGCTAACGGTGGATGTTATATGATAGCGATACGGATCATGAATGTGTAGGTGGGGCAGAAGGTATGAAGAAGCAGCGGTCGGATGAGAAATGAGCGGGAGGGAAGGAGCTCGCGAACTCCACAAGTGAAGTGATCGTGATAGGAACCGACTAGCGTGCCCGAAAAGTACATAAGTAGCGCTGGTCACTAGAGATTTTTAGAGTTATAGTATTCGAACAAATAAAATTTGCCGGTCCGGATGACCTGGATCATTAAGGTAGTAGTGACGTAGCGACCTCGGGTTGGAGTCCCGCCTCGGGCATGATTGTATTTGTGTTCGTCCTTTCACCCCCTATCATCACCATACCATGTCATCTTCACAGTTACCATACCGTTGAATGCAATAGTGGTCACTGATGGCCTAGATGTAGATGCGACATTAAATAACAAAAAATAATATTTATAGATAATAACTTTTGTTATACAACGGACAACAGAATGCAGACGTAACGGGGGCAATTGTTACAATGGACTGTGGTATTATGTTCTGAAACGAACGTGAAAAAAAATGTTTCTTGTGATGAACGATCACTGACCTTAATGAATATAATATACGTCAAATAAAAAAGGAAATACAACAGAGATGGACTGCGAATTGGCGGGGAGGAGCCCGTTCGACGTTGGGAGGCCCGCAAACTGCTACAGTCATTAGTCTCGTAAGTGCATCGTACGATATATATATATATATATATATATATATATATATATATATATATATATATATATATATATATGTATGTATCGAAATGGCGGTGTTCCTTCCCGGAGAGAAAGTGATATCCGACACCGACCTACACGTTGACTTGCGGCGTGGTTCAGCGGGTCAAACAAGTCAAGCTCTGAGTCTAAGCCCCCGACATGTGTGGTAGTGTAGTGCGCTTGAGTGTAAGAGTGTGTACGAAGGGGGTGAGGAAAGAACAAGGAAGAGGAAGGAACGATCGCGCGCGGTCCGAGGCCCATTTGTTACGATACCGCTCGGGCATTCGCCTGGTAGTTGATAAAACACACACCCGCGCGCGGAAAACAACCAACTAGGGCGGCCGGTAGCGATAATTCCTTTCCCCACAAACGTTGAATTCGATCGAGCTATCTAGCTAGTGTCGAAAATACGTCGCCGTCGAGACTCGAGTCTTAGCCCCTACCTGCAACAACACCTGTTGACCTAAGCATACTATGTCGGTCTCTCGCTTTTAGCTTTTACTTTCTTGGTTTTATTTACTAGTTAAATACCTTTCTGTTTCAACTTTGTAATTCGTCAACTGCTGAGTATTGTTGCTGAATGATACTCGCGGGTTTTAAAACGAATAAATAAAACTCTTGCTGAAAGTTCCACAGGTAACGTTTATTCGCCCACGAGCCAAACTTCAGGAGCTCTAGTGCAGGTGTAGGTGGCCAGAAAGGGGAGGGGGAGGGGGCGGAGGCTCGGCTCTGCTCCCCTCCCCTCCCCCAACCCGGAAGCCTTTGCGCTCCGCACACCTGCGCCAGAGACCAGCGCCGCCGCTGACTGCATTGACGACGACGACGAC
Organism: Gryllus longicercus; assembly: GCA_038098605.1. Lineage (NCBI taxonomy): Eukaryota > Metazoa > Arthropoda > Insecta > Orthoptera > Gryllidae > Gryllus > Gryllus longicercus. The sequence goes on along the minus strand of JAZDUA010000277.1, from coordinate 1,911,508 downwards.
GACGACGACGACGGAGGCGGCGGCGGCGGCGGCGAGGTGTTGACTCAGCGGTGCGAGAGGCCGGGCTGCGCCCAGCTCACAAACCCCCAGCTGCGTCGCGTCCCACCTAGGGACGCGACATCCATGTCAAAGTTTTAAAAACATCGATGTTTTTGTAGAAACATCGATGTTTTAAAAATCCATTTTAAAAACATCGATGTTTTTGTAGAAACATCGATGTTTTAAAAATCCATTTTAAAAACATCGATGCTTTTGTAGAAACATCGATGTTTTAAAAATCCATTTTAAAAACATCGATGCTTTTGTAGAAACATCGATGTTTTAAAAATCCATTTTAAAAACATCGATGTTTTTGTAGAAACATCGATGTTTTAAAAATCCATTTTAAAAACATCGATGTTTTTGTAGAAACATCGATGTTTTAAAAATCCATTTTTAAAACATCGATGTTTTGTGATCGATGTTTTCTTCTTTTCCGATGTTTTGTTTTTGAAAATTTTTCGTGATGACAATTCTGTAAAAGTTGAAATATGAAATAATAACTGACAGTAACACTCCTGTTCATGTGTTGGAACCAAAGGAACGCTGTTTGCACTACCTTCATCGACCGAACTGTCTCGCCATAGCTCCATGCCCTTGTATTTCCTCTTTCTTCGTGTTCATTTCGCACATTCAGATACGATCAACAAATACGCTGTGGGCGTAGGATCCGCCCCTTCTTCTCGTATCCTTATTCGGTGAATTGATTAACACGAACGCGGTCAAATTAAATATTAATGCACACGATTTTAATGTTAGAGGTTACTAATCCAGTCAAAAAACGTCAATGTTGAAAAACATCGATGATTTTTATTCGATGTAATTTAACATCGATGTTGTAATTTTGAACATCGGTGTTTGCTAACATCGTTTTGTTAACGATGTCGCATGACTAGTCCCAGCTAACCCCACTGCCCGAACACCAATTCTACCCTACGCCGCCCACCATGTATACTTCGATTTTTTTAAGCGGCTGATGACATTACGTCATTGTTACACTTAGTGCCTTATAAAATAAATCATTTTAGCAGTGGTAAGCACATTTCTGAGGTCTCAAGCCCTGTTGAGAAGGACGTTCGCGAATTAATTAAAAATATTAATTTTATCGAGCAGGAGGTGTAACAATGTCCTAATGCCACTAAAAAACGGAATATAGTTGCGAGGCTCCACTTCAGAAGATTACCTCCGCGCTACAAAACGAGGGTCGTGGATTTCATTACGGATTTCACTGATTTTTCAGTGTTCCCTGGCGCGTCGACTGCGAATGTAATTAGTCCTTCCCGTCTCTCCCTGGAGATTTTCGTTTTCCCCGTTAGAACGTGATATCCACCGCTGTCTGATATGCCGCTCCCCCAATCAATTTCAGCGGAATACCGAATGATGAATACCTTCCCCATTCAGAATCAGCTTTTATTTTTTGAGCTTCATGGAGCAGATCATCCAACGTTCGAATTCTCGAAGTCCACCAAAAGTAACACGATGCATGCACATTTCTGAGGTCTCAAGCCCTGTTGAGAAGGACGTTCGTGAATTAATTAAAAATATTAATTTTATCGAGCAGGAGGTGTAACAATGTCCTAATGCCACTAAAAAACGGAATATAATTGCGAGGCATTTGAACCACCAACGTCGCTACATTGAAACACATGTGTCGCTGGATTATCGATTTTAAGAGAATTCGAGTGCATTCCCCGAATGACCTTACCATCTTTTAACCAACTCATTAGTTTTATTTTGGACAAACTCTCTCTGACGTCCGTAAGCAGCATGATTCATAAATGCTTGTTATCATCAATGGTGCAGTAGACTCCGCGGCGCGTGCTTCCAAGAAGGCTTGAATACGTGCACTAACTAGGGCAGCGAGCTTTATTTACCTTCTTCATGAGTCATTGTGTAGGTATAAGCGCACGTAGGGTCACTGTGGAAGCGTCACTACACTGAACAATGTCACCTCATTTCGAAGTATAATCCCAAACGCACGTGCCAAACACATCGTAGCTGATGAATTTTCACACCTTATGACAATGTATCGAAAACGTTCTTTTATAGTAAGAGATACTATACATTAAGGTAAGTTTTTGAAAACGATGTTTGAGAAAAGGGTAGAAACTAAAAAAATATATATGTATTACAGAAGAACAACAAATTAAAAATAAATTGTTAACATCAATAACAGAACCAGGAGGTTGCTCCAGGTTTTATCAAATTATATGAGATTTTAATGGGGTTTCTAGATTTATTAACAAGGTTTTTGTACAGAATAAGACGCAGACAAAAAAACTTGCTTGTCATTACTAGAAACTTGCTGTTCTCCTCATTCTGAATAGAAGGAAAGAGCGAAAAAGCGAAATACAATTCTGAGAACTGCCTTAAATATTCCATTAGAAACAAAACAATTAAAAGATACGGAATAAAAGAATCTTCTGTGAATCTTTCATGTGAATAAAAAAAGTCAGACCTTTCCACAGCGTTGTCTGCTCCGGGAACCGAAGCGTTAAATATTCTCCATCGTACAGAACTTTAACATTAGCAACATTTCATTTCATTTCTAAATAAACGGTTAAGAAGTAACGGTTACGTAATACTAGCATACCATAAAAGCTTTTGTCGCCAAGATCATTAGAACCAGCTAACGCCCGTGGTACACTAGATTTTATTTTTTACTTCATTTTAATGATTAAGACTTCCTTATTTACTAATTGATTATACATTAACTTGACTCCGTTGGTCTGTTCATATCTCCCCCCCCCATAATTCCTTCCATAAGAGAATACGTTTTCATATCTCCCTCGCAACCACGATCATCTTGATTGTGGTAAGATCCGTTATTATGTATATATCTCGAGTATATATCGAGCTCCGTAACGAAGGCAATAACCAGCAGTAACATAAAAAATAAATGTACTTATTATTCTCATAAAGGAACTGACTAGTGACCTGCAGCATCAAAAATGTTGCTATCGAGGATGTGCAAAATGAGATTTTGGAGCAGCAAAAATTGGCTGTTCTGAAACGTCTCACGTGAATATCGAAGCTCCTTCGTTCCTCAACACATGACGTCAGTTCCATCGTGAGCAAAAACGTACGTACCACCGACGTATGGTAATATGGTCAAATCAGGTATGCGAAATTGCCAATAAACATTATCAAATATTTGCATTTTTAATTTAATATCGAAAGAGTATTTTTTCAGTTTTCCTGGGTATCTAGAAACTGTATACACCTTTGAAACGGTCAGACGATGCATAGTTTTCTGTTAATTTAAGGGTATAATCGAAATTATAAATCGAAATTCAAAATAAATGTTTAAAATATATCTATATATAAATAGAAGGGAATGTGCACAAGCGAGTCGCACTGACGCAAAAACCACTCGGCCGATTCCGCTGAAATTTTCATACTTTGTTATTATTAGTGATAGGAGTGTTTGAATAGTGGTTCGACTTAAATCGTTGCATTGTTGGTTATGATTTATAAGTTTGTGACGACTCAAGCACCCCTGAACTCTATGCAACCGCGCCGCACGGTCTAGAATTAAGGGCGCCTTCAGTGCATGCAAGTATTCTGCGCCTGCGAATGTGAAATATCGGCCGAAATTATTACATGAATCCCGGGCAAGTAATTCAAATTTTTCCAAGATAGTGATACAGCGAACGCATGCCAAATTTGAGGGGCTACGTTTTAACAAAAGAATACCTGGCAACCTGCGTATGTGTGACGCACATAGACGCAAAAACTACTCGATCGATTTCGCTGAAATTTTCACACTTTGTTATTATTAGTGATACGAGTGTTTGTATGAAATCGAACGTGGGAGCGTTGTTTGTTCCCAGGCAAACATGTCCAAATCAGGACATAGAACAAACCCATACTTGCGACAAAGTGCTTCGTCTATTAGAATTTTCGCACAACGTAGTATAAAACGGGAGTAACAATCACGTGATCAGTAGTGTGACCTGCAACAGCGAAGCAACGCCGGGCGCACTAGTTGCCCGCCCGGGCGAGCGCCGCTGCGTCGCGCACGAATCCGCAATAAGGAAAGCGACGGCTGGCGACGCGTCCCGCTTCGCTATGCATACGGCGACCCGCGAGTCAATCCGCTAATGGCGCAGCGAACGAAGCCTGCAGCCGCCGCCGGCGGCGGCGGCGGCGGCGGCGGCGGCGGCGGCGGCGGCGGCGGCGGCGGCGGCGGCGGTGGCGGTGGCGGCGGCGGCGGTGACGGTGGCGGCGGCGGTGGCGGTGGCGGCGGCGGCGGCGACTTTCCCACTGGCGGTGATGGAGAGGCGACGACACATGCAGACCGAGTTAGAGAATAAGTGAGCTCCCTTACCCTGAGTAGTTAGTTACTTTTAGAATTAAGTTAGTTTTTAGGTTAATTTAGGTCGCCAAACAACACATATGTAAAAGTTCTATATTACCTCTGACTTGCAACGCTGAAAACAGAAAATGAAAAAGGCGGTGTCGATGGCGTGGCGGAGGAGGCCCTACACGGGCAGGGGCTGACGTGGTCGAAGTTGTTACAGATGGTGATGTGGAGATCGTGGCAGCGGCGCAGCGATGAGGTCAGAGGTTATGATGGTGTTGGCGGCGGAGGTGGTCGAGGAGGTTATGGTGGTGGCAGTGGCGGCGGCGGAAACGACGGTGGTACTGTTGTTGTTGTTGTTGGTGGTGGTGGTGATGGCAGCGGCAGTGGTGGCGGCCAGCGCCGCCGGTGCTGGAGGCAGATGAGGCGGAGGGGCGATGGAGGCGGCGGAGGCTACTTCCTGGAGGCAGTTTGCGACGGCCGCGGCGCGCGACGCAGCAGTGCAGCCGGTCGGACGGGATCTGCGCCGACCAGGGATGGCAACGTTCTATTTGTTTCAGCTCTCGACTTCATTTGCGTAGAGTAGTTTTTTTCCGTAATCCAGGCATCTATTAATATATACGTACGTACAAAAATACCGAACATTGGAGTCGATATTCCGCAATTCATCCAAAAACAGAAGTTTTAAGCACATAATACAACGCAAAAATTAATTTGCAATATAAACTAGAGCCTGAACTGAATTAAATGTCAATTTATTCATGAATTTCAGAACACAATGCTGTCGTATTCAGTTGTGGCAATGAATCGGATGACTTCGGCATCCGACTCATACTCGTATAACGGTAAAGGTGCTCCACAGGCCGATGTGGACCACGGGGAGGTGAAGATAGGGGATCTCCCTTTGGGACAAGGAAAAGGATGTGTGCCGAGCACAGCCGTCTCCTTGCGCATTTACCCCTAGGAAATATCATATACTCACTTGGCAAATGAGAATCAGGGCAGCTCTGAATCAACTATTGCTGTCCTGAGTGAAAATCAAATAAAATCCCCGACCTAAGTCCTGACTTCCTGACCTGGGTCCTTCAGGTCAGGAAGCTAGCGCCCCACCACTTAGCCAGCGCGTCTATTGATATACAATATAACGGCTAGTGTGTTGTATCAGTAGGCGTTTCGACCTGTTATACCCGACCACTGTTGTAAGATTCATATCGCTGCCGTGAATTTTTAAGGTCGAAAAAAAATCCTTCATTCTGAGGGGTAGTAAAGCCGACTGCATTATGTTAAAGATCGTCAAGCCTAAAAGTAGCATCTGTTCTAAATTCAAATCACCTGTTTCATCGTCAAATACCTTCTTTTTCCGCTAGATGGTGAAAAAAGCGTACCGAAATTTCCGTGGTCAGTCATGAGAGCGAGCCCGATGGCCTGAGACTCGCCACGTCGAAAAATGCATCATTGAATTGAACTGAATACAGGAAATCATAAATTACCGGCCTACTCCTCCCAATCCATCGTTTCAAACAGGTGCGGCCCCCAGCGGAGACGTAGCAGTCGAGGCCGCTGGGCGGCAGGCGGGCGGGCAGGCGGGCGGGCGGGCGGGGCGACGAGACGTGCGGACAGCCGTCGATAAGCCGGAAGCGCCTCGCCGCCCGCTGCATAAAATAATCTCGCGCGCAGCCCCCCCCCCCCCCCATGCTCTCCTGCGGTGAGGCGGCGCGCCGCCCCCGTGGGAAAACGCGGCCTCCGCTGCCTCCCGCGAACACTTCCGCGAGGAAGAGACTAACGGGCTCCTCGGCCCGCGAACGACTCTTAAATGAGGGGAAGTTCTGCCGCGGGGGTTCCCAGTCTAAGAGCCCGTTCACGATTCAAACACAAACATAAGCATGGCGTTAACATAAAAGTTAGGACCACGTCCATAAGCGGACTCATTCACAATACCTTCGCATAAGTATAACACGAAAGACGTTAACTTACACGCTTGCAAGCTTCAAGCTTCTGTGTTTATGCTTAAGTAAGACATAAGAAATGAATCAATCACAGTACGGTAACTCAAAATAGAGAATCGAAATAGAAGAGAAGTCGATAGAAGAACTTACGGGGCAGTGGACCCAGTCGATACCCCCAAATCGATTCTCACATCCAACCCATAGTAATCTAGAATGTCTCACAGCCAATTATTTTGCTTACGTAAATGTTAGACATTGTGAATACTTCAGTCTAAGACTCATGTTACGACTGTGCGTTATGCTTATGTTTACATTATGAATGGGCCTTAAGACGGGTACCGCTTACGATGTCCTGGAATCCGAATGCTGGGATGATTAAAAAAGGCTACGATCATCTCGCATCATCAGTTTATCACCTCATAACTCACACTTCACGGCTTAACTTGGTCTTACCAGCAAGTATAGCCGAAAAAAGCTGATCCTCCTTAATGACACATGGCAATGTCTTTCCGGCATAGAATATGACTAGGCCTGGGAAGAGAATGTAAGGTGTGGTCAGAAATGACCGATTCACAAATAATAATATTAATAAAAATAGTATTAATAATAATAATAATAATAATAATAATAATAATAATGTTTACCCTGAAGTCAAACAGCAATTCACATTTCGTATATCAGAAATTAGTGCAGAAAGAAGCTTAGAAGCAAGTGAAATACAAGCTCAATACTGCAAAATATCTTTAAGCTTTGTTTCTGAAGAGAAAACATCACTTTGACCATCACATGCTCTTATTTTTACACCTATATACGAAAACCACGAAAACAATATGAATTGTGTTATCAGTCACTCTTTATTGATTCACCACACTTTAAAATCGGTTATGTTCACAATTTACTTTTACAAGTCGCGAAAATTTGCTAACCTCATTTACGCGAGTTGTGAAACACGGAGATGTGGCCCAGAGCATCAACTGATGCCACTGCAGTGTCTCAACGGACGCCACTGCAATGCCTCTGACCGGCAGGTCCTAGTTCGAGTCCCGACACTAGCAACATGTTGAGCTACAGGTTGAGTTCAGTCGCTGTCTGAAGGAGAATTCCAGTGGCCGGCTGCTCTGATCGGTATTTTCCACGATTTCTCCGATCTTTACCAGGCGAATGCCACAGTAGTACCCTAACAAACGGGCCACAGAACGCGCGCGATCTTTCCTTACTCTTCCTTCTTTTCCTCACCCCTTACACTTTCATTTACATGCTCTACTCTACGACATATGTCGGCACCCCATTCTGGAGCTTAGAGCTGGTCCCGGCTGGGGAGATACCTGGTAGGGGAAATCCCAGCTAGTGTAGGTCGGCGCCGGATCTCACCATCCAGCGAGGGAAGATCACTGCCACCTCCCCTACATACGTCAGTTAATAAACCGAGTATGTATGCATGATTATGTAATCATCAACAATAAATAAACAATTAAAAAATATCCTGCCTAGAAAAATATACTACACTTGCAGGACTGACGTCCTTAGCAGATGACGCGCTCGGAATCACTAATCTAACAATGACAAAAGCAAGTCGAGAAGTCGTTTGGGAGAACTGTTTTGGCCGGGATGCCGCTCCCAGGTCGTCGGCAGCACCTGACGCAACGCGCAACGGGATGGTGAGACTTCGCGTCGCTGTCGCCGCCGCCGCCGCCGCCGTCTGGTCGCCGACCGCCGCTGCCTCATCGTTCGCGGAACGCAGGCTGCCACTCTGTGGTTCGCACGAATCTGACGACGACGGTGAATACCCAAGCAGCCTTTGTCACTAGGATATATTATGCCCCCAAGCGGAGTTCACGCGAAATGCAACGATTTACCTGTTCCGCGAACGTCTATTCTGTACGCGGTTGCTTTGTCGTGGAAACTAGATTAGAATTGATTGCATTTACGGTATTTTACACGGTGTAAGCGAGCAACGTTCCAAACAGCGTAAATCTTAATTGTGCTGCTGTTGATGATAACATGACATTCATTTACAATATTCCATCGTTTCTGTTCGGTGCATTCGATGTAATATTTTAACAATATTCATTATAGTTAATGTTCAAAACATTTCATTATAGAAAAAAATGTTCCTATTATACTGTATGTAACCCCTTCTAAATAACAAAAAAGTAAAAATAAATGGAGAAAAAGGCAGCATCGAACACGCCAGACCAAAACATAATAATATCTGTAAATTAGAATTAATCACCAACCAACTAAAAACAAAACTCATTAACTCAGAACGGAGGTTGCTGTTTTTGCCATTTCACTCTCCGCAACATTGATGTGATTCGCTAGAAGCAAAATATGCTGCTAATTTGCGGGAAGGGGGAATCGCAAGCATAACTGAGAAATTTCCACACGTTTTTTTGCCGAGAATAATAATGCACATTTAATTAAATGTATTTTCTAGCAAGAACACTAATGTGATTTCAACTGCGTGTTCCCTTCTTCCCCAGGCTCTCTAACATATAGTCGTTAATTATCTAATCACAGTTATTTCATCGCGTGCACTAGTTCATTTTTTCAAGTGAAACGTTCCGTTAACGTATTCTATGAGGCATTAAACGAGCAGATTAACCGGTTATGCTTCTCTACCTTATTGGTACATTTAAGCATCAAAATGTCATATCAAGTGTAAAACAGGTCAGAGTTTTAAAAAAAATGCACCATTAATGAGGCATTAAACTGTAGTCCCTTGAGATAGGTACAGCAACCAATTTTTGAAACAATTTTAAGACTTCTCCTCAAATCTTACATGTTATTTTACCTAACATTTTACAAAGGTTTATTACTTAAATATTAAATTATATTTGTGCAATTCACAGTACACCTAAACATCAAAAAAATCCACGTTGTTGCAGCAACACTGTTGGGGACAAAAACGAAACTGAATACGGGATACTAGACATGCTAGACGAAAAGTAGAAGTAAAACTAGACGAAAGTCAATGTGGGAGAATCTTTAATGTAGGAATATTGTAATACAAATAGATTTGGTCATCCCTTTCGCGAGTTTCACCCCATGCAAGTTAACCAGTAATGCACTTCCAAAACCACATTTCAACTGATCATGAACTGTCACCGATACCGAACGCGTGTCGACAATATGTTTAACGAGGGGAAATTAAAGGTTGGCTGTCCGGCGACAGCCGATGGTTAAACTGGAACAGGTACGAGAAAAGGTTGTGAGAGTGTTAGCACATGCGCGGTGAATTTCTTTGTTTCTTCCACGACATTTGGCAATCAATTGAAATGATTATGGAGATATTAGTAATTCTCTGAATTTTTATAATTTCTGAATTCAACAAGAAAAACAAGTTGTATAAATGCAGACATTTCTCGGTTTCGTTTATACACTTCCTCCTGCTTTCTATACAAAACTGTAGTTTTATGAACACATCTGTACAGGGTTTGGATGCCAATGTTTATTTTTTCTTAGATCTTTATTTGAACGTTTGAAATGTGGATTACCATTTTCATGTTGCCCAGACTCCTTCAATTACGGAATCCACTACTCAAGGTTGACATCAAGACAAGGAGGTTGACATCTGTCCATAACCGGCCCGCCGCGTTGGCATGAAAAGGAAGTTGCGACGGCGAGCGAGCATTGCCTGGAGAGGTCCTGCAACCCGAATGGGCGCCGGGGGTGGGGGACGAGGATGGGGCCGCCGGGGGGGGGGGGGCGTGGCGCCTTCGCCACGAGGAAAGGCCATTGCGGTCACGTCGCAGCGTGCGCCGGGCACTCGCCGGCCAGGAAATGCTCAGGCACCGTTTGTCAACGAGGCACCCCTTCCCTGGCGTCTAGACTCCTCCACCTCCTCCTCAACTACCGTCTCTCATCTTCTCTGGACCTTCGGGAAATGTGCTCCCAACCCAGCAAAGAAATTGTACATCGTCGGTGCACCAGATATGTAGCACCTCACAAAACATCATTTTGGAGTGAAGTAAAGTGAACAATAACATGCGAAGAAAATTGATTTTTATTAATAAAAATGATATAGTTTATATTGTCCACAACATAGCTGATGTAAAACACTATGTAACCGCAAAATAAACGGCTCCGTTGGTGATAAAACGTGCACAAGATATGAAACTACGACATGAACAACATAAGTATCTTTCTTCTCATAAACATTGCAGTATTTATCTTCCTACGCCCAGTGAATTGTGGTGGTACGTTGCCCAATTCGTGTTTACGATATGTTATTTTGCATTCGCAACTATAATTGAAAAAAGAGAAGTGCCTTTAACAATAATACCATTAGCATTGCCTTTATATTTTTTCTTTATTTTTTTTACGCCATTATCGCTTTAAATTTAGACCAGGAAACTGCGTAGAAACGTTTCATGAATTAGTGAGACCAGGACAACGGACCACTTCAAGCAAATCGTTTATCTAAATTACAGCATGTTCGTTCTCAATCTGGCACAATGTTCATGTTTTTGCAAATATTTATACCGGCGTGCTTGGTTATTTAATATCTTTCTGCTAAATTTAGAGGTATTACCTTCTACATAAATCATTCGACACACGCTATAACACGCTTCAATGAATCATCCATTAACAGATCAACTTTAAATTTATTACACATTAAGTAAATCCTGTACTATGAATAGCTCATGAATACAAGCGTAAAACTTCAAAATAAACGAGTATGTTACTGCACAGTAACGAATGAAAATACAAATAAAACTCCACAAGCTTCCTCCTCTTTGAATATCAAATATGAAATTTTAAGTTTATAAATCTCCATTCATCAACACAAAAGAAATTATCGCCACTTTTCTCTCTTTATTTCAGAATATTGTTCTCGAACAACTAAAGAAATACCCAAAATATCTCCAGCACCTGGTCATACACATATTCAATTTCCCTAAGCTGGTCCTTTAGATTAGGGCAGCTCAAGTGGGCGGCCCTGCGCTTCTAATCTGAAAAGTTGAATTCTGATTTACTTCTATTTGACTCCGTCTTTCAACTTAAATTCGGGCTCTAGAATCTATTTTATCTCAAAAGTTATAACAAATAACAATTACCGGCTAAGAGCGCTTGGAAAAATATGCATCCTTGACCACAATGGAGGTAATCGTTTTACGTGTTGCTATGTTAGCCAAAGCACAGTACAAGTTGTCTGCACGTGTCTCAGAATCAGTGTCACAAACTTTTAGGGCATGAACGAAGGTCGAAGATGAGAACTTTTTGCCGAAGAGAACGCGGTGGGAAATCTCATACAACGATGTGTCCCCTGACTGGTAGGCAACTTATCATTGACAGGTGTTTGGCAGACAGACGTAACGATTTACGAGTACCCGCTTTGAGTGACTGAGAAGGTGTCTGGTCCAAACATCCTATTGCAACGAACATTATCGTTATAGGTGGTCGAAAGTTGGACAAGTTAAATGATGATGGAAAAGTCGGAAGCGGAATCCCCCCACTATTCGTTTGTTTTGTATTCCTCTTCTACCTCCTATCCTATCACCTCCCGGAAAAGATTACTCAGGGCATCTACTGATGTCACTGCAGTGCCTCTGGTTGGGGGGACATGTGTTCGAGTCCCCGACGGCGACATGTTTTTCGACACTAGTTAGCTAGGTTGAATTTAGCCCCTGTCCCTGAGAACTGGAGAATTCTAACGGCCAGCTGCGGTCGGTAGTTTTCCGTGTTTTCTTCGATCAACACGTGGTGAATGCCGGCGCAAACCGGTCACGGACCGTGTGGGGTCTTTCCTTCCTCTTCCTTACTTACAAACACCTCTATTCACATGCACTACGCTACCACATAATGTCTGGAGCTTAGAGGCTGTTCCGTTCGGGGCGGTGCTCCGCTGGTGGGAGATACCTGGTTGAGGGAAAACCCCTTCGGCGCCGGATCTTGCCATCGCCGACTTCCGCGATAAACCCATGCACTACCTTTACGGGACTAATGACCTTAGCAGTTGACGCGCCCGTAATAATCAATCTTTCAATCCACTTCTTCCTATCCCTTCTCCTCCCTACCGTTCTTCGGACGGTAGCGCACCAGCCTCCGACGTACTGGGGTGCGCCATTGGCGCAACGCCGTGCGGTACTTCAGCGCCTTCGCCGAGCGCAACCCGGCGTGACGCGCAGCCAGCGGACCGCCGCGCCGGCCAACGGTTCCCCCCCCCCCCCCGGAAACAGATCGTCGAGAGCGGTAAACGAATTACACCGCATGCAAACACTGCGCTGCGGTGGCTCTGCGGAAAGTCGCACACGGCTTCATCTAGGGTTGCAATGGAGAGGGGTATCGATTTATCGGTGACGGGTGTAAATACGTAACAGGTGCCTATTGATACATTACACAAACAAGTGATGGTGGATTAACTATCACCGTATCCACCATCATCGTATTTGCATGCTTTGTAATAAAGAATTAGATTATATCCGCTTATTTCTATTGGAATTCAACAAATTCTTCATTAATTAATTTTTAACTTCTGGGATATCTGTTGATGATGGCGACGGTGATGACTAAGTCATTGAAAACCCCTTAGCTCAAATATAAAAACTTTGTTACACACAACTACTTCAGTTATTCATGGCGAAGAATATTTCAACTTCATTTCAATTACATGTTAACCCTTATGAACAGCGGCAAGGAACTCCAAAACGAATTCTCGTGTGGACGTTTTTTCTTACCAGGAAAAACAAACAACAAAAACAAACAAACAAACCTAAGTACGATTTGTATGGTGAAAATCTCTGCATGCCTTGAGTGTATTTTTGTGCACGTTTCAGAAAAGAAGCTCTCACCCCGTACTCTCAAACAAAATTCTTCATTGACCAACCGCACTTTAGAACCTTCCCCTATTTGTTCAGCGCATGAATTATTACAGAATCTCCTTCCTGTGAAGGCCCCGTGTCGCCGTAGGAGATCGTTGTCCCTTAGAACAGCCATTCCGATTCCCAGCACGCCGCCAACACAAGTCAGCGCAGACCCGTGCAGTCACGGACGTTGTATACAAGAGGGGTCAGTGCTGGATGACGCGACCGCCAAGCAACGGTCCCGCCGCCCACGCACCCCCCCCCCGCGCCGCCCGCCTGCCCGCTGGCGAGCACCGCAGCGCTGGCAATGCGCATCTGTTTCCGGCCATTGGCGCTTCCTGCTCAGCTCCACTCTGCGCTGGCTGGCGGATCTGGACGGCCACCACGTCGCTCTGTGCGAATGCACGTCCCTGCTTGGTGAATCTCAACCTCCATTAGTACAGAGAAGTTACTCTAAGAAGGGACCAGTTGCGCTTCAATTTATTTAGCCACGACGTCGCTCTGTGCGGTTTACACGTTCCTGCTTGGTGAATCTCAACCTCCATCACTACAGAGATGTTACTCTAAGGAGGGACTAATAACACTTCATTTTATTTACAGTGTCCTGATCGGCCACCACGTCGTTCTGTGCGGTGCTTGGTGAATCTCAACCCCCATTACTACAGAGAAGTTACTCCAGGAGGGACAAGTTACACTTCAATTTATTTACAGTGTCCTGGTCGGCCACTACGTCGCTCTGTGCGCTCCCTGCTTGGAGAATCTCAACCTCCATTACTACAGAGAAGTTACTCTAAGGAGGGACCAGTTACGCTTCAATTTATTTAGTGTCCTGGACAGCCCCGACGTCGCTCTGTGCGGTTACACGTCCCTGCTTGGTGAATCTCAACCTCCATTACTACAGAGAAGTTACTCTAAGGAGGGACAAGTTACGCTCCAATTTATTTACAGTGTCCTGGACAGCCACGACGTCGCTCTGTGCGGTTTACACGTTCCTGCTTGGAGAATCTCAACATTCATTACTACAGAGAAGTTGCTCTAAGGTGGGACAAGTTACACTTCAATTTATTTACAGTGTCCTGGTCGGCCACCACGTCGCTCTGTGAGGTTACACGTCCCTGCTTGGTGAATCTCAACCTCCATTACTACAGGGAAGTTACTCTAAGGAGGGACAAGTTACACTTCAATTTATTTACAGTGTTCTGGTCAGCTCCCACGTCGTTCTGTGCGGTTTACACGTCCCTGCTTGGAGAATCTCAACCTCCATTACTACACAGAAGTTACTCTAAGAAGGGACTTGTCACAATTCGGTTTATTCGCAGTGTCCTTTGATAGTTCGTCTGCTGTTAAGGTGTCATTCAATCGGGAGCTTGGACGTCACGTTAGTGACGTCACTGTAGGGACAATTAAGCACCCGATTGGATGGCACCGTAACAGCTGATGATCTGCGAAAGGACGCTGTAAATAAATCGTAGTATTGACAGGTCGCGGACCAAATAACATCATGTTGGATAATGACATTTTAAGGCGGTAGTGCCGAAGCCATTTACAACTGAGACAATTAATAACGAACAAATTGACGAATTGAGTACATGGGCTTAAAATGCAGTTTTCTGCCAGTATAACCCAAGAAGTAGCTGTCAAAGCGGTCCCTTCTTAGAATAATCTTTCTATACCATCATCTTGTCTATTGGGTTTAGTACCATGTCAAAGGTAATAAAAAATCTAAATTCTTCAATTTACTCATTACGCAACGTATTATACACATTTACTTAATAATTCAGCGCAGTGTTGAAGACTATTAATAGAAATATGAATGTTTGAAGAATTAATCACGTTTTCATTTTTCTAAAGAAAGATCACAAAAAAATCAATATCTGCGAATATTATTTTTACATACTCTTCAATATTCATTTTATTTGAAGGTGCAAAATCTTATCTGCTTATTCCGGTTACTTTTGTTTAGCCAAATATCTTTATTAGGGCAGCATACAGTTAGTGCTCGAAGTCTTAAAATAAAATACTTGAACACACATGTTGAAAATCTCTAATTCGGAACAAAAACACACTGATGTGACGTGAGTTTTTCCAAACTCAAATCATGTTAACAATGAAGATGAAAAGACCAATTTGTATGACCTAATGTTTATATGAATATTTCAAAAATATTTAAAAAAAACATAAACTATAACAGAGAATTTGCAATTAAGTTGAGATAATGTTAATAGGTCGAATTTCCTTAGAAACTGAGGCTGCAACAAGGACACCAAACAATAGTAACGAATTGTGCAGATATCTGAAACAAATGAAAACGCAGAAGCTAACGCATGAAAGAACCGACAAGCGTCAGGTAAAGAATCAGACAAGCAAAAACGGAAGAGTCAGAAAATAAACAAGTTCGTCCATTGTTCAGTCGTAATGAATCACCAAGGATCGTTCCGCCTTGAGATTTTGCCAGATTGCGAAACGTGGCGGTCCGCAGTCGACGGCTTTGTCTACAGTTCGCTCGGAAGAATGGAGTTCCTTCTCAGAAATAACGATCGTTGCAAACAGGAAAGACAAAAGAGGAAAACACTTCTCGCAAAAGTTTCTAACGTCGCGGCGTCGCCTTCACTTCCAATATTACCGAATATCTGAATTCAATCGTGAGCTTACAACTCGGAATTTGTGTTTCTGGGTTTATATTTTCAAGTCAAAGAGAATCGTTTGAAGTGAGCAGACGGACACAGAAAGTGGAAAATAATGGAAGATTCCATAAACTTGACGCAAGAACTTTTTGTTTCATATTCCTTTTTATGACCGTACGTCAATAAAGAGCCGAAGAACAAACAACACGTTCGAAACGCTTTTTTTTCCTCTCCGAAAGTTAGATAACTCATTTAAGAAATCATGAGTATATTTTACCTTCATTTCGCTTTGAACATTTCCATTTTAAGTTCTCATTGCGCTTCCAAGAATAAGCGAATACTTAGTTTAAAGTCATTGTGCGATGTTTTCATCGAATGAAAACAAACAAAATGTCGACGGCATTGGTGGCGCTTATCTCAGTTCTCAGAAGCCCGCCGACGCATTTCGCACTTGCGGCTTTTGTTTACGGAAAACAACACACGGAATTTAGCAGCCATTATCGCGGTCGACCGAAGGGTGATTAACACACACTTGAAAACACCTCGTGCCGACCTCCCGTTCGGTTTACACCGTGAAACATCTGGAAGCCCGTCCCCCCGCAAGGTAACCCCGGCAGGGGCAAGGTGTGTACGAGGCGAGGTAGGAGCGAGGTGGAGACGGAGGGAGGAGGGGACGGAGAGAGGCGGGGTCGGAGCGAGGTGCGGATGGAACGAGGCAGGGACGAAACGAGGAAGGGACGGAGCGAGGCAGGTACGGAGACGGAGCGAGGCAGGTACGGAGACGGAGACGGAGCGAGGCAGGACGGAGCGAGGCAGGGACAGAACCAGGATGGGACGGAGCAAGGCGGGGACGGAGCAAGGTGGGGACGGAGCGAGGCGGGGATGGAGCGATGCAGGGACGGAGCGAAGGAGGGGTGGAGCTAGGTGGGGATGGAACGAGGTAGGGACGGAGCGAGGCAGGGGCGGAGCAAGGCGGGGACGGGGCCAGGCGAGGGGAGGTGCGAAGCGGGGACGGACCGAGGACGGGTTTCTTATGAGGCGGAATGAGGTCGAAGTGAGGCGGGGTCGACGAAGGGAGACGAAGCGATAAGACGGCAAGGCAACGACAAGACGTGACTGATGCGACGGCGAGGCAGCGAAGGTGTTGCGGGTTTGATGCAAGATACGGGAGAAGAAGGGATGGAAGCGGGGTGATCCGCGGCGCGGCGCGGTAAGGCGTGTAGAAGCGAGGGTGAGACGTGGCGAAGTGAAGCGAATCGAGGAAGAGACGGAGACGCAAGGAAGAGGTGAGGCGCGGCGAGGCAGGGTGTCAGCGGGGGCGGGGCGCGCCGGCGGGGGGCGCGAGCGGCCGCCGGGCGGTGAATGGCCGAGCCCGCCCGCCCGTCCGGCCCCCGGCGGGTGGCCAGGAGGGGCGTGGGAGGGGCGCGGTGATTGCGCCTGCGGAGGCGGACAGCGGAGACCGGCGGCGGC
Organism: Gryllus longicercus; assembly: GCA_038098605.1. Taxonomy (NCBI): domain Eukaryota; kingdom Metazoa; phylum Arthropoda; class Insecta; order Orthoptera; family Gryllidae; genus Gryllus; species Gryllus longicercus. The sequence continues at coordinate 1,894,320 of JAZDUA010000277.1, read as the reverse complement.
GACGGCGGCGGCGGCGCCCGAGTTCGTCGACCCCCCGGCGGCGGCCCGCCTAACACTTGCTTCGCGCGCGCCGCGCAAGGTCGTTCGTCTCGCCTCCCAAACTCCCCGCCCCGCGCCGCGCCGCCCCGCCCACGCCCGCGCCGCTCCCCTTCCCTCTCCGCCCAGGCGCCGCGCGCGCCGTGCGCAGCGCGTGCGAGCGAGCGACGCCCCGGCTTCCGCGTGGTCGGGCGGCGTCACGGCTCCCGCGCCTTCCCGTTGCCTTCCCGCGCCGAGCCTCTCCCACCGAATCTCCGCGACGGAGGGTGCGCCTCTCCCACGCCTCGGCCCCTCACAGCCCCCTGGATCGGGATCCCGCGACTGGGAAGCCAGCGGGACCGAGCACGCGGGCGGGCGGGCGAGCCGGCCAGCGAGCGAGCGGGCGTGTGGGTGAACGGGCGGTTTTTAAGCGGGCGTGCGGGCGGGCGAGCGAGCGAGCGAGTGAGCGGGCGGTCGAGTAGGTGGGCGAGCGGGCGGGCGGGTGGTCGAGTAAGTGGGAGGTAGAGTGGGTGAGCTTGCGAGCGGGCATGTGGGGGCGGTCGTGCGGGCGACTGGCAGGCGGGCGAGCGGGCGGGCGGGCGGGTGGGTGGGTGGCGGGCGGGCGGGTGGGTGGGTGGGTGGCGGGCGGGCGGGTGGGTGGGTGGGTGGGTGGGTGGGTGGCGGGCGGGCGGGCGGCCGTCGGGTGGGCGGCCGTCGGGTGGGCGGGCGGGCGGGCGGGCGGGCGGGCGGGCGGGCGGGTGGGTGTGTGGGTGGTTGGCCGGCGGGCGGGCGTCGAGATCGCGGATGTAGGCGCAGGTGGAGTTGTTTTTCCCGCGAGCGGTTTTAACGGGTCGATTCAGATCTGCGCGGCTGCGACCTCCATGCCGGGCTTGTACGTTCGCCTTTGTTCAGGGGATTGTTCATTCACCCGGGGATGCTCCTTCATTCTCATTGTTCCCACGCAGGGTCATGCCTTTCCTGGCGGGTTAAGGTTATTTCAAGACGATGTATCCTCAGAAGCGGGAGGCGGATCTAGGCACTCAATCCCTGGAGCTTACAATCTTCTCATGGTTCGTTGTAATAATCGTGAATTGGTATTCATATGTGAAGTTAATTTTATCAGACATAGATATTTAGTTCATTTATTTAAGATCTTGAACCTTTTCTTTGTTAGTATACGGCACTTGGTTCGTTGTAATAATCGTGAATTGGTATTCATATGTGAAGTTAATTTGATCAGATATAGATATTTAGTTCATTCAATTAAGATCTTGAACCTTTTCTTTGTTAGTATACGGCACTTGGTTCGTTGTAATAATCGTGAATTGGTATTCATATGTGACGTTAATTTTATCAGACATAGATATTTAGTTCATTCAATTAAGATCTTCAACCTTTTCTTTGTTAGTACACGGCACTTGGTCATTTTGATAATTTTAAATAGTACGCACAAGTGTGTGACGCCTTGAGGGAGCTTGGCGTAGAGAGGGTATGACCTTGTGACTTCCCTTGAACTGCCACTGCTTCGCACGCAAGTTGCGTTAATAAGACGAAGTTTTCGTTTTATCCGTGACATCATTATTAACAACACCAAATCGTGTAATTTTGTTCCTTGGTGCAAAGCAAATTATAGTATAAACATATAAATAATAAATACATTAATTATTCATAACGTATCTTGAAGCTTTAACGTGGCCTGAAAATACAAAACCAAATGAAAGGGATTCAATTATTAAATATTCAACATTAAAAATTCAATTTTATTAATCAGGCAAGAAATGCAACGAAAATACGATAAACTAGTCACGTGCAGATACAACACTTCATAGTACGAAAGTTTTCAGTAACACGAAATAAAACGCATATGAACAGCTATTAAAGATATACGATCAACTATGCACGAAAGGTTTCTTACACGAGGAACATTTCTGAACAGCACTAACATTCCACGGTGCAGTAGCGAATTCACGACCCTAGGCTTTGCACACCAGAAAGTGCAAGGGTCGAATCGCGGCGGTGACGTAGTTTAGACACTAGTTAATTAAGCTGTTTCGCAAGACGCTGCTTGCTGGATGAGCTTTCTGGAGGCCAATTGCTGCAATGAGTCGTTTCCTTCAATCGATTGCAGACGGACGTCGGAGCAATACGTTAAATGATGAACCACGGACTTCCAAATGGGCCCCACTCACTCCCTCGGAAGCATGGCGAAGAATCGATTCTTCACACCGCTGTATTAGATAGGTAATATATTTCAAAAATCTTCATGTTTTAGGTCAGTGTTCAAATATATTTGGAATGTAGTCCACATTTGCTAGTTAAAACGTCACCAAGATAGTTTCCAAAACAACAGAGCGAAACATGGTCTTTATCTGTGATATACACGTTTCCGCTGTGTCAGATTTAAACAGTTTTTCTACAAAATGAGAATTATTTTTTGAAGTGTCAGTTTCCTTTCCCACCTGACCCAGTCACTATAGGGTTACACCGGGCTGTCACACCTCCTGCTATCATCGCGCCATCGCTCCCTGCCGGCCCTTGTCGGAATCTGGGCTCTAGGACCGCTAGTTGCCCCACTCAGTGTCGCTCACGGGCAAATCAGAGACCTGTGAGAATAGGACGGAGATTCTAGAACTCAGAAAGAAACTTTCGGGATTGACAGGAAGCGAACAATTTGAATAGAAAATACAATTTTATTAAGAAAATAATGCTTGAAATATATTTTCCGATTTGGTTTCTCGTACAGTTTCATTGATCCACTGAGAAATGCAGAGATCGCCCCTTGATTTACCTCCGCAATCGGCTAAAATGGCTCAGTGGCAGTATTTGCAGACGCTGCAGCGTCTCTGAACGGGAAATTCTAGGATTCAAATCCCGACGGCAGACCAGCAACAGAGCTGTGTCGAATTCAGTCCCCGACTGAACGAAAATTCTAGTCACTGTCTGCTCGAATCGGTTGCTTTCCGTTATTTCTCCGATCAATATCATGTGAATGCCAAAGCAGTATCCATACAAATGAGCCAGGGATCGCGGGCGATCTTTCCTTCCCCATTCTTATCCCTTCTCTCTAGTTACACACACTCGCACGCCCTTCACATGCCGGGATCTCACAGCGTGCCCCGGCTGGGGCACTGCCCTGATGGAGGAGATCCCTGAAGGGGAAAAATGCAAGCCAACGTGTCGACCGGCTCCGGATCTCACTTTCCAGCACATAGAGGAACATCGCTATCCTCCGCCTGAAACATACTGCAGTCACGGAAGTGCTCACCTATGGTGTTGGCGCCCCCCAAAATATGAATTACTCATTCGATCTCCAACGCTACTGGAATAAGAACAATATCACAGGAATGTCTGCGCCCGATTTGGTATCGTCGAGTATGTCACCTTCGCTGCTTCATGATGAGCTACGTCAATACCACACGAGTGTCGAGCTTTCACATGTGTCGCACGTTGTCTCACCCCCTCGTATGCTAAGTGAATGTATCCCGCTCAAGGTTGCTTTGCGGCACACATGAGAATTATTTGCGAAATAGAGCGACTGTTATGCATTTCATGTCTATGCATGAATCGGTCTGCGCTCCAACTGTAGGTTTCCCACATAATTGCGACACGAGTGCTGTAAACAAGCGAATTATCAATTGAAGCTTATCGAGTAGGTGACATGATCATGTGAAGAGGAAAAATAAGACAATCGCCTTCAATAGTATATACAATGTTAGTCATCGGCGTTAGTCAATACGCCTGGGAGATTTTCCCAAGGTTGACATTTCTCACAAAATGCGAGAAAGAAATATAAAGCTTTGACGCAGTTTGTATCTAAACTGGAATCGCTCGGTTTCTAAAAACATTCCGATTTAAGGGTGGTTTCAGTGTAATTTGTGCATTACTACAATATTCGTACTGAAATTTAGAAATTATGTATTATATTTAAACTATTCGGACGTATTAGCGAATTTAAAGGATGAATATACCAATAATGAAATATTTAGTTTCAGAGTTTTAAATGAACAAACATTAGATTTCGTACACTTCAATATCATTGTTTCCAAGATTCATCAAATATATTATTTTTAATTTTCTTACTTACAGACACACTTTCTATTTTGTTCTTTGTTTACAAGTTGAAAAACGGTGTAGTCGTTCAGGATTATAAGAAATGAGTGCAAAATTTTTTAGATGTGGAACAAATTACAGAGTTTCAGACTTCAGAGGCAATTGTTTCATTTACCGTACTTTCTTCAGTCTGTGAACAACACTAGCGCCTCTACTATTCGTAGTACTTTTGTGAAAATGAATATTCCTCGCTCGATATGGTCCGACTGAAAGCTCGGCGATTTTGAAAACCATTCTTTAAATTTCTGGGATATTTTACATGAAGCTCCTGGGACATTTTCAAAACTTTCTTATAATTGGCCCCTCTTTCTTAAATTTATTTTAAAAATAGAGTAAAATTTATTTACAAAGTTGGTATAAGTCAGATTTTGACTGTTAACTTAAAATTTTCAAAAATCACAAAAGTTTGCATTTTGCACGTCTTTCTACAGCAATATTGATGATGGTGATTTTTTCAAAATGAAATTCGTTCTCCACAATTAATTCTTTCAATTATGCCGAGGACATTTAAAAAAATGTAGTTGAGGCGTTACTTTATGGAAAATATGATCAATATTAAAAAGGGTCTCATATTCGTTAAACACTCTGAATTTTGAAAATTGCAAATTTGTAAATTTAGAAATAACGTGAGAAAGTATGTGCTTATTTACCACCACTATTTTTTTTTATATTCAATGCGTGAAATGGTTGTTTCTTGAATCGAGATTGCGGTTTTCTGTGGCCGATAGGACGAGAAAAACAAACAATTGAGATCTTGCAAAAAACAAACGTTTCGCCCACGAAGTATATACAATATTGTTTCTACGATTGAATACAAATTCTTCTCTTACGATGTTTCATATCTCATCACGGCTTAATCGAAAGGAAAGCCCATCATCGTTAACGACTGTATATTAGGAGACCGTGGTATCGCGACGTAATGTGGCGAAACATTGTCCCAAACGAGGTCCCATTATGGAACTGGTACATCGTGGTTATAATTACTGAATTCAAAATAGATAATATACACTTTCCAGCAAATGCTCAAAACTGCGAATGCCGCAGTATCCAATTCACAACCCGAAAAATCGAAAGGAATTTACCCTCCTCAAAACAACAACTTAAATCAAAACACACGCACGCACACGCACACACACACACAAAACTTACTATTGAACAATTGTTGTACATACAAGGGTGTTTTGAAGGGTATATTTTAATGAAAAAGCAAAACCTGACGCTAAACTGCATCATAAATATTCATTACTATCACTCTATAAAGTAGGTCAATAAGTTTATAATATTTGATGCTATTAATTACGAGATTTGTAATGAGGTGTGTTAACGAGTATCAATACGTGAATGAGTTTTATCTCTAAAAGTTACTTTGTCATTAATGTTTTTTTAACTTCTGGTGCAACCTACTTTTACAAGGCTATCAACATTTTTCAAATACTTTAAAAAAGACTAACTTCACGCGTATTAGTGCTTCAAATTTATGGAAACATTATTCATTTGCTGAAGGAAGAATTTCATACTGCATATTCAATCTAATGTTGAATTACAATATTGTGCCTACAGTAGTATTGATTAAACCCCAAGAAATGTTGTTGACAGTTATCACCTGCCGGAAATACTACTTGCAAAACCACGCAAAAATGTAAGCTGTAAATATGTCGTGGAAGCATGTACACTATTTACTATGATTACCGACCTTTGTAATGGGTCCATACATAGTCTCCGGGAAGAAATCCCACCTAAACATGACACCACGTTTCCAGCTTGGCATTTCATTCTCGCGAGGTTCACCACGCAAGCCGTGTGGGTCCCTTATCTGCGAGTGCAATTCCCGGCGTCTGAAGCACGTGACAGGCTTATACAGTGAGCGCGAGAACGACAAAACTACGGTATACTAACCCCCTTCTTCGCGACTAAGAAAACCGAAATCACGGCATTGTTCAGTCACGAGAGAGTTAACGGAGCAGCAGAGACGCCAACGGGTCTGTCTGCGCAATAACAATGCCGGAACAAAAGTATGAGAAAAATGTCATTCATGTTTCAGAAGATTTAGATAGCACTCGAGAAGGACGTTGAGAGTAATGAAACTGGTTCTCAACGCAATGCGGTAAGCAAAGGATACGTCTTCTCACTCATTTCTTCATATAGTTGAAACGCCTGTACTTTTTCAACCAGCGAATTTAATTAAACGAGATAAGGGCACCTGCTTTTCGCTAGCGGCACAAACTTCACCATTTCACGGACGGGTATGTGGGGATTAAATAATGTGGAACTGCAGTTGTAAAGTTAATGAATGATTGCTAACGTAACATTTGATGAAGACACAGAAAACTGGGAGCGACCCTTGGGGCAGCGTTCACCTTGCTTACCTTGCACCACTGCGGCCAATCCGATTGAAGGATTGGTGGTGAAAGGTTAATGACCCTGCTCTTCATTTCATCGTTCCATCATCATACTTTCATCCTTCGTAATCATCATCATAATGAGGTTTTGCAGGTTCCCAAATCATTGAACATTTTTTTACTTAGTTCGTTGTAAATACTTCCCAGTTCATTGTTCAATTAAAAAAGAGTTCATTGATTGAATCACTTGTGTATAAGTGATCATTAATAAATATGCATCATGTAGTGATTACTTATGTTACTAAGCTTGTGGCGGTGTATAATAAATGGGAGCCTGCAAAACCTCCAGTTAAAATTCAATGACAGTCTTTAATAAAAATCCTAATCACCATCACCTCCATCCAAGGACGAAAAAGACCGAAAGGTGATATGTTCGGTGGGGAGGAGGAAAGAAGAGATGGTTGTGAAGATGTAGTTAAGATAATGTTGGGTCAAAGGAAGGGGTTCTGGCCGAAGAGATATAGGGCAATGACACACTATGACTGACGATGACTGACTACGTTAAACGAGGATTACTCAACAGTTTCGTTCGATACCAGTACAGAGCATATAAAACGATGTAAAGAAAACGTAAAAGAACTTTTTTTTTCAAAAAAGTGGAAATAAATATACATAAAACAGGCATAAATGGTTCTTCAATGCTTCTGGCCGCAACTTATTTTAGCGGATCGCTTGTGTTATTTAGTGAGACGTTTGGTTTGCAATAATGCGGTAGTTTTCTCTGTAACCAATGTGACTACATAAACTACAAATAAAAGTGTGATCAATGAAATGAGAGGAAAAACTAGATAAAAGTTTAGTTCCATAAAACATTGCATATTTCAAAAACACAGACACCTTTGCGGTGCAGATGTGCTGTTGGAAGGTTAGAGAGACGGCTACTGATTTTGCTTACTTTGAACGTGACTTTTTCCGTGACTCATTTCAACCTCAACGTGCTCTTTCGCTTCTCATTATCAAAACATATCCAGCAACATGGTAGGTCTTGTTATCTATCGCAAGCTAGTGCAACAAGTCAAGTCATGGCTGGCCTTCCATCTCCGGGTACGGGAGTTCAAATTCACGTCGCTTCCAGTGAAATTTTGCATACCGCAGTAGGGAAATAAAATGATTTATTCACATGATTCTTCCATATCCCATGCCCGTCAACTACTTGCCCATCATGTATTTATACATTTCATACGTGTACATACTCTACCACTTCTATTTTTCTCTCCTTTTTGTTCACCGTACACGTTATAAATGTTTATCGGTCACATGCGTATTTAACCCCTGTTAACATGCAACCCTGCAAGTTTGTTAAGTGCCTACCTGTCTCTTAAAAAATTTAACATCATTAGCAACGAAAATAAACAACCATAGATTCACATCAAGTCTAATGTTTACTAAGAAAAAACACGTGATGTACAAAACAAACCAGATTCAATTAATTCAGAATAAAATTAACTCATATTAGTTTTTGGAAGAATTATTGTTAATTGTAATATTAATAGTACAATTAAAAATGTATAGTAGGTAAATTAACCTCATTTTCCTAGTATTCACAAAATGAAACTGTTCTATGGTAGTTACTGACGATCTGAAGGTGTCACTGAAAGTCGACGCGCCAACTTCCTCATCGAAAGTAATTTCTGTAGGTATCTTTAGGTTCAGGAGAATTATTTGCATCCATCTTTTCTCGAACAACGGAATACGAATATTGTTTAAATAGATATATCGTAAGCAACACCTCACAATATTGTAGTAACGTGCCGCAGCAACAGAATTCATTTGTTTACTTTCGCAATAATGTCGAAATTTTCGCATAAATCCTAAGATTTTATGGTAACCGATAAAATGCAAAAATACTACGAAATGTTACGTGTTATTACTGCCTCGTTTACATTAAAAATTTCGGCTCCGCTACGTTCCGCCTCGATTTTTAACTTCTGGCCTCAGCAGTAATAACACTCATAACACTTCCAGGTATGTTAATAGCTATTACGATTAAATCAAGTAATTACAGAGCTTCCGGCCTTGGATCATCCTTAGCTTCTACCAAGGGTCCAGATTTCTCCCATCACTCTCTTCATGTTCCATGAACGTTTTTGGATTTCATCACCAAAATCTTAGGTGGTATCTCACCAAATTAGATTCTCTTCTTCTGCTGATCTTACCCAGTCGATCGACCTTTAATCTACTCCAACCCTCTGCATCCTATCTTCCCACATACGCATCTGACAGATACAAGGAGAGTGGTAGTGGTTCCCTACAGATGTATGCATCACGATTTAATCTTGCAGCGAAAACAAAGAATTACTTGTTCTCGATACACAACCGCACTATTCAGGAACAAGTGCAATCCGATATCTGCTTTGCAACCTACCACGAGATAGTTCATTGCTCCCTCTAACAACGGCATCCTCAGACGAGGCGAGGGTGCGCCAACAATAACGATGACGATAACCACGACGACGACGGGAAACGACAACCACAGCAGGATGGCGATGACCACGGCGACGATGACGGGTGTCTACCACGAAAACGGTCCCGGCGACGGGCAGAGTGATGGCGACGGCGCCGGCAACGACAAACCCAGACGCCGCCGATCCCAGATAGCAGCGCAGATCCGCCCGGGCGAGCGGACGGGGCGGGGCGGGCGTATGTCGTGGGGTGGGGAGGAGCGGGGGGGGGCGTGGGGCGGGGCGGGGCCGGGCGGGGCAGGGCGGGGCCGGGCGGGGCAGGACAGGACGGGGTGGGGTGGGGCGGGGCGGGTCAGGTTGGGGCGGGGTGGGGTGGGGTGGGGTGGGGCGGGGCGGGGCGGGGCAGGGCGTGGCAGGACAGAACGGGGTGGGGTGGTGCGGGGCGGGTCAGGTTGGGGCGGGGTGGGGTGGGGTGGGGTGGGTGGGGTGGGGCTGGGAGGGCAGCGCGTGTGGAGCGGTGCGGCGCGGGTGGAGAGGGCGGGCGGGCGTGAGGGGGGCGGGGCGCGGGGTTTGGGTCGAGACGAGACGGGACGGGACGGGAAGGGAGGGGGCGAGGCATGCGGGGGCGAGGGGGGGGGCGAGGGCGCGCGGCTGGTTCGTGGCGTCGCGCGTGACTGCCCTCGGCCACCGCCTCCACCGCCGCCGCCTCCCGCGGAGCTACAGCGCCTCGACGAAACCGCCCACCCGCCCCAGGACGCAACACGACCAAGGCCCCGCCGATTAACGGTCGTCTGTGCCCATTTCCATTCATGAGGGCAAGTACACTGTGTGATCGGAAAAATCCGGGGCGAACACGCCTTTGTCTGAGACCGGCGATTTACCAGGCAGAACTGTTTTGTTAATGAAAAAAGTAAAACCAAAAAGATGTATTATATTTATCCAATAGCCTATGGTTGTAAATAACTTTGAAGGTCAGATTTTCCACAACCCAGCATTGAATGTGTCCTTGGGAGTATGTGTAGAATATTTTAGGTAGTCACTGAAAGTAGGTATTAGCATCTTCAAATAACCAGGTGCAAGAGGTCCGCAGACTACATTTTGGAGGCGTAAGGTACAGATAGGAGGCTGGATTGACGGCGCGTGTCATAACACATAAGAAACAAATCTTTTGAGTGAAGATTGTCTGATAAGTTCTACACAGACCAAATTTCAGCGACGAAACTTTTTTAGATTCGTCCTGCGAATATTCCGAGAGAATCCTAGATAACATAACCCATAAAACACAATAATGCGAAAATCTTCCACTTTATCTTCAACGCGGAGAAACGGACGTCAAATGTAAGACGCCGTGATATAAAAATCATATTTTCAAGTTTTCAGGATGCAAACGTTCCTACTGGCCACACTCTCAAAGGAAAAGGGACACACTATCTTCGCAAAACATGCGAACAAACGAGCTTTTCACCACATCCTTATCAAAGCAACATTTATATACGTTTCGTTCATTCCTACTTTCATGTAGTGCCACATGAAACTCCACACGACAGGACACCCTCACCAAACTCGACGACCATCCCAGAAACGATGCATTATAGAAGCGGAGAATACGATGATGGAATATTCACTACAACCAGAGCTGATGGAATCAGTATCCGCTTGGTACAACGTTGGTCGCTTGGAGCAGCACGCAAGCCGTTTCCTGGAAGAGATAACGCCCCAGCGAAGGATTTCGCCCTCACAACGACATTCCCCGGCGCTGCGCGGTCATGGCCGTATAAATTACCACCGTGCATGCTACAAGATGCATCGCTGAATGGGAGTAAGTTGAATGCCTTTCAAACGGTCATACGGCCAGTTCCTAGGACGCTGAACCCCATAACAAACTTCAGTTTTGAACAAGATACTGATAAGGCCTCGTTTAGAATGTCAGAAACAGTGAGTGATAAAAGAAAAAAAATTGCACTGACTGCAAAGCGATACACGCGTAGTAAAACTTCCTTGTCATGCAGATATATTCAGAACACTTACCACAAAAACGTACTGCGTTCCGGGGCAGAACTCCAACATATTCATCGACTGCAACAAACAAAAAAATGCGTTACAGAAAAATTAGTTGATTATAAACAGCAAAAGCCAGGGTCATTATCGTACACATTGTCACAATGCACTAATTTACATTTTACGATGGATACAATTTAAGTTGTTTTTCTCTACTCAGAAGGTAGTTGATCGCATTACATGGCATTGCATCGTAATATTGGTTTGGAAGCATCAAGAGTGACTGAAAAAAAAATTATTCCAATGAATTCTCTATGGTAAACAATATTATTAATGACGATGTACACTTCTAAACATACAAGCACATCAGTAGCACTACGACACTAATGTGAGACGCGATTCTCAAACAGAACCACACTGCAATCTGTTTTACATGCAGCTCTTTGAATATTAGTGTAAATATGTAGGCTTCTAAACATACAAGCACATCAGTACCACTGCAATACTAATAAGCGATGCATGGAATTTTCTCATTTAATAAACGTTTCCAACATTAAATAAATGTTTTGTGAACTGGGTAAAATGTTTTTTGTTCGTTTCTATAAGACAACACAACACAAAACACATACACTCACACACACACACGATCACAAAAAGGGCATGCAGTATGAGTAACAGATTTCATTCCTAATGCTTTACTCCCTCCGGTGTTAACGAAATCAGATTTCGCTTTACGTGTATCCTTTCGGCAGAATTAAAACCACTGAATTCATTAACGTGATTTACAAGGCCCGCAAAATTCTGCATTTCACAATTCATTAAAACTTACAAAATTCATTGCGGTGACCTGATCGAGTATGTAACGTAAAGCAATAAGCAGTGGAATGCCAGGATGATAAGATATAAAGTAAAGGAAGCGAAGCGATTGGACGTCCCAATATGATCACCATCACGATCAATGACAGACAAGACACACTTACGCAGATCTTTAGAAGAGATATGTTTGGAAAAATATTTTATATTGTGCAAATTCACAACATAGATTTGTGATCTTGTCTAAAGGGAAAAAAAAGGAGGGGAAAAAAAAGTCGTGACATTAAAACCTACTTTTCAAACAGAACCAAACTGCAATCTCTTTTACTTGCAGCTGTTTGAATGTAAGTGTAAATATTTCCGTGGCTACAAAAAAACCTTTTTGACAATCGATTCGTAGAAGTCCACATCCTAGATAGATAGTTTTAATATTATTTCAATTCGATGTTTGGATTTCAACACTTATTGCAACCGAATATCTTAGTTTGACTTACCATTTATCAAACAACAATCTTTCCGTTTATTAATATCACTGACACTGCATAACAGGTACAGCACTAAACAAAATTCAAAAGATTTGCAGCCGCAACCACGAATTGCAAAATTCTTAAACACGACCGCAATTTTCAGCAAAAAAGTAATTATTGTGTCTGACTCGATAAAATATTTGATACATTTTTGTGGTCGAATTTTAAGAATAGAAGAGACATGTATTGTGATGGGTGAAACGCAATTCTCGATGAAGCAGGTAGTGTGGGATAAACCAGGGCGCTTTTGTGATTGTCCTTAGAAATTTGTTTTGCATTTAGAGAAGGTTGATTCTTTATGACAAGAAAGGATATTTACAAAAATCTTGTGCTGCAACTGTTTTTGTAGACCGGTATCGTAGTATGTTCTTAATGAATAAACAACTTTCAAAAAGTCTCTCTTAAAAGTGAGATCAACATTTTTACCTATTATCTATTTATTTTTAAATTATAATTTTCGTAATTCGATAAAATTCATTCGCCAGCATTGATACTTTGTTTTTTCAGGTTTTGAAAATGCTCGACTATTCTACTCCGCACTTTCAAAAATCTAATTGCGGAACATCCATCAAGATATGCATAAAAAATAGAATCTGCTTGGATGTCTACCCATGCGCAACATTTATTCCAATGTTGGGTTGAAATAAATGACCACGAGGGTTTCGATAACGTGACAGTGATAACTAGGTCTGTGATTTATATGAGATTTTGCATATTTTTTTTTGTTATCTAAAAATCCCGTTTCAACAAATTGTATTCGTTTTGAGGTATTTAAAATCAAATTAAGCTATTTTTATGTCGCATGTATCACTATAATTAAATATTTTTGCATATTTGGGCCATATTTGCATATTTTTGTCGCATATATCACTATAATTAAATACTTTTGCATATTTGTATGTTTTTGTTGCCTATTCACACCTCATCCGCGAAAAGAAGCCCAAAAGTTACAGTTCCGCCGGCGTGTAAGCGACTCTGACAGATCTCACTTGCTATGATACATCATGTGACCTGCTCTGAAGCAATGGGCTTCCGAGTATTTGTTTACGTTGCCATAGCCACAGATCAGCGTTGCCGCTCGCCTGACTTGCACGACGTCGCTCAAGAGGCACGTTAAGACCTGTCATCGGCAGAATCAGTTCAATTGAATTGTGCATCCACCGAGCGCCTATGCCAGACCACACACGGCGCAAAGGTGGAGTTATGGAAGGCTGCCCCATTCGTTTTGCATTCGTTACCGTTCTCAACATCAGCTCACTGCACTGTCTCCCGAGTCTACAGCTAAAATATCGATTGTTTAATCTCTTTCAGCAACTGTAGGGATGAGAAGAAAGAAAAGGAAGGTGATGAAATGGTGGACGATGTTACGGGGTATCAATTTTTTTATAAGACAACTTGATAAATGCATATAGTTTGTTAAACAGACATTTTATATTCCTTTGATATAATGTTATTTTTTGAGTGAAAATTGTAAAATAAAAACGAAAATAATAAATCAAATTGTGATTGTAATCATTAAAAACCACGCAGTTACTCAAGGTGTATTCAAGCATAATAGAAACACGAAGAGAAACCAATGGCATGCAGTCACGCACACGTTCAGTAAAACGTAACAGAAATTGTCTCTTCTATATTCTGGCATGGTATCTCATTAACGTACAAATGATTCATGACGTGCATACAAAACATTCGAACGCGTGATTTATTGTGCTCCCCACATCAGAGGGAGGACCGAACTATTTACATGTTTAACAGTTTTGTGTTCACAAGTCCCCGAGATTCAATGCACAGATCTCCATTTGTAAAGATCACGCAACGGAATGACACGTCACAAGCATTATAAAATGTGTGTATGTGAAACTAAGTCTGTCTCAGATCTTTTTTATTCAGTAAAGAAAAATTCATCGAAAATTCACTTAAATTATAAAACCGAAACAAACTTTCGAAACCGAATTTCGAACCGAAAAATCCCGAAACCGAATTCCGAACCGAAAAAATAGATAAGGATTTTATGTACGTAGAATGCTATACATAACTAAAAACGGGTAATAATTAAATATCGATTTGTTTCTCCTATTTTACTATAAAATTATGAAGAATTAGTTCACAATATCTATTACGTGAAAGTATCCGATTTTCCGATTACACTTGATTGGCAAACACAATTCTAGGCTAACGAGCATCACGTTTAACGTTACACCAAATTAAACAAAACCGGTCATGACAATCCATTTTGTGAACACTATGATAATAGAAAATGTTAGCGTGCGTAAAGAGCATCCTACTGCCCAAAGAGATTCTTCGCAACGAAGCATCGAAAAACCTTAACGACGCAAGGAAGCTAACGTAATTCGGCATGGCTAATTTCCTCCAATCGGAAATTTCCCTCCCCCGAATTACGCCTTCGGACGGGCGCAATCTCGTTAAACGCCGCGCCACGCCCTCGGGCGGGCGGACGGGGAGGGGCGGTCCCAGTTCGAGCCTCGGCGTCGGCGATCAATAGTGCCGGAGGTGGTGGTGGTGGTGGTGGTGGATGCACGCGACGGGCAGGCCGGACACTGGTGGGAGCGCGGGGCGCCCGTGAGGCTGTGAGAGGCTGAGTCAGGCTGTGAGAGGTTGACTGTCCGCTAACGATTACAACTTCACTACACAGACCGGGAAGACCCGGGTTCGGATCTCGAAGGTGAAGAATTGTTCGAATCCGGTTGGGACGGATAACTTCGCTCTGGAGACTTCTAGTGACCGGTTCGTATGAGAAGTTTCGAAAAATTAGACGAGGGTGACTAACGCGTAAGGGAGACGAAAGAAAACATAGCTCAACCACGGCCCGGGTGGGGGTGGGATTGGGGGAGACAATACCGACCACACATAAAGAAACGTGATTGTAAGAACGGAAAAGGATGCAGCAAATGGAAAGAAAGAAAGAAATTAAAAGTGAAAAAAGGTAAAGAGAGGAAAAATTGTGACTTGTGCCATAGCCCGCTCAACAAGCATGGAGAAACTTAAACGCTTGAAATCAAATGAGGTCCAAATCCCGAAATTGTGAGCAAAAATTTCTAAAAACCTAATTTCGGAGTTTCTTTCTAAAATCACGTATGTAAGTAAAACTCCCGATGAGAAATTCAATGGTGCAAAGAAACGTCAAGCCGACTATTACTTTCGAAATTGTACGCGTGAAATCAAATGAGGCCCAAATCCCGAAATTGGGGGGGGGGGATTGGAAAAAACCTAATTTCGTAGTTTCTTTCTGAAATGACGTATGTAAGTACAACTCTCGACGAGAAATTCAATGGTGATAAGCAGACGTCAATCCGACTATTAGTTGATATGATAACGGGCAAAAAAAAATCATGGTATGTTAGATATATCCTCTCCTATATTATTCGTAGTATACAGAGATGAGTTTTGCGACTCTCACACGTAACCAATCATTATAATTGAGGTCTCGAAAGAAAGGATTTCACGGAGTAGTGACGTAGGTACTTTGGAAGAGCCATTTATATATCTTTAAACAAATAAACTGCTTTTGGTAACATTTTTCTTCCTTTCTATGGAAATGGAAAGGCAAAGGCAAAGAAGAAAATTATGTTTAACAAGCGAGACCCGCTCGCACGGGTACGCAAGTTTATTTTATGCAAAGCATTCATACCGCACAATCTTACCACATTTGTAAGATAAAAATCTTTTGTTTTCTAAAAAAAAAAAATCTTTAATTGATTCAATGAACAGTACCTCATGAATGGAAGAATAATTCACACACATTATAAAATGACTAAGTGCGGTACGCTTTAAATAAGAATATGATTGACATTTGTTTGACGCTACGACATATCCAGTGAAACTACTAATCACAGGGCTGAAATTGGCATCGAGAAATTTCTGGAGCCCTGCGACTTGTTTTCTAGTCATTCAGAGACATCATTCAATTGTCGAATAAACAACCAGAAAAGTGGCGGTCAGAGAGACTAGACAAGCGCGGGAACGGGTGTTAGTGAAAGGAATACAACTACAAAAGAATCAGCGAGGTTTTACAACAGATGATATCAATTTAAACGTCGATTTAATAACACATTACACAAAACCATCGACATTTTTATACATCGAATGACGAACTTATGAACATCGCAACATATGAATTGACATTGGATTGTATATTTCATATTTTAAATTTTACGAAATGAGATTATGGGAAAGTATTATCCCCAAACAAAACGTTAAAACGTAAAAAAACATCGAGCACTTATCATTTATGTTAAAAAATCAGCGGCTGGACTACACCGATGTTTTGAAATCGTCGATATCGATTTGGCATCCCTAGTTAGGGACGGCCTGAAAGGTGGCGGGGTGGGGAAAATATAGAGGAGAGACAGGGGGGTTGGGGAGGTTGGATAGGAAGGGCCGAAACACGCTGGAGTGAGAACGTGGCGGAGCGGTGCAGGGGGCTTACAGAATGAGACATTGAAAGAATGGGATGGGAAGGGGACAGGAGTATGTGGTAGCATAGCGGTGCGGTGTGAGATAGATTGGAGGGGGTTGGGGTGGATTGATTGATTAGTGATTCCAGGCGCGTCAACTGCTTAGGTCATTATTCCCATAAGTGTCGCGCATGTTTTATGGAGGAGGTGGCAGTGGTCTTCCCCGCTGGATGGCAAGATCCGGCGCCGACCTACCCGTTAGCTTGCGGCGATTTTCTCCAACCAGGTATGTCCCAACGGTGTGGCACCCCAGCCAGGCTAAGCTCCCGACAAGTGTGATAGTGTAATGAATGTGAGTGTGTATATAAGTGAGAATTGAGAATACAACTTAAAAGAGGAAAGAAAGATCGCGCGCGGTCCGTGGCCCGTTTGTTGGGATACCACTCGGGCATTCCCTGGTGTTGATCGGAGAAACCACGGAAAACTCCTGATGAGAGAGGCCGGCTGCTAGAATTCTCCTCCAGACAGCGGCTGAATGCGACCCCGGGATAGAGCGGTACGTGGCGCTGCAGGGTGGAGTGCAGTGGCGTAGAGGTGCCGCGGCGAGCGGGGCCAGGCAGGGCAGGGCGAGGCGTGGCAGGGCAAGGCGGGGCGTGGTAGGGCGAGGGAGGGCGGGGCGAGGCGGGGCGTGATGAGGCGAGGCGGAGCGTGGTGGGGCCAGGCGGGGAGAGGCGTGGCGAGGCGGGACGAGGCGGGGCAAGGCGTGGCGAGGCGTGGCGTTGCGAGGCGTGGCGAGGCGGGACAAGCCGGGGCGAGGCTGGGCGAGGTGGGGTGAGGCGGGGCGAGTCGGGGCGAGTCGGGGCGGGGCGGGGCGGGGCGGGGCGAGGCAGGGCGAGGCGGGACGAGGCGTGGCGAGGTGTGGCGAGGCGGGGCGAGGCGGGGCGAGGCGGGGCGAGGCGTGGCGAGGCTGTGTGATGCGGGGCGAGATGGGGATGGGCTGGGCGATGCTGGTCGATGCGCTGCCGGGAGGCGCCCGCCCTTTGATGTCGCCGCCTCGCCTCGCCTCGCGTGCATGAGGAGCGCTGATCGCTGCAGAAGCGCCGGCTCCCCTGCCTCTGTCTCGCGCGGCGCTGCAGCCTCACGCAGGGAATTCCCGCTGCAGCGCAATTTGCGGCTTCGCTTCCCTCGGGCCCTCGGCTTCCCTCGGGCCCTGGGCGAATTCGCGCCTGATTGGATTAATGCAAATAATTATTTCGGTCCTTTGTTCCCCTAATTTCGCTCTTTTTTACTCTACTATAAATACCAATCTCAATTCCAATATTGGGTATTAGTGGTTTGCTCAGGTGATGCCAGGATGATAATAACTAACGGCATTATATGGATAGTAACGCGTTGAGATAAAATATTGTAATTCGAGTTGTTTCCCCATTGTATTCATTCTTTTCCAGGTTGTAATAGCTACCCAGCGAAGAAATCTATTGAAACTGTCCTTAACTGTTATAGATAACGACGCGATACGGTAGAGTCAAGCAGGCCGTTCAAACGTCATATCTTTCCATTCGCACTGGTATAAAAGAAGTCTTCGCTTAAGCACTTTATGGCTCGCATCCGGCAATCGTTTCGAAACGCGAAAGCTATTTTCTTTGTCTCCGGGAGACTAAGAGATTTGGAGCTCCCCTGCGCGGAGGAGTCGGCAATTACTTCCCAAGGCCTGCGGGAGCACCGGGACCTTTCCAGGGCAATGTAGAGTTCCGTGTTTATGGCTGGCTTCCCGCGCCTTTTTTTCTCGTGCCGCGTGTGTGGGCGAGCAAGCGACAACGAAAACACACTGCCGTCGACGTCATCGTCGTCGCTACCAATGTCTCCGGCTGCGCCGTCGCCGCCGCCCACCGCCGCCGCCGCCGCCCGCCGCCCGCCGCCGCCCGCCGGCGACGCCAGCCGCCGCCGCCCGCCGCCGCCGCCCGCCATCGCCGCCGCCGCCACCACCACAGTCTCCATCGCCGCCCGCCGCCACCGCCGCAACCACCACCACCACCGTCTCCATCGCCGCCCACCGCCACCGCCGCAACCACCACCACCACCGTCTCCATCGCCGCCCGCCGCCACCACCACAGTCTCCATCGCCGCCCGCCGCCGCCGCCGCCGCCGCCGCCGCCGCCACCACCACCACCACAGTCTCCATCGCCGCCCGCCGCCGCCACCACCACCACCACCGTCTACATCGCCGCCCGCCGCCGCCGCCGCCGCCGCCGCCGCCACCACCACCACCACAGTCTCCATCGCCGCCCGCCGCCACCACCACCACCACCACAGTCTCCATCGCCGCCCGCCGCCGCCGCCGCCGCCACCACCACCACCACAGTCTCCATCGCCGCCCGCCGCCGCCGCCGCCGCCACCACCACAGTCTCCATCGCCGCCCGCCGTCGCCGCCGCCGCCGCTGCCACCACCACCACCACAGTCTCCATCGCCGCCCGCCGCCGCCGCCGCCACCACCACAGTCTCCATCGCCGCCCGCCGCCGCCGCCACCACCACCACCACCACCGTCTCCATCGCCGCCCGCCGCCGCCCGCCGCCGCCCGCCACCACCACCACAGTCTCCATCGCCGCCCGCCGCCGCCGCCACCACCACCACCACCACCGTCTCCATCGCCGCCCGCCGCCGCCCGCCGCCGCCCGCCACCACCACCACAGTCTCCATCGCCGCCCGCCGCCGCCGCCACCACCACCACCACCGTCTCCATCGTCGCCGACGCAAACGCCGCCGGACAAAGAGCAGACAGGCAGGCGGGCTTGCCCGGCGCCGGCGTCCCGCTCGCTGGGGCTGTCAGCGTTCCCGCAACGGCCACCGGTCTCATTCCCCAAGTAGGTCACTAGTGCTCCAGCCGGGCTGAGACGTCGACGGTAACGCCGCTGCCCACACAACCCTCGCTCGTTCCCGCGAAAGAAACGCCCGACGTTTATTTGTTGATCTTCTGGTCGCCCGGGCAACGCCAATCGCAGCCAAGCAGGCTCCCCCCGCTCTCGACGGTTTTGGTGGGTCTTAACAAAAGCACGCGGACAATACAATGGCGCCTCGTAAAATGAATATGAACGCTGCTCCGAAATTGTCGTCTGCATACTGTTGAGGGTTAAAACGTCTACGATGGTACAACTTTGAGTTTCCTCTCTGAACTATTATTCTGGGTTATGTTTCGTTTAATAACACACTATGGAAATAATACATACAACCGTGCAACTGTACACACAGGCTTGTAATAAATCATTCGCAAACCACGGAAGTAACTTGTTTACAGGATTGGTG
Source organism: Gryllus longicercus (assembly GCA_038098605.1). Lineage (NCBI taxonomy): Eukaryota > Metazoa > Arthropoda > Insecta > Orthoptera > Gryllidae > Gryllus > Gryllus longicercus. Next base: position 1,874,337 of record JAZDUA010000277.1, on the reverse strand, counting down.
AAATTTTAAGCTGTAATAGCACAAAATTTAACAGCTGAAGATAACATAAAAAATATTTTTCTCGTCGGCAAACAGAATAACGAACAGTATTGCGTTATAGTTTAAAAACAGAATTTAGAATTTTTGGCATATACGACTTTTTCAATATGCAACACACTTTGTGAACATTCGAAACTTTTCAGTTTCACTCGTCCTCTTTTCATTCCCATTGCAAATACTTTTGTCTACCTCACTCCAGCTTGGGTTTACAAATAAACCTATGAAATGAACATACTTATGCGAACGCTAATCATTTACACAGAATGTAAGTAGTGTTGACTGGTGAAAGAAAGTATTTTCACTAGAATATCTATCAATGTGACTCTATTGAATTATTCAATTCACTATTTTGAGTCGCTTAGGCATTATACTTAACACTACTAACAACAGAATCTGCTAAGAAATGTATGAATAAAAAAAAACCCATCGGAAAACGGTTTCTGGAGAATAGCAGGATAGAAGGTAAAACAGGGTTTAAATTGAAAAACTTTATATGATTTCATGTCATGCCGAGCACAAAAATTCTAAGTCACTTGTACGACTGCGGCCTTTCAAATATGAGGTTCACGTTATTATTAGTAGGTGATGACTCGCATTGTCAAGGGATCCGCGGAACAACACCAAGCTATTTGAGATTAAAATCCAGGTCACGGTACTTAACGAACGTCTCCTGGTCACGACAGGGAATGACAACGACGAGGCAATCTGGGCGAGGACACCTAACTGTGAGTTGTGTCGCAACAAAGCGCATCTAACGACGTCTGGCAGTCGCAGATAACGCAACACACAGGTGGCGACTTGCCGTCGAGCCGTGGCAAGGTCGGGGCGAGGGCAAGGGTAAGGGCAACATCGCAAACAAGTGCACGTGCAAGGGCAAGTGCAATGCAGAGTGAAGGCAACGCCAAGTTCAAAGGTGCGAAACAGGTGTTGGCAAAGGCGAGAGCAAGGGCCAATGAGATTGAGGGCGTGAAAGGCGAGTACGAGGGCAAGAGATAGGCCGAATTCAAGTCCAAACGCGAGGGCAAGTGCGAACGGAGGGCATGTGATGGCAATGGCGAGGGTGGGGGTCAGGGTGAGAGTGAGGCTGAGCGTAAGGACGACGGCGAAGGCGAGGGTGAGTTTGATTGCGATGGTGAGAGAGAGAGATAGAGAGAGAGAGAGAGAGAGAGAGAGGGGGCAAGGGAGAGAGTGATGGCGAGGGAGAGGCTGAGAACAAGGGCGAAGGCGAGAGCGTGTGCGAGGACAAGGGCAAGGGCGTATGCGAGGGCTCATGTGTCAGCAAGAGCCAAAGGCATGTTGGCGTTGGCGGTGGCGATGGCGAGGGCGAGGACAAGGGCGATGGCGATGGCGATGGCGATGGCGAGGGCGAGGGCGAGGGCGAGGGCGAGGGCGAGGGTGAGGGTGAGGGTGAGGGTGAGGGAAAGGCCGGTGGTGATAGTGATGGCGAGGGCTAAGGCGAGGGCAGATGTATCGCCAAGAGCCAAAGGCATGACGGCCCTGGGACGATGATCGGGGCGAGGGCGAGGACAAAGTGAGGACGAGGGCGGATGAGTAGGCCAGAGCCAAGGAGGCACGCCGGGAGCGCGAAGGACGGGCGGGCGGGCGGGCGGGTGGGCGGGCGGGCGATCGGGCCCGGCCGGGCGTGTCATTGGCCCGGGAGGGGGGCGTGGCGCGCAGAAGCAAAACCGAGAAAACCTAATAAGCCGCTAATGGCATTAGGGCGGGTAACTCGATTTGCGGCCCGCGCCTCAGCGAGACCTTGCAAGCCCGAGCCCTCTGAGCCCTCGCACCGGTGGGCGGCTCCGAGCGGGGGCGCTTCGCTGAGCCGACGTGAAGCGACGGAGGCGATGCCCTACGGTGCAGACGCTCACAACTTCCTTGCAGGCCACCCACCGATTTTTTTTAAAACATACTCTACAACAGCTGAGCTTCACCAAAGAACTGGGAGAGCATCGACGGATGTCTGACTGGGAGGTTCTAGGCATTTGCAGGTGCCTTGAGCGAGGTTCGAGTCCCGACGGTGGCAGGATTTTCGACACTAACTAGGTCGAGTTCAGTCGCTCTCTGGAGGAGAACTGTAGCGGCCGACTACTCTAATCGGTGATTTTCCGTGGTTTCTCCGATCACCACCAGGCGAATGCCGGAGCAGTATCCTAACAAACGGACCACGGACCGCGTGCGATCTTCCCTTCCTCTTTCCTTGTCATATCCTCACTTCTTAATTTCAAACAGTTACACTCACATGCACTATACTACCGCACTTGCCCAGAGACCAGACAAAATCTTAGATCTAGTCCCGAGTTTGACCGTTAGAATTATATTCCTAGGGCGAGGGCCCCTTCCCACGTGCAGAGAGGGCGGGCGCTGCTGCGGCAGCCGACGCCGAACTGCCGCCACGCGAAGCGGAGGAGGGCATACGCGCCACGGCTAGCAGTATACAGCTTTTAATGGGAGCCTTCCCACTGTGCCGCCGGTCGCTGCAGTTTGCCAGCTGCGGTCCCTTAGTTCGTCGCCGGAGGGCTGGCGAAACATACCCCTGCAGACCCCAGCCCCTTCCACGGCGGGCGGCGGTGCGGCCGTGGCTACGGATGTGGCGGCGTCGGAAGGGCTCTGCTGCTTGAAGGAAGCGCGAACGCCGTGGCGACGTGGGAAGGCGCTCTGGGAGCGTCGGGTAGAGCGGCCGAATTCGTCGTCGCTGCTCTCAATCATCAGCTGCAACGAACGTTTTCACTGAACCATCCCACCCGGTCTACATGGTCGTAACGCCCCGTTTGAGCTCTCCACGCACCATCCCAAGGTCTCTCCGCGCCCGCCTCGTGGGCTGGTCCGCGCCGGAAGCGGGCACTTGGTCTCGTATTGCTTTATGGCGCTGGCGCCGCCGCGCCGCGCCGCGCCGTGCAGCGAGAATAGAGCGGAGCGCACGCCCGCCGCTCATTACGGCCCGTTCATCAGCCGCCCACCACTCACCACCGCGACCCGACGCGACGCGCCCGTCGCCCGCCCAGCCGTTTCCGTCACCCGATCCGCCTGCCCCTCGGATGCGGCCACAGGGCGAGGGGCGCTTGACCTGCTGAGTGCCCCCGGCTGGCGGAGGCAGCGCGCGGCAGGGCGAGGGGGAGGATACGGCCAACCGCGAGGGCAGGCCTTGAGGAGAAAAGGTAGGCAATGGTATAGATGAATTGCTCTAAGAAGGGACCAGTTTCTTGGATTTTCTCCCCAAAGAAATCCAAGACAACTAAACCAAATAAAACATGAAATAAAATACCAATACGGTTTTGTGCAAATCTTAGGTTGCCGGCCGAAGTGCCGGCTTCATCCATAGGTTAAGTTAGAAATAAGTTAGTAAGTAAGCACTGCCCCCTTCTTTGCCGCATAAGCCAAAGAGCTGCGGCGCATGTACCCCAACATGACAATAAACTCCCGCCTCGCCAGGGCTACTGGCGGGGGGAAAGTTGAAAAAGGGGACCACTTTGGCAGGGGAGAAACAAATGAACGCCATGCAGGGCGATGACATTGCAAGAGCCATTCACCAATGAGCAAACTGTAAACAAAATTACTGACAAAATGAGCGTATGGACGCAACTTGCAGTTATATTGCCAGCAATGAACAAGTAGCAGCTGTCAAATTGATCCCTACTTGTAGTAACCTCTCTACAGAAGTTGTTCTCGAGTCAATTGCCTTATTTTACGTGGCGAGACTCGGGTCATCAAGCCCGCTCTTTCGTCTGACCACGCAAATTTCGCTTCTCTCCTTTAACCATCTAGCGGAGAAAAAAGGTATTACTCGGGCAACCAAACAGGCGTTTTTGAATTTAGTTTAAAAGCTTTTTAGGCTTAAGGATCTTTAGTCTACATCATGGGACAGCCGGGTTTACTTTCCCCCGAAAGGAAGTGTACGAATGATATTTTTGCCATAAAAATCCACGTCTTCGATCGGGTCAAACTCGGAATAATAGCCCAATACGCTAACAGTTTAACCACTGAAGCCGCAAAGAAACTTCTCATACTTGGGTAATTTCCATTTGACTTCTCGCTTTCCAATGCAATTTGGATGAAGATTGAGGAATTGGTGAAATCAGTTCAAAACAGTTCTGAAGATGAGTTTCATTCGTTGTCGTACAGCATCTATATCCCGATCGGTTATGTCCACAAGCCGAAGGACTCCTGAGCTTTCTGCTGGTGGAGAGCATGGGAGGAGGAGGATCAACAAAACGAGAAGAGAAGGTATGGGAAAAGGTAATACAAAAGAAACGTTCATTGAGCCAGTTTTGGCAACGTGAGGTGAGCTACAAGTCTCGTGAGGCAGAGACGAAAAGTAACCCTCGCACTATCGTGCACTAATTTCTCATTTCAGACTAGGTCGTCTTCGAGACACACAATATTTCAGTGTTGACGTAGTGGTAAAATGGCGAAATGACTCGGACATCACTTTCAATCGCCACTGTATAAAAAAAAGATTTTATGCAAAGGCAAATTACACTAAATAAGATGATTAAAGAAGACAAAAAAACAGATTGGTGCCAAAATGAATCTGTATTTTTTATGTTGATCTGTCTATATCCACGCTCGTGTAAATAAACCAACTTTCTTCATTGCTCGTTCACATGCATGAGGGATGGAACATCAAAGTATTTCGTGAATAAGTAGGAATACGTAAAGAAAGAAAAAAGAAAAGTACGGACATGGAAATTAAAAAGAGCAATAAAGACAAAATAAGAAGGCGGTAGGCTGGAAAGAAGCAAGAAAGGAAACAGGAAGAAAACGAAAGAAGGACGAGAGAAGGGAGAGAAAAAGAGAAGAGAAGAGAAGAGAAGTGAAGTGAAGTGAAGTGAAGTGAAGTGAAGTGAAGTGAAGTGAAGTGAAGTGAAGTGAAGTGAAGTGAAGAGAAGAGAAGAGAAGAGAAGAGAAGAGAAGAGAAGAGAAGAGAAGAGAAGAGAAGAGAAGAGAAGAGAAGAGAAGAGGACGAGAGGGCTTGGCCTCGGGTCGGAGGTGGGTGCACGGGGCAGCGCACCAGGCGAGGGGAAGTACCTGGCCCAGCTGGTGGCCTCCCCGAGTCTCTCGCCTTTGACGAGCAAACGCACCTCTGCAGAGTGTAAATACGGAGGAGGTCGCAGCCGGGCGCGGGCAAATGGACAGGAAAAATAGGCGCTCCCTTCAAAGAGGGAGGGAGCGCCCTGGGCCTTTGTGTCCCAAGAGGTTGGCGGGGACCCTCGGACCAAAGCCCGCATAATCGTTTGGGGCCATTAACTGGATGTCTCAACTGAGGCACTGTGTGCAGTAAGCAGTTTATAATCGGACCCCTTCAATCATAGAATTTTAGCGTTATCCGATTATGCCGGCCATGCAACGACTTTACTCTCAGATACTGATACTCAAATACTTAATCGAACAAATCCAAATACCAGGCTGGCAATTTTCTCCTCTTCCTTCAGGGAAGAAAGTCTATTTTTCCTGACTTGGTTACTAATTTCTACATGTATTCTTTAAAACAATATAAATACTACATTCTAGTCAACATTTTAGAAAATAAAATGAGTAATATAATAATAATATTTTTAGCAATATCCCATTATTTCGATAGCATAAGAAAAAAATGAGTATGTTAAATAATGAGAAGAAGAAAATATCCTAAGAAAGGAGAACGTATCAGTTGATGGAAATGTTTTCCAGAATTAAATGAATATTTTGATTGGAGGAAATTTTTCAAACCAAAGGAGATTGTAAGGGTGACATCGACGGGGCTCATTTCTGCAGGCCAAGAATATCACATTTACATAGCGAGTCTAAATTGAAATGAAATAGGAAATAAAAGGGGTAAGATTCGAATCGCGAATTGACTAGCAATTGATTATACGAAGCGTTTCGTGGAAAGTCACTCAATATTTATTAGAAATGAAAAGTTAAGAAATAATATGTGAAGATGTTGGCGTAACACGAAAAAAAAAAGGCTACAACTAAAAACCGTTCCGCAAAAAAAAAATCAGCCCTTTCAAAGCGTTTCCTATGCAAAATGGAAATGCAACTGTAATATTCGCACATTCCTTCCTGTATCACATTAGACTTTATTTTTATCGATAATTTGTATCGATACTTCTAATTTTTCAGACACACATTCATATCTGGGAGATGCTCCCATTTTCCTTTCCTGTGGTCTTGCAATATAACGCGTATTTCTCAAATAAGGAGTCATTCTTACAACGAAAGGCAAAAAGAAAGAAAGAAGTACGATTTTAAATAGAAGTTTTGGCGCTTTCATGATTCCTTCTCGCAAAGCCTATTCTGCATACAGACAAAAAGAATACGCACAACTTGGCTTGTCTGAAAGATATGTTGACTACAAGAAAATGTCGCATTTCTTTTATGTAGACGCAGCGCATATATTGGGTGACTAAATGACAATTCCATTTATAAATTTGTTATTTATATAAAACTATTATTTTATCTGAAAATATTTAGAATACACAAGAATGTTAAGATAGGTGAGGACAAAAAGTACAAAAAGAAGCAGAAGAATGTGAGTTAATTCTACATGTCAAACGAGTATTCGAGAATAAAGAAAATTGTGAATAGACCTATTTGGCCATGTTCAGCCAATGTAGTAAATCTGCCACCTCAAAAAAAACTTATAAAACGAAAACTTGTTTAGCACAATTATTTGTTAGCACGCAGGCGAATACATGTTTCTTTTCTTTTCCTTGCAAGAAATTTAAGCATCACTTACGTTTTTACAACAGGAAGGAGGAAGAATGACGGGTCGGGTGGCGGAGCGGGCCCCGAAGTCTGGTCGGACGTTGGTAGGCCTGACTACACCACCTCCATTCTAGAGTCGCGACGTCGACAACAAAACATCGATGTTAGCAAACATCGATGCTCAAAATTTAAATATCGATGTTAAAAATTCATCGACTAAAAACGATCGATGTTTTTAGACTGCTTTAGTAACCCCCAACATTAAATTCGTGTGTATTAAAATTTAATTTGTGGGTTTTGTGTTTATCAATTCGTGGAATAAGGGTACGAAAAGAAGGAACAACAGCGTATTTGTTGACCACATCTCAAAGTGCAAAATGAATATAAAATACTTATAATAAAAATAGAATGGGATGGAGGTCATCTCGGGGTACAGAGTTTGGTCGATGAAGGTGGAACATGCAGCGTTCCTTTGGTGACATGAACTACAGTGTTACCATCAATTATTTTTCATATTTTAACTTTTACAGTATTGTGATCATGGGAATTTTTCATTTAGGAACAAAACATCGGAAAACGAAAAAAATAACATCGATCACAAAACATCCATGTTAAAAAAACATCGGCGTTAATACATGGATGGTTTAAAAACATTGACATCGATGTCGCATCCCTTCTCCATCCCCGCGCCGTTTGTCACTTCATCAGATAAAGAAAGACCCGGCCTGGCCCCGCCGCCGAGCCCATCAGCATGCAACGGGGTCGACACCTCCACGCCGCCGCGCTGCAGGTTCCATCAGGCGGCGGAGCACGAGGAGGAGACGAACGAGGCGGAGGGCCGCCTCAAGCGAGGGACCTCGGAATGGATGAACACGTGGAGATGGGGGAAAACGGAGGTAAATCGCCGGCACAGAAAAAAGCTGCACGTCTCAAAGACTGGAAGTAGAACTACAGGAGAGCGCGGCATAAAACAAGACAAACGTTTCTGATCCAAGAACGTTTCTGGCCCCCTTTTCCATTCAACTTTATTTTTTACGCTTTATTTTTGTAGCAAATAAATTTAAAAAATACTACTAAGAATTAAATTATAACAATAATAAAACTATTAATAAATACAATTGATTTTATGTTGAACCGTTTACAGCTGCTATAAAAGTGCAAGATATGCTTAAATTTCTCGCAAAAACACAAAAGAAAATTGTAGCTTGCGTGTAACAAAGGATTGAGTTGGGCAAATATTCCTTTCATACCTTTTTGTTTAACTTTAACACGACGACTAATTTACTACATTCGCTGTACATTACAGGACCAAATGCTATTCACGTATTTCATTATTCTTGACGATGTGCCACGTTGAAATGACGCAACTTCGCTATTAACTCAAACTGGTTGGCGATTAGCAGCTGAGACATGCCTAGTAAAGATGCGATCTATTGACCCTACGTGAGACTATTATTCAAATATTTAGCTTTAAACATTTTTGTACGCACGTGTGCCTATAGTACGAATAATCGTTTGCCGAATGTGTGTACGTTCGTCCGTATGTTTGAATATGCACGTATGTGTATATCCGTATTTCTCTTAATGTACGAACGCGTGACATTACGTATGTATGCGTAGACCAGTGAAATCCCAACGCATGTGCGTGTTTCTTAGGTTAGTCGCGGGAGAAGATGGCTGCGAAAGAAGCCTTGGAGGAATAAAAGCACTCCGAAGTCAGGACGGCGCGAACTGAGCATTCGAAACTTCTGAAGCGATGGGAAGCCATTCGCGTAGTCTGCGCAACTGCTCCCACTCACCGGCTGCCAGAGATGGGCGATACTGTGTCAAGCTCCGGCTTCACTCCGCAGCCTTCGAATGCAAGCAATTGTATTCTTGGATGCTTATGTGCCTCCAAGTGCATGCTGATTCAATCAAGTATCACACCCGTCTTCAATTCTTCATTCGGAACGCCATACGTTACAACACTTAATATTTGTTAAAGGTTTTTAAACGTAAACTATAAACAATTACAACAAAACTAATAAACTCGCGATGATGCAACTGAAATATTTAGAATAATTTAAGTAATGATAAAAGGCTTTGCTGGAGAAAATTTTTTAACATTTACAACCGGAGTTTATCACATTGATGAATTTCGTATTCTAAAACCAATTATCAAGTATATAATTTACTAATGAACTTCAAAACCTGCAGGTAAAAATACATCCGCAAACTGAAAGAGCGCAATTGTTTTCCAAGTGAACACTATTTTTCATAACTTCAAACACATTTCTTGAAATACTGGCTCTGTAATCCAATATTTTTGCTTAGGATTCCCTTGGTGGCTGACCAAGTGGCAAAAAACAGAACAGGCGAGTTCCTCTCAACTGGACTTCCTTTAAATCTGCCTTTAAAATCTTCAATTCAGCCGTGGAGCCAAGGACGCAGAATTCCCGTCTGGCTCTCGCCCCACTGATTATATCGCATTAATATCAAGGCCAAGCACCGATCCAAGCACTTGCTTCTCAAAAGACTGATTTGACACTACTCTCGAAATAACTAATATTATAAAACTTCAAGAGATATACGTAAAAATTACTATTTAATTATTTAAACGGAGAAATATTTAATATTAATTACTTCTTATTTCTAATGTTGAAAACAGCCATCTCACAATGCCTACCAGTGCGATAATCCGTTCAAAAAAGTTGTTACCTACTACGTGATTGTGGAATTGCATTATCTTGTTCCTTCAAATGCGAAAACAAGCCTTCGTTATCATAACTCGGAGCTCATAATAACATCATTAACTTTCATTATTTCTTGAGTATGCTTCTTACCGTCAGATAGTTCCGCAGACCGTGACTGTACTTCCGGCAATTCGTGAGAAAAACATGTTGAACACAACATGCGTAAAAATACTCCATGGCAACATCTGTTTGACCCTGAGACGGTCGACATAGAGAAAAATATCTCAAATTATTCATCCTTCCCCTGCCTCAGATCTTCGCTGAGATTGTTTGGCCCAAGCGTCCTATCAAACACATTTTCAGTGGAATTAGCATTCCTAGCATCGACGGCGAGAGAGAAATGTCTTTAACATTTCCAAACCCGCCAGAAATTAAATGGCGTGATAACCTTTCTTGATAAGGTTCAAAGAAACGTATTTCATGCATTGCGGGAAGTTTAAGAAGGACTTCATTATTGCATTATTCTCACTTCAAGTATCCAGAATGATCACGGAAATCTCTATCCGGTTCTTAGACTTGTAATTCCGCCCGCAAATACGCCAATACGAGAGTTAAAAATGCTCGATGTTTTTTTTAGTAAATCTATGGTTCGTATTATTCGAACATAATCACATTGTTTCTGCGGACAGAAAACAGAACGGCAGACGAGACAGTAGAGGGCCAGCGCGTTGGATGAGAGGAAAGGTCAGACGCCAGAGCAGCGAGGCGAGAGAGTGGGCGAGGCAGGCAAAAACTCCATATGAGAGGTCAAGTGAGTGGGGAAATGAAGGGTAGGAAAAGTGCGAGAGCGGTCGACAGTGGTAGCTGGAGGATGGACGGACGGGTGGGTGGACAATAGAAGGGGTGGCTGGTGGTGTGGGTGGGTGATATGGGCGGACAGGCGGCCGTGAGAGCATGTGGGAATGAGGCCCGGAGGGTGAGTGGAAGAGCGGGCAGCAGAGCAGATCAGAGCAGAGCAGAGCAGAGCAGAGGGAGTGCGAGCGAGTGAGAGGGCAGGCCGGTGGGTAGCCGGGCGAGCAGGTGGGTAGCCGGGCGAGTAGGTGGGTAGCCGGGCGAGCAGGTGGGTAGCCAGGCGAGCGGGCGGGCGTGTGGCTGGGCGAGCGGGTGGGCGGTCGGGCGGGCAAACGGGGGGTGGGGCGGGCGAGCAAGCGGGAGGGCGGGCAAGCAAGCGGGCGGGCGGGCGAGCAAGCGTGCGGGCCGGCGTGCGTGCGTGCGTGCGGGCGGGCGGGAGGTCAAGCGGGCGGGCAAGCGGGTGGGCAAGCGGGCGGGCGGGCAAGCGGGCGGGCGGGCAAGCGGGCGGGCGAGCAAGCGGGCGGGCGAGCAAGCGGGCGGGCGAGCAAGCGGGCGGGCGAGCAAGCGGGCGGGCGGGCGGGCAGGCAGGCGGGCGGGCGGGCGGCCGCTGTGGCTCCTTACGTAACGGAGAGTCCCTTGACCTTCCGCGAGACACTCGCCCGGAAGGCAGCCTTGAGCGACCGCCTGGCCGCACCCCGCCGCTGCCGCAGCTGCTGCGGTGCCGCTTCGCGCGCTCGCCACGTGTGCGCTGCGCTGTGCGCGCCCGGGACTTGAGCTCCACAAACATTCGCCCTCCAACCGGATGCCCGCTTCACGAGCTCTTATTGGAACACGCCTCACTTTCGCAACACCGCAAGGGCGTGGCGCCCACTCATTGAACATTGTATGATGACTGTAGATCTACTACATTGGAGGCACGAAAAACGTTCACATATTTACAAACACAACGCCCCTTCTCCATATCCTTTTGTCATATAAGAGAAATATTATGATACTTTCAATATTAGATATCTCCGCATTGCATTGTCGTCATAACAGGCACAGCTTCCGGATCTAGTGCGCACTTGTAAGGATATTTTTTTTGGCTTATTCGCGACAATCGAACATTCAAGAAAGGAGTAAAAAACATATATTGGCGGTTCTTTGTCACTTTTCCATTTGCCTTTTTTTGGTTTCACGTAATCTAAAAGTTATCACTTAGGATATTTTCCTAGGGAGTGATTTTATCGCTTGACAATACTAAGTGTTAGAACATCACTATGTATTTAGCAATATGCTAAGCCAACTACACTAGCAAACAAGTGATTTCTTCAAATTAACGTGTACAGACACACTTACAAATATGTGAGTTGACGCGTATTTTATCTTATACTCTAGGAGATATCGATAGTTTACATGTGTATGATTGAATGAAAAACACAGCTGTGCCTTTCATCCAATCACATCTGTTATTTAAGTTAAATAAAAAAAACAATTACATACGACAAATTTTTGGGAAAACTACATTTAATATCAATACGCAAACCAAGATACCATTTCAGCATTTGGTTGAAATTTAAGCCTAAAGGTTCCAGGAGACATGAATGATACGAGGTAAATGATTTTACTTGGGCGGGGGGGGGGGGGGGGTTGTCATGTATTAATAAGTAGCTTGCAATACAAAATAAACATTTCCTAGCTAATTTACAAATGCATCACTTACGAAGCCATTCGTTTGGGTAAATATTACACACTGCTTCGGTTTTTGATGCGATGAGTACTCCCTCAAGCTGAAAATACCTGACGACTCGACGCGCCGGGCGTAAAACACGACGGTGCACTGGAACGGCACGTCCGCCATGTAGCCGGCCGAAAAATAGGTCAGCGAGGCAACCGCTTACTTCCAGGTCAAGCAGCGCCTGTCCCCACTTGGCGCGGGGGCGGGGGCAGGCGCGCAGCGGAGACAATGGCGAGGCGCAGCCAGCGCTCGGCCTACGGCGCCGCTCCCACGCCCCCCTCCCCCGCCTCTTCGTCGCTCTACCTGGGGGGCACCACCTGGCCCAGGTACTCGCCCTTGTGCCTCGTGACACTGAGGAGGCAAATTGTCTTCCTGGGGCTATCCCAGCTTCAGGGGTTGTTGATTTCGACTGTTCGCGTGGGGTACCCACTATGCTCCACATGGGGAACATATCAAAACTTACACTAGACACACTTGCGGGATCCTCGGTGGCTGTGACTCACAAGATCCTCCGCCACATCACGCTTACAAGATAAGCAAGGACAAGCAAACACGCCCACGGCGGGACTCGAACCCGTGATCCTCCAGAACTAGGAGCTGCCACGGCACACGCTCTAGTCACCTTGGCCATCAGGTCGGACCTTGGAAAGTAAATTGAATATATACAAATCTGTGTTCGTTTGTATTTTATGCGCAACCGGTTTGTACATCCCATTGCGATAAAGCTTTGTCAACCTACTGCTTGCACTTGCGCGAAAAATGTAGTACAATGGGAACGTATGCATGACGCGCGTTGCCTGTTGTCATAGACGTACGTTGATGATTTCACGCGTTTGTGCTGACTCAAGCGCCCCTGAACACAAGCTCTAAGCAACCCGCCGCACCATCGAGAATGAAGCGCGCCTTCGCTGCATATGCTGTCCCTGCCATTGTGAAATATCGGTCGGAATTATTACAAGAATTGTTACTCTCTGACACGTAAATCAAAATTCTCCAAGAGTGTCATTGCGAATGCACGCTAAAACTTGTGGAAGAACGTTTTAATAATAGGATACTTCACAACCATGTCTAAACCAGGGCATAGAACAAACCCGTCCTCGCGAGAAAGTCTTTCATCTATGAAAGGTTTTGATGAGCGTAGCGTAAAACGTGATTAACAATCGCGTAACCAGTAGCGAGTGAAGAGTACTACATTGCGAAATATTGCGGGGTCCAATAGCTGTAGATAAAAGTCCTTAATACATTCGTACAAAATACGTTCAATATTAACTTTCTACTCATCCCCTTATAAACGGATATCAGACCTTTATCCCATTTCTATTCTACACTCAATTCTAGCCCACTGATCCAATTATTCGTCATGTTAAAAATCCAACTTCAAGAATTAAATTTCGTTACTCTAAAGATGTATTACATTATTCATAATTTTCTCAAATCAAATTCTTAAAAAAAAAAAACTTTCTAAGCAGTGTGAATCAAAATATTCAAATTTCAATGTCACTTTCATAAAAAATTAATGTGTTGGTTACCCTTCCTTGATATACCTTAATCACTGTTTACTATTGAAGGGCTTGTGACAATAATAAGGTAAATCACACCAACTCCAGCAAGCCTCCGGGGGAAATGTGGGAAATTTGCCTGTTACTGTCGTAGGTCCATTAATTACATAATTCGGATTGCAGAATTATCCTTGTAGTTAACTTTACTGCATGGGTATAATTAAGTTATTCATTTATAATGACGAAAGACAATAATTACTAAATTGAACAAAGCTGAATATTAAAAATACATGTAGGAAGAAGGGAAACGCAGACTTGCATTTTTGTGCCAACTGTTTTCCAGATTGGCGGCGAAAGAGGAAGTCAATATTTATTGGTAAACCTGAAATACCACAGTGATGAAAATTAAGATCCTCCCAGAGGAGGTGGGCCTATCCAGCTTATTTCCAGAAAACGGAGTTTTACATACAATAACTTTTCACCATACAAGTATGTTTTACAAAAAAGCAGAATAATGCATGATTATTAAAATCAATTATGAAATTAAACCATACAAACACGATTGTAATTTCCAAGTGAATAGCCTTAAAATCGTTAGCTGCTCTAATATTTATAAAATTTGGGTTGGTAGTTATATGTTAGTTATTTGTTCTCCTTTCCATTTGGTTTCTCATGCACCTCCTGGAACATTTATTTTCGCTTCTTTCAACTTGCCCTTTTCTAATCGCAACACTTTACCTCTCCGCTCCTTCAGTCGATATTTCATTTCCTTCAGTTTCTTAATGTCCTTTTTTATCGTACTACCGCACAACGTACTATTTCCATTATGGACAAGGGTTTCGAAACGGCTTCGTGCCGTCGAGTGCATGCAATTCAGAGTTCAATGAACTACTTTGTTATTCAGGGAAAAAAGAACGATTTAATCTGAAAAAAAGCTGATAGAAATGTCACCATTAGTTTAAAACAGGCGTTACTAATGGATTTGTTGATAGCGATTCCGAAACCAGTTGTACCCACGTTGTTCTGCAATACTATCACAGTTGGAAAAGGTTTTCAGAGAAACGATTTTTCATGGTCTCTCGAGGGTTGAAAATTCACCAGTGACTAGTTACGATAGATACTGCTAAAATAATTAAAAAACAAGTGAATAAAAAGGCGTTCCCGAAAAAGTCCCCAAACCAGAGAATGGACGTCACTATCTGTAATACCCAAGGGCTCGCGCAATCCAAGCGGCCGCGGCCCACTCGCCAAACACCATCGGCGCCCTTATCTTCGGTATCGCCCCGTTAAGCACACACATACGCCACGAGCTGTCGTGCAATATTCGGCGCTGGGGGATCGGTAATGAAAGCGCAACACAGGCCGTGCCGCGGCGCGCGGGTTGGGGAGGGGAGGGGAGGGGAGGGGCGGGAGGAGCGGCGCAGGCAGGCAGCCGGGGCGGAGACTCGTGGGGCGGGGCAAGGCGGGGCGGAGCGAGGCGGGGCAGAGCGAGGCGGGGCAGAGCGAGGCGGGGCAGAGCGAGGCGGGGCGGAGCGAGGCGGGGCGGAGCGAGGCGGGGCGGAGCGAGGCGGGGCGGAGCGAGGCGGGGCGGAGCGAGGCGGGGCAGAGCGAGGCGGGGCGGAGCGAGGCGGGGCGGAGCGAGGCGGGGCGGAGCGAGGCGGGGCAGAACAAGGCTGGGTAGTGTGGGGTGAGGTGGGGAAATACGCACGGGAAGCGCGGGGCGAGGAGGGAGAAGCGCGGGGCGAGGCGGGAGCAGCGAAGGGCGACGCGGAGCGCCGTGGGCGCGGGGCTGTACGGAGTGGTGCGGTGCGGTGCGGTGCGGTGCGGTGCGGTGCGGCGCGTGTTAGCGCGGGGCGGTGTGGGGCGGCGCGTGTTGGCGCGGGGCGGCGCGTGGTTTGCGCGGGGCGGTGTGGGAGCGGTGGCGCGGGGGGGGGGGGAGCGCACGGCGGCGAGGGGGCGGGGGCGGCGGCCTTATCCCACGGGCAGCGGCCTTATCGGTGCCTCGCGAAGCCGCGTCGTGTTTGCAGACGACGAAATTGCCTCCGCCAACCCTCTCCTGCTGGTCGGCAACTGCACGTACTTGTTGATTGACTGCGGTTTTAGAAGGCTTCACCCGGCATGGTCAGGGGCGCCCAGTGATGGGAATGGGACGGGAACAGAAGGAAATAGGAATGGGGAGATAAGATTGAGCGATCCGTGGCCCGTTGTAAAAGTTGCTGCTCGAGGGTGCACCAGAAAGGACCGCCTTAGAGCTGTTGAAAGGTGTCAGCGACGCTTCGCGATGTCCGGAGGATCGATTGTGAATGTTCGCAACCAAAATCTATCTGAAAATAAATACTATAGATGTCTTTCAATACTATAGATGCCATAAACGGAATGAACTAGTTTTCGTAGTAAACGCCTCATTTGTAATACATAGCTAATAAGCATTCTTTAAACTCCTAGCGTTGATTGATCAGAAAAGTGGCCCATCTCTAACACAAATTTCTAGTCACGTGAAAGGACAGTCAGAAAATAGTGTATTTTTGTCAGTCAAGGTTTCGTAAAGAACCCCAGCAGAGCAGGGATTATAGAGTAAAACAATTTGTTAACAACATATAAATGGCTCTGCTCATTGTCAGATTAAAATAGTTCTGCTCAGATTAAAACAGCTCTCGCATGACAATTTTTGAGATGTGTCACTCTTCTTTTGGAACGACTGTACGTGAATAGTCTGAAAAACCAAACCACGTCAGTATTTCACTGAAATTCGAATAGGTTGAACATTAAGTGATCAGTGTCAGTTCCAGTAACTAAACAAACATGTCTGTCATTCAAAATATCGATTTTTTAAAAAAAAGTGTTACATTGTAGTTTACTGTCCTTAACTGATGTGCTAAATGCGTACTTAAATATCTTCATTAAATAAATAAATAATATTTGTGCAGACATTTAGCAAAAATGTTGAGTTCGGTAATTATCTGTCTCAGGTTTCGGTGAACACGAAAATGGACGTTAATAATATTTTCTTTCTTAGGAAATGCAGAAGAACGTGGACTCATTTGAGGTTTCCTGAATAAAAAGACGCAAAAGCAACCCAAACAACCGAACTCATATCCTTAAGGAATTTAATAACGAAGCGAGTGTATTCATAACTTAATCGGGTTTGCCCTTGTTTTTGTTTTTATTGCAATCTGAAACATAATCTCGCTGTAAAACAAAAGATGGAACGGTTAGTTACTTCATTGCCTGAGAGATCACTCGGCGGGTTAATACCTCCCAACAAACCAAATCGTTATATCAGGGGTTTATGGCATCTAGTCCCTAATCCCGCGCCGGAGGCATGTTAAAACTGCGTTGCAGCAGTAAACAACGCACTCTCCCACCCGACACCAATTTGCAAGATTCTTTCATTAAGTCACATCAATTCCGACATCTACTTAATTTTTATGGCTCCCTTAGCTTAACGAGCGCCTTTACGTAGCCTTTGCGTTAAATGGATGCGCGCGTAATTTCGCTCGCACGGCACGCTCGCGTTGCGGATGAACGCGCGGGACGAGGGGCGGAGGGGTGTCGGCGGGGAGGGGAGTGGTGCGGGCGGGAAGGGGTGGGAGACTGCTTGGGACGAGTGCGAGTTAGCTTGGGACGGGTCGGGCGGGGGACGGTCAGGGTTAGGGCGGGGTTGGTTGAGTATGACTTTGCACACGAGACGTGAGGCGGGGCGGGCAGGGCGGCGAAAGGGACGAGCGGGAAGGGGCGGGCATCGCGAGGCGGGGCAGAGCGGAATGCAGCATGGCGGGGAGGGGCGGGGTTCGACAGGGCGTGGTGGGGCAGACCGGGGGGTGACGGTATTCGGTTGGGATGGGGTGTGTGATGAGGCGGAGTACGTCAGGGCGGGATGCGGGTTTCGGTTGGATGGGCGTGTAGTGGGCTGTGGCGGGGCGGGGCGGGATTGGAAAGAGGGGAGGTGGGGCAGGGCGGGATGACGGTATTTGGTTAGAAGGGTGTGTGGCAGGGAGGGGAGAGGCGGGGTGCGACGAAGCGAGGTGGGGAAAGGCAGGGTGCGCGTTTCGGTTGGATGGGCGTGTGGTGGGGCGGTGCGGGGCGGGGGTGGGGCGGGATGGGGTGGGGAGGGGCGGAGCGGGGCGGAGCGGGGCGGGGCGGGGTGGGGCGGAGCGGGGCGGGGCGGGGCGGGGCTTGGCGGATGCGACAGGGCGAAGTGAAGGTATTCCGTTGGATGGGCGACTGACGGGGCGGAGCGGGGCGGGGGTGAGGCGGGAAGGGTTCGGCACGGCGAGGTGGGGCTGGCCGGGGGTGACGGTATTCGGTTGGATGGGCGAGTGAAGGAGAGGGGCGGAGGCGGGTCCGCGCTCGGTTCCGCCAGCGTCCGCCAGATTTGCCGCGGGCAAAGACGCTGTGATTACGGAAAGCCATAAAGCTCTAAGCGCCTATAAAGAGAGCAGACACGGCAAACAGCCTCCCTACCGTCTTTGGGCTACCTCGAGTAGATATTCAATGCGAAGCGCTTTACGGCTATACGAAATCCATTACGCTGCCTGGAATATGGCACCTACCGCACGGTGGAAAAGCTATTTTTCCTCGGGACATAACCGGAAAAGCCACTTCGATGTCGGTAGCGAAGTACAAAAATCCATTGTTCTGGGACAATATGCCGAGGGACGTGCATCCCTGCATATGGAATCGCGTCGAATTGCCCGTTTACTGGACATAACGAAGTAATTTCGTACACAATAGGTAGCTGAGCATATATAGTTGCCTGCATGATGGCCAGATCATTTCTACTTTATAACGAACGCTGAGGGCAAAAGCAATTACTCTGAAACTATAAACGAAACCTCTAATCACGATAATGCGCTGTCCACGTGGCTTCAGCGCAAATGATGAAATGACAAGCCTTAAATGACAACGAAAAAATCAGTCATTTCAGAACAAATCAGTCATTTATTTCATATTTGAATGCAAGTGTTTCAACACCTGACTACTGTTGTTTCAAGCTTAAGTACCGTAAATGAATAAATATTCCAAAACCTTCACTCTTTATCTATAAGTTACGAAAACACAGAAATGCCCTCAAAACGATTTAAATCCCGTCATTGAAAATAATGAAACTCAATCATAACTTTATATTTCATAACCTTCCTAACGATCCTTGACAGCTCGAGTGGACTGGCTCGTAACTGTTTCTTCCTGTATGGTTAAAAGTCTCGCATATATATATAGGAAAATTAATTCCTTGGCGGCACGTCAAGTGGTTGAGCGACATTATATTTTCTGCGTAACTCATCACTATGAAATGAAAACTCGATTATCTGCATCGGAAACCGCGACACTTTCACTGAACCGTTATAAGTTGGCATGAGAAAGTCCTTTTTAAAATACTGTTCGTAAATGGACGGAAAAGAAGCAAACGCTGAATTGCTGCGAAAAGCTTCAATTCAAAGCCTACATTTCAGACTTGAGTCAGTTCTCTACCCACAGCCGGCGTCAAAGCAGAAGGCGTCCTCCACATTTCACACAGCTCGAAGGAATACCTACCTCCCGCCATTCAAAAGGAACGTGCTCTGGCTTTTTAAGTGATGAAAGTACGCGCAATGTAATACCAAGTTAACTAATAGAAAAATCATATTCTACACATTGTTGAAAGGAAAATAATAGATGCGAGCAATAAAAAACGCCTATTTTTAAAATTGGAATTAAAACACTTATCCTGACTATAATCGCAACAGTTACACGATAAATTTGTCAAATTATCTTATGACGTAATACGCTAAATTACGCAAACTAAAATGAAATCCGAAAGTCCTTAATGTTGTTTTGCCTCCACTTGACATCAATCTCTTTGGTTAATGCCAGGTAGCATTATTACATTACAAAACAATCTTATGTACGTTTCAAATATTCTTTATGGATTATATGAATGGCCGTAATGACAATACGCGAACACAGATCAACATGCATACATGTTCGCAAAAAGGCACTAACATGGGTTGTTTCAAGCAAAAGTGTTATAAATAAAATACTTAAAAACCTACATACTAATGGTTATTAGATTCCAACTATGGATTATACAGGACATACGAGTAAGAAAAAAAACAACTTTCATGGAAGTTATACCAAGAGATGAGGACTGACAAGACGACTATTTTTTCCTTTCATGCTTGAGTGCAGTCCTCGTAAAATTTTTTGATGAATATAACACATGCCTTATTTAGTTTAAAACTTCGAACATGTGCAGGGTAGATATATTTGCGGGGGTTTTATAACGTTCACACTCATGAAAAGTTTCGTAAAATATATGAAAAATAAAATCAGTGCAATACGCATTAGGGCAGGTGTCCGTCCACACTGGACGACCCCATTCATTACTCAGGCAGACGAAGGGCAAACAAAGCTCTCGCCATAAAAACCTCCAGGTGGTCCTCCCGGCTGCTAAAGCAGGGGTCGTTTTTCATTTCCGGGTGACGGAGCGAATAATGAGCTCGTTTGTACGAGATTTAGAATCAATGAGTCATAATACCGTTTCATACTGTAAACGAGCGCTTTTAAATCATATTTCATGGGGACAGCTTTTCCCTCCGGTTTCTCTTAATAGAGTCACGACAGGCTCAATGAAAATTGGAGTGGGTTAAACGTACAATATTTAGCGGCACGCAACTCTACAACCTCCATCACTCAACTTCTACCAGCAAAGGTGGCTCAGGGCACCAAGTTATGTCACTGCAGTGCCTCTGACCGGGAGGTCCCAGGTTGGAGTCCCGAGGGGGCAGAATTTTCGACACTAGCTTGTCAACTAGGTCGAATTCAGCCGTCTGGAGCAGACTTCTAGCGACAGGCTGTTGTGATCAGTCTCCCGTGATTTCGCCTAACAACACCAGGCGAATGCCAGAGCAGTACCCTAACAAACGGATGACGGACCGCCCGTGATCTTCCCTTCTTCTTCCTTGTCCTATATTCATACCTAATTTACACATACACACACTCACAAATAATACACTATCATTCAGTTGGTAATTTAGAGCTTGTCCTGGTAGGTGAGAGCCCGCTATCGCGCAAGCCGACAAGTAGCCTCACCAGCTAGCAAGGGAAGATCACCGCTTCAGCCCTCGATAAAAAGAACATGCATAACACCTACTCCCAATCACAGGAACTTAACTGATAATCAAAACGTCTATACCTCGAATTCTTGTACTTGTACCACACACGTGACTGAGGGGCATTAATTTCTAAATAAATATTTATTATCTTTCTCAGTACCCAAGTCTTTACGTCTATTCCTGAGATGAATGTTTTTAATGGATGGGTGGTAATATGATTTAAATGATGATGGGGGAATGGAGGACAGAGAGGCAAGGGAAACGGGAGAACCCCCAGAAAACCTGCCGCAAAACCGCGTTTTTCACCACAAATCTGGACCAACCCAAATTTGAACCCTGGTACCCACAGGTGGAAAGTGACTTGTCTGATCGATGCCGCTGATGTGAGTTTTTTTTTGGTGGCCAAGAGCTAAAACGATACGAGAAGGCTATGCACATACACACCTATGTTAAAAGGTGGAATTTAATTAGGTAGAAGTAAATTAGTTAAGCGAGAGAAGCGTAACAAGATCAGCAAAATCAGTATTTCGTTGTGAAAAACTTCGGAAACTGTGTTGCCTAGATTCATCGATGTTTTATGTTCCCGGAGGCCCAAGGCCGGAGCGTCATTGGAACTACGCCGTCAGCTTGGAAATGCGCTAGCAATGACGTATCAAATTCGCGACTTTTGTTGCAAAGACAACTTAACCAACCTTCCTTGACAGTACAACTTTTTAATTCACCACAAATACAGCATACGACACGGGTTTCATTTTTTTTTTGTTTTTAAAAGTCGCATTACCATACAGGTCATTAGCGACCACTATTGCATTTTAACGGCGTGGTAACTGTAAAGATGACATGAAATGGTGATGATAGGAGGTGAAAGGACGAGCACAAATACAACCATGCCCGAGGCGGGACTCGAACCCGCGATCCTTCCAGTCCGAGATCAGTACGACTCTACTGCCTTAACGATCCCGGCCACATTGGCCAGCGCGTCTCTTTTATAAATTCGCTTTGGCTGCTTGACACAAAAATAGTCGCAAGAAGGCAGGGGAAGCAGAAGTCGGGGCAGAGAAAGGAGCAGCTAGGGCAGGGGCAGGGGTTGTGGTAGTGGAGTACGGTAGGGGCATCAGGGGTGGGAGGCTGGAGAAGGGTCAATAGGGGAAGGGGCATCACGGGGAGAGATAGGGGTTGGGGCAGTGGAAGGGGTAAACGTAGGGGAGGGGGTAGGGTAGGGGCAGGGGCAGGGGCAGGGGCAGGGGCAGGGGCAGGACCAAGAGCAGCAGGAGTAGTGGCAGCAGGGGGAGGGGGAAGGGTGGGGTAGTGGAGAGGGGTAGGGGTACGGGCATCAGGGATGGGGGCCAGGGAAGGGTAAGCACAGGCAGGGGTGGGGGTTGGGGTAGAACGCGCAGGGATAGGGGTAAGGAGAGGGGGGAGCGGAGGGCAGCAGTGGCCTGCTGTGCCATGCATCGCCTGGCTCGCGCCGTGCCGCGCGGAATTAGTCGGCTCGGACGCGTCAATATCGCCTGCCAGCTGCAATGCCGGCGGGGGTGCGGGCGAGTTCATTATCACGGCCAGCGAGCGAGCGTTCGGCCGCCGCATCGCGCCCGTCGCCCGCGGGCGGCCATCGCTCGCGCCGCCGCCGCCGCCGCTCCAACCTCTTCCCCACGACAGCAATGCTCGTGGCAGAGCAGCCCGAATTTCTGTCAACCCTCAAAAATATTTAAGGACTCTTACCTTCATTTTTTCCTCCTTTTTTCGAATCTTCAGAAATTTCTGATTTTATGTTAAAGGGGATTCCATTATTCCGTTTATTTTATCATGAAAACTACGGGTCACAACAGGATGTCTTCTCACAGCACCACATACAAAACTCCCTTCCACACCGTAGAGCATTGTCAGAATGTCTTCCAAAGTAAGGTTGTCAAAAATCATAATATCACTATGTTAAAAATAGGAGTTGTTGGGATTGGCAGGCACCTTTTTATATCCTAATCTGATTCGAATTCTAGGCAATTTAAAACTCTTTCTATCAGCAGTGCAATACGCTTGTGATACGTACAACAGCATGGTCCTGAAAGCCTGATATTCAGCACACACCGCATCAGCACCACTGGACTAGCGTCAGAGTTGTAAGGACGCCTCTTTCCATCACCGCTGGTCCTATTGTATTGCACGACTACACGTTATTTCCCGCGGTCTATTTAGAGTAGAGACAATTTAATTGAAATCGTAATTTCGCCCATTGTCATTACCACTAATACTTCCACCCATCTAATACTTCCCATCACTCAATCGTACTGTCTCTGCGGTACCATCACACGCTTCACGCACTGCATTATCCACATTATCATCACGCATCGTCCCTCCGACGCCGCACCACAATTCCGCCAGCTTCAAAGCCGTCACCACGTCCCCTCCGCCCCCACCACAGTCCGTCTGGGCTGGCATGTCTGGGCTACGCACGGTCCGCCTGTCCAGAGACGGACGGCTTCAGCGAAATCTCGACCGATGAATCACCGAGTCGGATTATCTAGAGGACGCTGCGCTCGCTGATGGGTGGCAAGGCAGGGTGGAACGGAGTCGGGCGGGGCGGGGAAGGGAGGGGTGGGGTTGGACGGGGTGGAGCGAGCAGGGGCGAGGAGGGGATGGGATGGGTAGGGTGGGGTAGGGGCGGGTGGTGCAGGGTGGGGCGAGACAGGGGCGTTTAGGGCGGGGGGTTGGGCGGGGCAGGGCTGGGGTGTTGGGCGGGGCAGGGTGGGGGTGTGGGGCGGGGCAGGGCGGGTGTGTTGGGCGGGCATGGCGGGAGGGTTGAGCGGGGGGGGGGGGTTGGGCGTGGGGGTTGAGCGGGGGTGTTGGGCGAGGGGGGTTGAGCGGGGTTGTTGGGCGGAGTGTGGCGGAGCGTGGCGGTGGTGGCGGGGCGTGGCGGAATGCGCGCGGATGTGCGCGAGGCAATACATCAGCTAACGTGCTCCAAGAAAAACACGGCCCCTGCGACTGTCCATCCCGTTCGCTGTGCTGATTCCAGCGGCAGTAACTCTTCTTTACGCCCGACACCGACGTCCGCTGAAAAAGAACGCCACCCCACAATTTTTTACGGTGCATCTCAATACAAGCACTCTCAGTAAATAAGTAGATTGGAACATTTGTCAAGTTAGTACGTACGGACTGATTGTAGGGGAAAGTAAATCTCTAAATTATGTCATTGGATTTCAAGTTCGTTTGCTCTCACAATGGACGTTGTCAGGAATGTTATATTTATTACTTAATCCTTCCATAATATTTTGCCTTGTATCATTGCAGCGTGATTTTAACATCCAGGGTAATATTTTCTTTGTGAAACGTGAGTTAATATTGACGATGCTTGCTTTCCTCGTTTTCCAAACGAAAGACACATTTCATAACAAAAACCGAACGTGGATCTTGACCTGATTCCGTGTTCTTGCAGAGGAGAGACTGTCATTTGGGAAGAAGCCACACGGGGTTGAAGGATCATCCCATTGCCCGGCCTACAAGATGGATACTGAAGTTGCATGTTGTGTGGTCTCTGAAGATTTCATTGATTCGGGTGCAACTGTTGAAGTAAATCCCGTTAATGGAGTGTATGCTGCATACCGAGAGTTGGCGAAGTTCCTCCCCTGAGGTAATGCGAGTATAGTTCACCGTCAGGGTTAGAACCCTAGGATCCCCAGGTCAACGATGTTCAGAGGCAACAATATTACCGCTGGCTACCGCAGCCGATACGCGTTCTCTGACCCTTTGAGGGCACCACTCTGGCATTCGCCTGAAATTGGTCAAAGGAAACCCTGCAAACGGTCTTAATTGCACAGCCGGCCTCTAGACTTCTGATTTAAGTAACAGTGGATCTAGATCAAGCGCGTTAGCTGCAGATGAAAATCCACCACCGCGGGGTCCATAACCTAGGACATCACTGACGGATGATCCAATTGGCCTTGCACATACTTCTCTACGGCACCAACTAGAGCAAATGAGGTAACGTATGCGTACAACACCTCTCCGACAGTTCGCGAGAAAAGACGTTTCTGCCAATGGCGACTCGCCAGGAAAGAAGCTGAAGTGCCAATACACAATCATTTTATGTTCTTTTTAGAGTGCTTCTATTTTTCTTGTCTTTTCTTGCATTACTTAGTTTCCTTCATTTGCTCATAACTGCGAACTCGATTTCTTGCTTTCGGTATGCGCGCGTATTTTAGGGTTCATTTTTGCGTACTTTCGCCGCGCGCTTCAGGCGATACGGACCGCATGCCCAGCATGTGCCGAACTGAAGCACCGCCCTGCCGGAGCATTTTCTCTAGAAGAGAACGTCTGCCGTAGAAACGTCATTTTGGAATAACGGTATTCTGGACACTACGGCTAAATTAAGTAGTTTAATTAGGAAGAATTAAATAGAGAAAATAAATTAAAATTAGTTTCCTCGGCTTAACGAATTGTTTTCAAAAATTCATCTAAGGAAGGAAAGGCATGAAGGAAATTGCCAGTCCCTACCAAAACTACTGAAGTGATGAGAACCGTCCATGTTTTCCCGTCCAGTTAATATGAAATGCCACAAATGACAGTATGTTTTTTATTAATACCCTTCATGCGTTGGGCAAAGGAGTACATTGCACTAATTATGAAATTATTATAATTATGTACTGCAATTCAACAATGAAATTAAACCGGGAACAAACTGACATATTAAAGTGAGAGCAATTCAAGCTAGCAATTTTTATATGCTATATCATTTCGGTAATTTCATGACGAGACTTAAATATTTTGCGCAAGAACATTCAATTCGTGCCCTCGGGTGGCTAATGGACAACGTGCTAGGTTTCTATAAGGGGTCCCGGGTTCGTTTCCCGGGCGCGACAAAAACGACGATGCAAATTTTTAAAACAAACGGCCAACTAAGATAGTTTTGATGCTGGAGATACGTCACTCTCGCCACATATCTCCATCAGTCTCAGGAGTGGATAATAAATAAAAAACACGGCCCAGGCCTGGGAACACCGCTCACTGACACGCGTATTAATCGTACCTAAAATGAATAATACATGTGTAATGGTATTTATCCATTATATGTCCCTTAAAGGGGCTTCAGCACTGTTAGATGCCGGGGTTCCTAGTCGGCCACCCAACCAGGAACCCGTGATGTCTCGAATTCGCTTAACCATCGTGACTTCACGTAGTACACGAATTCGGCTAGCGACGCCGTTTTCGCGATCGTGTCCTTTCAGCAGAACCATTCCAGCATTATCCAGGATGACCGAGGGAAACCACGAAAACCCCGGTGGGGGTGGCCGGCGAGGGGCTTGAACCGGGGCGTCTGGAATCCGAAGTCAGCGCGCTCCGCCCTGCGTCACTTAGCTCAGAGACAAATACATACATCCTTTAAATTAGATTTTTATTTGAGCGACTGGCATGCACGAACGATACCGAAGCATTTCAACGTTTATTGATCAAAAGGCCACGCCAGCGGGTCCCGCCCCCGCGCGCAAACAGAAATCGCCGCCAGGGCGCGCATTAACCGATTCTGTTCGGCCGTGGGAACAGCGCCGCCGAGCGCCAACGCGGTCGCGGAACGCACAAGAAAATTGGCTCCGGTTCAAGCGAGGCTCGTTTAAATGCGCGGGCCTCGAAGCCCGGACGCCGCCGCCCACGCGGCGAGGATACGCTCGCCCGCCCACACAACCAGGCGCACGGTGCGACCAAATGGACGACTCGCGGAACAACACCTCATCGGGTGTCAACTTCATGATTCGTTTCAATTGAGGTTGACACGAATTATTATTCTAGTTTAAATATTCTGGACGCATGAGAAATTAACGGCAAATCAAATGATATTAGGTTTAGTAAATTAACGGGCAATTGTATAATTGTCAGTAAATGTTATATGTGGCGCAGCCACTTCACAACGCATTTCATTGTTGTTTGTATTTTTTTTTAAATTTTAGTTAAAATGTTATGAGCATCCGTTGCTCCTGAAAAGCCCCTCATTTCAATTGATGATGATGATGATTGTGATACACATTTATGAGCGAAGGCGAGGGAGAAGGCTTCCGTCTTTATGTCCTTCCCTTTCTAGATAGATTTCACGAGAGAAAAATGCTGATAATATGCGGATGACTCCGCGTAGAATGATGCTGACACGGGAAACGATAATGAAAGAAAAGCATCCATGACACAACGGTATAGTGTACAATATTGCCATTCGCGGTACTCCGGCCGCGGAAGCGAACCAACACAGCGTACTTGGAGGGTGCACCAATGAGGCGGCTTTGAATTCAATTACCAACATTCAATTATTGTGGATTGGAAAATTCATGTCCACTTGGAAAAAAAAAATTGTGCATGGGTTCTGTTGATTGTATTTATGCAGCTAGCCAGATCCAGTAATGCACGCGCCCAATACAGATCCTAAAAACTAATTGTCATTTCTAGGCGCTGAAAAAAGCCTTGAATTCTTCTCAGATGAAACAAGTGACCTATACGCGAACGCCAACTTAACCATACCTCAACGTTCAGCATGATTTAGCCTCCATACTTTAGTATGAAAATGACCAATCGCGTGCCTCGTAGCTCTCATGGCTTCAATTCCCGTAAAGTAACTTTAATTTTTGACGTTTTGACCAAGTTTTCGAGAGTTCGCCCCCACCGTGTGGCGCAGTGGTCGAACAGCCTTGAGCGCGGTAGCTGGCGCGCCAACACTCGAATTTCCGATGAAATATGAATCTCACGTCCGGGCTATCGCCCGCGCGGGGGCCTCCGCACCCGACCTTCACCTCCTCCGACCCCCTCCCCCGTTCGGCCTCGACCTACGGTGACGCCCCCAGAGCACCGCGAGTTCAGGACACCCCGGCCATGACCTTCGCCAGATGATCACTCATGCACGTGGTGCGCGGTGTATTCTCGCTTCAGACCAGCGGACTAACCGATGTAGTAAGAGCGTAGGCTTCCGCGGCCGGAGTCAGTATTTAATTGGCTGTCAGAATTTAATTGGCCATTACGCCCTGAGGAAGGTCGCAGAATGGCGACCGAAACGTCCGCACCTTTGCCAAGGACGCGGCGTCACCCGGACAGCCAATTAAATACAAACCGATGTAGTAGTTTCAGCGCAGTGATTGACTTCTAGTTTTGCCCTGAAACAGAGATCCTAAACCAGTTGAACATTGCCGATGACATATTACTCCTTCTTCCGCCAGCTAATAATGCTTCGGAAGATATCAGCTCAGTGGGTGCAGTTCGAGGTTAGGGATATATCTCAAGAGTAGTTTTGTTTGTTCCGATATCGTCATTTGAATTTTGAATTCTTATATTGAATTTTAGTAATACACACAAATGTTTTCATGAGAATATTTTTTCGGTTGGGGAAGCAACACAAGTTATTCAACGTTTGTGAAATAAATATGGTCCAGTTCTGAATGTTTTTCACCGATCCCCTCCCAAGTGACAGACTACACGAGACACTTGAGAGATAGCGCGGCAACTTTCAACACCTTAAGAGACGGTACTGCATTTTTTTGTTTTGTAATTTATAATTATAAGAAGTTATGGAAAATTATTTTAAATACTTTCATAACTATGTACTTCTTATACGCATCATCGTACTGCACATTACAATTGCTTCACGTGGTTGGATAGAGCCAGAATCGGACTTTTCTTTGAAATTTTACAATGAAATATTTGACTGACATCTAGATCAACTTGATGGAAACCATTTCACACCCTCTTGACCCTTCCATCTCAACGATTTGAGTGATATTATGGATTTAAATCGTTAATGTCAATTTAAAAAAAAAGTGAAAGTCAAATTTGTTTACGTACAATTTGAAACTTTCCTACTTTATCACGAAATATTCAGCCATTATATTTTTTTTCGAAGTTTCGACAGCGGGGATTTGCCCCATTGTCTTTGCAGTCACCGTATGTTTTCACATTATTACTCACCGTAGGCTTGCTCCTTTCATACGGAATCACTTTGCTAGAGTGATTGTTAGTAATCTGTGTGTGCACGGACTAGACGAAGCTATGTCCATCGCCTTAACCCCCCTCTAACCTTTGCATAGTGGGTCCAGATAGCCGAGATCGCTTCGGCAGTAGTGTCGTGGCGATCTCGGGCCGAAGGATCTCGGGTTAGAATCCCGCCTCGGGCATGGGTGTATTTGTGATTGTCCCTTCACCCTTCATCATCATCCTATCACTTCATTAAAGAAGAATTAATAATTAAGAAGGAGAATTAACAGGAGACACATGCCCTTAATGAGATGTGCAGTTGGCTAAAAATCAAAACAAAAACAAACCTCCTTCGCATGAGGGGGAAACCCCGGCCCGGAAACGAAGTCGCAACTGCACAACGATCGACCGACTGCAGAGACCGTGGCCTTCGACGCGGCAATTTAGCAAAGCAGCTCCATTCCCACCATTTCCATAATCCTCTGCCTTCCAGGCACCATTACGCTGACGTCAGATGCATGAATAAGCGGACCTTCCTCTAACGAAGGTCACGGATCAGCGGAGTTCCCGGGACGGAGACCAGGGCAAGGGGGCGGGACTCGCACGCTAGAAATCTGAGAGTGCCGAAGGGGTCTCGCAAGATATTCCACCTCCCTTAGGAAGGGGAAACGAGGTGCAGAGTAGGCCAGCAACGCGCTGCTCGAGACTGACCGGTCGCTCGCTATGCCATTTCGGGTAGATGACGCATACATTTCAATCAAGCCAATTTTCTAGTATTTTTAATTGGGATTATCACCATAATGGACAGATAAATAGTATTCTCTATGGACAGATAAATAGTATTCTCTATTATAATATAAATGACAATTTCTATTGTAAGTCAGACAAAATTGTTTGTCTTCACAGTGAAAAAGGATTGTTCATTGTCAAGTAAAATGTTTCTGAAAATTTCAACAAAATTAGCTTGCATTTTTAATGTGGGCTGGAAGTAAATAATGAATGATTCAATTTGAATCTCTCACATTCCTACATGTTTCGTAGCTAACAATTTTAGTACTAGTAGCTCACATATAACCAGAATAAAACCAAGATACATACATCTACTGAAAAATGTCGAGTAAGTTAAGTAGTTTCGCACAGTACTTCACGGACAAGATGGAAAGCGAAACAACAAATATCCATTGGCCAGTTGCAAAGGCCAGGGTCTCGAAATGAGATTTGCGGTGTACTTTCGTGCAAAAACAAAGAAAATATCAGTCGAACTGGGCGTGAAGCCGACGAAGTTAGGATTATCCTACTAACTTCAGTAAATTGATTCTTAAGTAAGACGTTCCTAAATAATATATCGACAATAAGGCAAACAAAAAACTTTCTAATCAACGACCTGTACCAAGAACGAGGGTCTGAAAGTGATAATTGCGATGTATCGTCAAAATTAGAGAAAATACCTGACGAGTTGAGCGTGAAGCAAACAGGGTCAGGATCAACCTGTCGGCGTGAGTGCATCCAGTCGTAAGTCCAGGATACTAAATGAAGAACAAGGAAAACAAAATAATTGGTGAACACTCATTGCCAGTAGACATGACGAGGGGCCGAAAATGAGATTTGCGATGGTACTGGCTTGCAAAAGCAGATAAAACATCAGACTTGCTAGGCGTGAAGTTTACGAGGTCAGAATGACCCCGTCGGCGTGAGTGAATTCATTCGTAAGTAAGAAATTCCAGGATATTATTGGCAAACAAGGAAACCTAAGAACTGATTAATATTCATTGACCTGTAGTAAAGACGAGGGTCTGAAAATGAGACCCGCGTCGGCACTGGCGTGCAAAAGCAGCCAAAATATCAGACGTGCTAGGCGTGAAGTTTACGGGGTCACGGTCAGCCAGGCGGTGCGGGTGAATCTATTCGTGATGCAGGGGCGCGGCAGTGGCAGTGCCCGGCGCGGAAAGGTGGAATGACAAGGGCAGGGCCGCCGCCCACCTCCCCCAACCCGGTCGCTAATTAGACATCATTGCCGCAGAGGCGAACACCTGATTGCAATGCAAATTCGACTGCTCCGCGAGCGACTTCCCCTCCACGCGATGCCCCCCTCTCCCTCGCTGCGAAGGTCGCGGCTCCGCGTGGAGGGGGGACGCGCAGTCGGCACGAACGATCACGAGGCGGTGAAATATTGACCCCAAACACCTGCGCCGCTGCAGCGGCGGCGGCCGATAAACAGGACTGGCCGCGCGCAAGGCCGCCGGGATGGAACAAAACCTGCAGCGCCGACCGCACAAAGCGCCACGTGCGGGCGGCGGCCCCAAGGCTGGCGGCGGCGGCGGCGGCTTCCAGTGGCGGTGTAGGCTGGTGGTGGTGCTGTTTGAGATGGTGGTGGTGGAGATGATGGCTGCAGCAACAATAGCGACAGAGGAGGCCGAGGTAGAGGGTGAGGGCGGACGCGGCGGGGCAGAGACAGTGGCGGAGGGGGGTCGGGGGCGGGGCCGGGGGCGGAGGCGGGCGCGGGGGCGGAGGCGCAGGCAGAGGCGGTTTGACCACAAGGCTGACGAAAGCTGTGGTTGCGATTGCTTCCACTCGCGACCATGAAAATGGTCGGAATGGTAGCAGAACCTTGTCACGATGAGCTTCGGTCGGTGCAAGCGATAAGGACAAAAGAACCCATTTCTAGAGCAATAACCGTTGAACGAAGGACGATGATCATGTCCAAAGACTTTTTCTGTGTCGTGAAATGATGTTGCTGCAACTTTCCATAATATAAACTGCATTAATTAATAAATAAACAAATAAATAATTGAACACAGTTTCTCCTTGAACCTTTGATAGCCCATCCTGCTCTTGGTGCAGGATACGCCTTCCAGAGGAGATAGGCAACCCGCCGGGCAAAAGTGTTTCAAGACCATCAAAGCTCCTCTCTGGAATTCTGCCATGAGAAATTATTAAATTAGATCAGTGATTACAGAATGAGATATTACAACAAAAGATTTAGCCTACGGTTTTACGAACTAGAGGCTAACCAGAGTGAAGTGGTACGACGGAAAACGTCACGAGCCACAAATATGTGGATCAGGGGCATCGAAGGTCCATTTGATGTTTGGTGCAAACAATAAAAAGTAGTTATAGAACAACAAGGAGAAATGATAAATCCAAAATAATAACTATCGAACAATTTCTCCTGAAATTCATTACGATCAATTCTCCGGAAGGACAGGCCTCCTAGTTCTACACAACGATCAGACACACACACACACACACACACACACAATTATTCACTTCTACAACTGCCCGCGTCACCCACATTTCCACGAGCCACGGGAGGCATCGCTACGTTATGTTGCTCTCCGTCACCTCCCGTTCGTTGCCGCCGCGAGTAATCTGGAATCTGTTTCCGTACGGCAACGCTCGGGCGCGCCGCGGCAGCGCGTGGCCAGTATCCTTCTCGGGCAGCCCAAGGCTGCACTCACGGCCACCTCTGGCTTCGGTCGCGAGGACGCCAGAATATTTTTCACTAACGGCTAAAACGTGTGGTGAACAGGAACACGTATTTAATGATTACGCGTATTTAATGAGTACAAATACTAATTAAATTCCGTGGTGGTAGCAGATATCTTGTGGTAATCCATGGTATTGTAAAGGAAATAATCTCCACAAAAGTTTTAATAATTTTATTAACAATTTTCCATAGTTAACTTTCGGGAAACACTTTTCCCATCCTCAGTGGATTTCTAGCAAAATGGAGAAATGAAACAAACATAAGTTGAACACAAAACGGGGGGGGGGGGGTGTACAGTGAATTCAGTGGAAAAACAAATAATATCATATAAATACAAAAAGAAAATAACTTACTGCTCAAGCAACGTGGATCTCCCATGAACGTTCACAAATGGTCAAAAATATAAAATGGCAAAATATGGTGGTTACAGCTAGGTGGCAGCCTTCTTTTCGAATGGGAGAAGAGGAAGCCTATCAATGAAGGGAAAGGGAGTGGGGGAAGAAGAGAAGAAAGGGTAGTCATAAAAAGACTACTCAAAAGAATGATTAGGGGATAGTTAATAAAATATTTAGAATGGGACTGCTTTTAATCAAAGAATTTTCATTCTTCTCTTCTTCCCCCACTGAGTGATTTCTAAAAAAAATAAAAAAAATAAATAAAAAAAAAAAGATTTTATGAAAAATAGTGATCATAATTTTGTCTTTGAGATTCATTGTCATGACAGGTGCGGCTAGATCCAACGAGATAATTTTAAGGAAATGATAAGATCATCTTTTATTTAAGTTGCCAACATAGATGCTTGTAAAGTTCAATATTCGCCGTCTCGTCCTTCAACTAAAAGACGTAATGAAGAAAACTTATTCATATTACCAGTTTCCTCTTTATGCCTACGAAAGTGCTAGAGCTATTCTTATTATAATTATAGAGAAGACTTAAGTTTATGGGCTTCAGAATCACATTAATAGAATCAAATTAAAATAGTTTTGAATATCACGTTATAACTCCAGACATGAATATTATGCAATTCCGTAGACCGAGCAAACTTTGAATCGTTATCCAAGGAGAAAGTAAAGGCTAAAAGAAGTTCTAGTTTTTTGCATGCATAAGGTGAACAATACTTTAAATTCATGTTATCGGAACCATATTGGAGAGGAGTTCAGAAAATTTACCGCCTAAATTATTGTTCGAGCCACTTAAAACTTCGCCGACTTCCGAGGATAAAAAATTGCACCTTGGGCATGCGATATGGAAATCAAGAAAAGTTTAGGGATGGAAAGGGAAAGGTAATTATTATGCATCGTGCTTTATCATAACGATTTTCCTTTACTGAAGTCTAGGCACGAAAAAAACTTAGTGATATCCATACATCAGTAAACAGAACTAGATGGCAAACTTTTAACATAAATTGCAAGATAAACTGATATTAATTTGATCCAAAACCAAACTTGTATTTCTTTCAATTTTTTTACAACTAAATAATGTTCTTCGTAATGAAAGAGAGTTGGAAATAAAGATAAACAGAAAAGCACAAGGGAAAAGTACTATGTACATCAGAGGACACAATAGTCTCGCAAACTTTGATATATTCAGTTGTATATAGTATTCGACTCAGGTTCCAGAATGATATGATTGGTGGGGCACCTTTTTGTTTACTTCCTCACATCAGAGAACATTGATTGATGCAGGGACAGAACATTTGGTACCTAAAAATGTAATAGAAATAAATTATCTTACGAACAGGGCTGGATTAACGCCTTGGAGAGGCGGACCAATCTTCGTGCGAGGATAATACAAATCACTTCATTACGCAATCTTGATTTTGCTTAAGGGCGACAAAAATTAAAGTTGATTTTCTGCTAAGAACGTCGTGCAAAACATTGCTTAATTGTAAAAAAAGATTGATGCGCAGTCTTCTCCATTACTTTTCCTTTCCTTTCTTTGTTTTATCTTGGTTCTTTTTTAGAAATTTCTTTTCGTTTTTTTCGGAATTTCCGGGGAGGGGGCAGCGTTATTGCGGGAACCCGGAGTCGGGGCTTGGTGCGTAATCCAGGCCTGCTTATAAAGCCTACGGCGAAAAGCTAAAGAAAGGAAATCCGACTAGACATCGCATACATAAATCTACGAATTGTTAATACCTAATATATAATACCTTACGTGAACAGAATGTGGCGCTATGTCGGTGGAGTTTCTGTCAGGCCTCCAATAATACCAAGGAATTATTCGCTAACCATTAATTGCTCATTTTAACAACCTCTGCTTCATGCGTTTACTTTCTCTTTCCATTTGGAACAGTGTATAGACATCTAGGAGTAATTTTGATAACTTACGTAATACCCCTTAAAAATGATCGAGAAATAGACATTTTAAAATACGTATTCTTTGCAGCTTTTCGTTTTCCCTTTTCCTTCCCGAGTTCTAACTAATTGACACGTCCTAAAGTTCCAGTCCATGTCTTTATTTTCCGAGAAAACCTATGCTCCACTATTTCAGCACCCTTAACCTAAAAACCACCCTACACTTATATAAAATCGTTAGTCCTCTCTGCAATCACGTCCGCAGCCCCGATATGGGGAAGTGCAGCACCCTCAACAATAAAACACATCCAAACCCTACAAAATAAAGTCCTCCGCATTGCCTTAAATATTCCGCCTCTCCTAAATATTCTTCACCAAGCTGCATATCCTCCCTTTCCAACCGATATTCTCACTACGAAAAACAATTCATCCTTATCTAAACCGTATCCCGTAAAAGATTCCCCAAAGATAAATTCCGTTCTATAACACCTGTTCTATCCCCACATCATACGCCCCGTTATCTCTCTCATTCCACAAACCACAAGCAATAACGTCTAAACACCCCACTCTAATTTTTCACTGAGTATCCCAGTGGGGTCATCCTCATTATTTTTATTGCGTTTTTTTGTGTACCTATGTACCGCAACCAAACAGTTATGTGAAGTGGCTATGTACGCTGTATCAGAAAAATTATTTAATAAAAAAAATCAACTATTTCAGCAATTTAAAATCTTCTAAGGTAGTCATGCCAAGGTCGCGGGCATTGCGGTAAAAGAAAATGGCACGTAATTTAAATACAAAGGTAGTACAATAACTCCAAGGTGGCGATACCTCACTGTACAACTGACTTACGATCGTTTTTTGGAGAAGCCAGTTATTCCCCCAATTTAGCGATATTAATTCACATTTCCTCTGTTAAAGCCCAGAAATAATCCATTAAAGAAATACATCACTCATATTTGAACTTATGAAATTAAAGTAAAATTAAACATTATGAATCAAAAGATTCGTTTCATAAACGCTTCTACTCAAGAGTGCAATTAATGCATTAATTTCGTACGTCCAGGGCAGGAGGTTTAATATTTTCGTGTTAAAAGAACTGCTAAGCCGTAAGAGAAACTTACTAATTTATTTCACGTCATTGCTACAATATATACAGCAGATAACATAATTATTTAATAAAACGTAACACAATAGGAAAACAAACAAAGAATTACCTATTCAAACATATTTCTGACATTTGTTCGAGCGCGCTTACTGCCTACTTTCCCAGCTCCAGCTTGCTCGTGTACCCTCCTTCCCGGACTTGGAGGGGAAACGCGAGCGGAGCTAGGGGAAGTCACCCGCGCTCGCAGGAGCGCCGGGCTTCCAGAGCGGGCAAGTAGCGCGAGCGGACGCAGTTGCACTCGCCTGCCCCAAGCAGTCTGCTCCAGGCTGTGAGTAACCTCGCACCGTGGTCCAAGGTGTGTTTACGCGGGTCCTGTGGTCACGACGCGTTTGCGTACGTCGCGAGGCAGGGCGTTTACTGGCCAGAGGCTGGAAGGGAGGGGGCGGGGCGATTGGGGTCGCGGGGATTCGCTTACGCCCTTGGGGAACGCCCCGCCCGGCCCCGCCCCCAATGCGTCACGCCGCGTATCTTGAATGCTGGATCGCGAATGACCCTGGAGGTTGCTGCTTATACGAACTCGATGTTTGGAGACGGGCGACTTTGCCAGTGAAAACAGATCCAATCGTTTCTTTAATGTCGGGTACGGTATTAGTAACACAGAATATAATTATAAACATAAAATATTAAAAGAAACGCAGGAAGAGCTGTTAATTTTAAAACAATATGTTTTCACTCAATTTCTAGGTACAAAAAATTATATTTTTATTTCAACGCTAGATATTGGACGCCGGTCAGATGGCCGAGATCGTTATGGCAGTAGTGACGTAGCAGTCTCACACCAGAAGACAGCGGGGTCCAGTCCCATCTCCAGCATGGGTGTATTTATACATGTGTGTGCCATTCTTTCATCCCTCACCATCATCGTCATCTCATCGTCCATACCCCCAGCGCTAAAAACCTTGGGGGATAAAAATCGGGATTCGGCAAAAACGCTTGCACCTGCTGAAGCAAGATACACACATGGTCCGAGTTGGCCTATATGCAAAAAAAAAAAAAACAAAACAAACAACAATATTGGTATTGAACTTAATCTTAATAAGACAAAGCATTCATCGTCTCTCCGTTTGCACACCGCGCAGCCCAGATAAATCTAAATTTTTATTAAATATATAATCAGGTTTGGTTATATTTTCATTTTTGAAAGGCTTTCGAAGTTTATTTTCCACCGCTTCAATTATTCAGACCAGCTATAAAACGCTTTCACAGACCAAATAGTCATTTTTTCAACTCGCTGATGAAATAAGACATTTTCAGGCACCCTTAATGTAGTTTCTTGATTTTGCAAAGCCATAAAAAAGTGCGCAATGAGTTTCGAGAGACTACGTCAAAGGAGTGTAACAAGTATTTCGCTGAAAATCGGATGTTTAGTTTTGACTGACAGCCCAAGATAAGACAGCAGCTGAACACACAGGAAGTTGGCAAAAGCGAGGGAGGGAGATTACGCGCCTAGAGCCACGCCTCCGCCTTGACCCGCCCGAGGGCTGATGGGTTGAGCGGGCGGGCGGGAGGGTGGACGCGGCGAGGTGCGACGATAACGCACCGTCCCGCCTTCGCTGCCGACGCCTCGCACCTTACGTAAGGCGACGTGGAGCGCTCGCTCGCGCACGCCCGCGTGACGCAACGCGCTCCGATAAAAGCCCAAAATATCGCGTCGCCCGAAATACGGCCGAGGCCGCCCTTCTACGCGGGCACGACGCGAACCACTGGCCGCTCTCGCTCAGCTGTTGTTGTTATTGACGATGCGCTGCCGTTGCCGGCGCCGCCGCTGCTGCTGCTGCCCCGCCGTTGGCACCTCTCTCACCATTGTTCTTCTTTGTTTGCGTCACTTCTCTTAGTTTCTTTTTCGATCTCTTCCGTCAGCGACGACTCTTCTTCGTAACAAGTGTCGCGCACCCTTCCGTGTCATTATTCGCGGATTCGTGTCCTTCACCCACACTGAACTGGCCTTCCTTATCTGTATAGGTGGACTTCATCTCGCAGTAATTCGATTCACTTAGTCCGACCTGAATCAACCGAACTCAACTCGACTCAACCAGACTGGACTCAACCGGACTCTACTCGACTCAACCAGACTCTACTCGACTCAACCAGACTCTACTCGACTCAACCAGACTCTACTCGACTCAACCAGACTCTACTCGACTCAACCAGACTCTACTCGACTCAACCAGACTCTACTCGACTCAACCAGACTCTACTCGACTCAACCAGACTCTACTCGACTCAACCAGACTCTACTCGACTCAACCAGACTCTACTCGACTCAACCAGACTCTACTCGACTCAACCAGACTCTACTCGACTCAACCAGACTCTACTCGACTCAACCAGACTCTACTCGACTCAACCAGACTCTACTCGACTCAACCAGACTCTACTCGACTCAACCAGACTCTACTCGACTCAACCAGACTCTACTCGACTCAACCAGACTCTACTCGACTCAACCAGACTCTACTCGACTCAACCAGACTCTACTCGACTCAACCAGACTCTACTCGACTCAACCAGACTCTACTCGACTCAACCAGACTCTACTCGACTCAACCAGACTCTACTCGACTCAACCAGACTCTACTCGACTCAACCAGACTCTACTCGACTCAACCAGACTCTACTCGACTCAACCAGACTCTACTCGACTCAATCAGACTCTACTGGACTCAACCAGACTCTACTCGACTCAACCAGACTCTACTCGACTCAACCAGACTCTACTCGACTCAACCAGACTCTACTCGACTCAACCAGACTCAACTCGACTCAACCAGACTCAACCGGACTCAACTCGACTCAACCGGACTCAACTCGACTCAACCGGACTCAACTCGACTCAACCGGACTCAACTCGACTCAACCGGACTCAACTCGACTCAACCGGACTCAACTCGTCTCAACCAGACTCAAGTCAACTTCCCAGCGAACTCAACTCAACCCAAACGGGGGTAACTTCGCACAATTTGAAAAACAACTTCGTCCCATGAAACGTACGCTTTTATTTAGTAGTAAAGTTAATCGCACTGATCGCTCCGTAGCTTCCACCTAAATGATAGTCGGGATCCGCCCAGATCCTAGGGCGTTCTTTCTTTGGCCACAGTTCCCTGCTGTGTGGCTGGGTCCGCAGGGGGGAAGGTGCAGGGGGGGGGGGCATTCCCGCGCGGACAGCGCTCCTGGCGCGGGGAGACGCTGCGGCCCCCTCGGCATCGGGCGGCCGCGGCCGGCGGTTGCCAGTGCGAACCGGTTCCCTGCGCCCCCGCTGTTTACGCCTAGGTACCAACCGCTCCTGCTAACACTTATGCCCTGCGGGACACCGCGGAATATTAGGGGTGTCTACCATATTTACGAGCGTGAACAATCTTTGTGCCCTGATAGGACACACGTGAACAACACACACACACACAAACTCCAACCGCGAGGGGGGGGGGGGCAGAAAAGGGGGACCTTTAAAATAAGAAATGGAAACACCGTTTTGGCTAGAAAGCAACACGACCAATTTCTGCAGACTGACACCAGATCATTTTCAAAATAGTTCATGGTAAATAAGTCACTCAATGTGATTCGAAAGACGTGTATTGTACTTCATATTCAAAATCATTTCGAATATAGTATTTCCAACACGATTTTAGAACAAAAACAATTTTTCATGCATCAAAATGGAAGATGCGTATGCGTAGAAATGATTTACAACATCGTATGCTGCATACAATCAAACTCAACATTTAAATAGATGATAAATTAAAACGATACCTTTTAATAAAGTAAGACAAATCATGGATAGAAATGTGAGTGAAATTACAAGTATTCCATTAGAATGAAAACGATCTTTTTCCCTTGGTCGTGGGAGGTCTTACAGTCACTATATGAAGAAGGTGAACTTTTGAGTTACACAATGACTCTTGGCCCGTCAGTTTTCATTTCCACGAAATTACTACCTGTACCTACTGTACATCGTCCTAATACGTCGCAAACACCTTCGCAACAAGGAAAACCCAAAACTTCACGTCGCACCTTGAAATCCAGTGAAAACGTGTCCCACATCAGCGACCGGAGAGAGGCTGCCATTACCTAAAAGTTGCCTGGTCATCGCATTGTTAGAGAACAAATTATCTGATAATGATTCATGGAATGTATATAGAGCGCACTCGCTGCATCGGTTTTATTGCATTTGAAAGTGCTTTTTTGATCGGTGGAGGCCGGCATTATGATGCTGCTCCCATTTACAATTCGATAACAAAGTAAAATGAAATTAAACAAAACAACTCGCGGGATCGAACTAGCAATGGGTTTGTCAGCACTTCAACAGCAGAGCGCAGCAAATTAATTAACGCAACCATGCATCTTGAAAACACAGCACGAACAACATACTCCACGCCACATGGTTTTAAACAATATTCACTCGTCCACAAAACAGCCGACACACACCCACTACTTCAAACTAACTGCCAGCGACATTTCCGAACAAATGAAATAACGCCGAGGGGGAAATAGAACGCGATTAATCGAAAATGCAGCATTAGTAAACCTCTTCCAGAATTCAAAAGCCATCCAATTACGATCAGATTTTAAGGAGTGTTTTCGCAATCCGATTCATCTTCCGCACTGAAATTAAATTTCTCGGTAAAGAAGGCTTCGTCTTCACCGGCGTCTGGCGTGCTCTTCGCAAAGGCCGCCTCCCCGCGAGCTGCAAAATTATTCCTGAAAAACAACGAGTCCGAGGAAAGTTCTTCCAAATCAGGTTACGGGGATGCTGCGGCGCGCGAACCTACAGCCCCCGGCGTCGAAGAAGTGGGGAGGGGAGGGGAGGGGGGGCAGAGAGGAGGAGGGGGCGGGGCA
Source organism: Gryllus longicercus (assembly GCA_038098605.1). Lineage (NCBI taxonomy): Eukaryota > Metazoa > Arthropoda > Insecta > Orthoptera > Gryllidae > Gryllus > Gryllus longicercus. The sequence continues at coordinate 1,834,054 of JAZDUA010000277.1, read as the reverse complement.
CGTTTTCCGGGTTCGCACGCCGGCGAAGACCTCACCTCTCGCGATTGCCCCGCCCCGCCCCGCCCCGCCCCGCTCCGCTCCGTTCCAGTCGGCCCCGCCCTCTGCAATTAATTCAATTTGTTCTCTCTGGGGGCTTTCAATCTGGCGAAACACGAACGAGTTCCAGTTGGCGGCAGCCAGCGGTCCGCGCTCGCACAGTGGCCGGAAACGCTTTTCTGGAGAGGCATATCTCATAACATTGGCCAAATTACGACGTTTTAGTTGATTCCATTCATTGCATTGGGAACAGTAGCTTGCCTAGACACAACGTAGTCAGACACTTACTATAGATATCGATTATTAATAAAAGTTGACTCTCAGATCCCTTCTCATGAACAGCTTCAATTAAATTATTGTGGAAATCAATGGGTCACATTTCTGGGTGAGAATAACGACAGTCACAACTAGTTGTCAAAACTTACGTTAAACCATGAAATCGTATATCTCATATTGTTTTACTTTGTAGTGTTGCACTCTCTATTTTACTCTCTCTCTCTCTCTCTCTCTCTCTCTCTCTCTCTCTCTCTCTCTCTCTCGGCAAGTGCATACCTGTGTATGTACGAGTAGATACAGTTCAATTCAGGTAAAATACGCATCCCAATTTTATCAACTCAAAAAATATTTTTTCGCTGTTTATGTCCCAATAAAGTAGATTTTCTCTGAGGCGACACTAGGCAGCATGCTTACTCATTCCACACGTCGGAAGCTGTAGTCCGCAAACAGAAAAGCAGTAACGCAGAGATCCTTTGAAAAATGACGCAAGAATCAGAAGATAGTAGTGATTCTTGGTGAGTACATTCTTTTACTGAAATAATGCTTTACGCTTCATGACGAAGCAGTTCCAGATATACAAGAAAAGTGACGTATCAAAAACCCTATTATTTTGGGTCAAGTAAAGAAAATTATGTTAAGAATGGTTTAATTTCATTAGTATAATTTCAGGAAAAATACAGCTAACTCAACAGTCAGTACATACAGTAAAACATATTGTCTTTGGTTGCGAAATAAACGACAACGCTTAAATTATCATTCTCCTGCAGAATGGCAATGCTATAGATAAGTGACTTCCTGGTGCATCGACAATACGTCCATTCAGAATTACATTTCGCCATTGGTGGGTCTAACGACCCCCTCCCCCACTCGTCGCCCGCTGCATGGGCTACGTCCGCAGGGGGGGGGGTGACGGCCCCGCCTCGGGAAACGGCTTCCCATTTTGTTATCTGCGACATCGATTTCGACTCTTGCTGCGTGCTCTAATCGAGTTGCGAGAGACAACGTGATTAAAGCCTCTTATCGTGGATCGCGTTCGGATACGAGAGCAGTCTTGCAGCAAAGCGAGTGCAGCCAGCGCTGTAACGAAATAAACCGCTTCCATCGAGAGAGTAGATGCGCGTCCCCGTAGGGTTGGCTGCTTTCCATTTCGTTTCGGCCTAGAGATTTTTTCCACCATCCCCGAGCTTTAGGAAACATCTGCTCTGTAGAGTAGCGGTACGGTGGATTAGAACTCTTCGGGCATGAAAACAAAATTTCGCGCAATATTAGTTTCTCTCGTACCTCTCAATCCTCGTCCGACCGTTCTGTTGCTGAGAGCACGAGATATTTTGTTGATTTCCACCACATGCATTGAAGGAAGAAAATTAAGTACTTTTAACCTACAGAAGTAATTTTTATTTATTGCCAAAAACAGTTAAATCTGAATGTTAAGTGCTGCGAAGAGAAATGTATTTTTTGTAAGTTTTCTTAATTCTAAGATCCCTGCCCTAAGCCATACACAAGTTGAATTCTGAATACAGAGTTTCTGGCAAGACTTGATAAGAAAATAGATGTTTCATATGATTTAACTGGAAATAATAAAACCAGGACCAAATTGAATATAATAAACATTAGTTTCTATAACTAGTATTACTGTATTTAACCATCAATGAAGGTTAAATTAGTAATTTTTAAAAATGTGTAAAGATTTCAGTACTTCATTATAAATAACATTTTTCATTTAACAAAAGAAATACTAGGTACCGAGAGGCAGTACAGACTAAAATCTATGGATCCACACACGTACACGAATAAAATCTTATTGGTCGAATCTGTGAAGCGCGTAAAATACACAAAACATCTCCCCATTTCAACGCCATCGGTTGGATACGAAGGATGCGGAACCGCGTTAACTGTTCGATTATCTTGTTGACGTAAGATACGGACACCGAGAAAACAAGCCTGAGAAAACTGGCGAGAAGTAGGCACAAGCTAAACAATCCCGAGAGATACCATCTACTACACAGTGATTAAAAGACGAGGAAGCGTGTTCACATCATAGGCACGCCGCCTCGAGCGTTCCGCGCGACCGCTTCGAACAAAGGCCGGCCCAGCCGCCCAGCCATTCCGAGCGGTAAGCACCGCCGGCGCCGATTGGGGCATGATGCAGATATTAGGGGATATTCATAACAACTGCTACGCAATTGCAATGTATTACACTTCACATGGTACTGGTCACGTGATTGCTAACCACGCTTCAAGTTGCGCTCTGCAAAACTTTCAATAGACAAAAGTTTGTTTTTTTCTTTCGCGAGTGTGGTTCCCCCTCCCCCGCTCTCTCTCTCTCTCTCTGTCTTTCCGTCTCTTTTTCTGACTATTTGTTTCTCTCTCTGCGTCTCTGCCTTCCTCTGTCTCTCTCTGGATTTCTCCTACATAGAATAATCAGTAACGCGCGTTTATGTGCGCGAGCATATGCACATTCCCATCGTACTATGCCTATATTATTTCCGGAAGGGTAAGCAATAAGTTTGACATAGTTTTACCATAATCGGATGAACGGTACAGCAGCGCATTAAGCGCAAACCAAACACAAACGAACATTGTTTTTTACAAATTAGATTTCACACTCGGGTATCCGTTTTTCTTTTTAGACGATCACTGTAAAATATTGTTTTTTAAAAAGTTTTATTTTTTATATAGTACGGTGCGACTATTTTATTAGTGTGCTGCGATCGTGGAAAATCTGCTCGGCCAATGGGCTCTCACTGGCCGGGGAAAGGTGCGCTCAACTCTCCTGGCGATGCTGGGGACGGGAGGTTTTCAAGGTCTCGCCCTGCAAAAGACTTGCTTTCCCGCCTTGCTGAATAGTCTGTTTATGATGGCTACCTCGAGGGGCACTCTCAAACAGAAAGTGTTTGTGTATGACACATACGTAAAAGGTGTCAAACCGTTATCTGCATTGAATCCTGCAGTCTTTCTTCTAAATGTTGACAAATGAAAAGCGTAGTTACGGTTATTGTCAACAGGACTCCGCACAGGGCAAGGAGGCTTACATTATAAATTTGGTCCTTGAGCAGCCACCTCGGGGACCTTACTTTATATAATATAGCATATTAAATTAAAATAAAATAAGTAAAACTGATGTTATGGAAAAATATTTTTCACCATCAAATATCAATATTATTTATATTCAATTATAATTCCAGAAACTGAAAGAAAACTAAGGAGCCTCTGGCCATGTGAGAAGTGTCTAGGGTTTAGCTAGAAACCCAGAAACTCACGAAAAAAACAAAGCCAATGAAACAATTTCCATGACTCAAAAACGCAAATATTAGATTGTGCTATTCCGCATATTCATACTGTGCGATTCGGCTGAATTAACGTTCATATGAATATTTCTGCTTACGACATCATGCAACAGTCAGGCTGCAAGAAACAGGACGCTGCCATTAAATATTAGCCATTCACGTGTGGCGTTGTGGAACATCAACTTTTTTATAATCGTGATATGAAAAAAACTATATAGTTAACATAAACTAAACAATGTTATTGCAGCATTCGTGAAGATTGTTTTTGCTAAAATACTGAGTATATTGCAGTGCTACATGAGACAAATTTATTTGTTATTGTAGTATTTATTTGTTACTAGTTGCTATAAATCAGGGGTGCCCAACTTCCAGGGCGTCAAGGGCCACAACTAAAACCTTTGATATGGCTGTGGGCGATATTTTCATTACTCCGTCGATCCACACGTGACTTCCCCGTAATGTTAATCTTGGCACTTTGTCCTGTAGCACTGAAACGGGGGAGGGAGGCGATGTGTCCATCCGTGATATTAGGTCGTGCTAGGCATAACGCAGTGAATCAAATGGGTATGATTTTTAATTTATAAATTTACTGGGGGAAAATTCCCTAAGTCTAAACTTTACCTATTTTTACATTAAAGAGGGTGTTGACTCTAGTAGGGAGTGCGAGCTAGAGGCACCATGTTGCAGGAAACTTACATTTTTTACTAATAACTTTTCGCGAGCCACTATAAATGGCAGCACGGGACGCATGCGGCAGGTAGGTGGCCAGTTGGACAATCCTGCTACAGATGCAGCGTTCATGACATTTTCTGGAAAACAATTTCGAGAGGTTTTGTTCAGCATTTTTGCTGCTGCCGACCACTAGTTTAGATTCTAATTTACTAGACGCATGATGTTTATAAAATAATAAAGAGAGATATACAATTGCGAATAAAAAGTAGCACAGAATATAATTCGGCAGAATTCATCATTCTGTCGTCACATGAAATTGGAGATTCTGCAAGTGTTTGCCATTTTACCATAGAGTACACCCAGTACTGTAGGATAAAAGATGAGACACGTGCAGAATCTCGAAACAGCAGAGCCGTACCGACTACGAGATATCATTTTGTGGTTTATTACATGAAGATATAAATCGAAGCCTCCGGCCTCGAAATGCACTGTTTAAGGGCTCTAGAACGCATCATTTTCGAGTTACACACGATCGATAAGCAGGAAATATATCAATAAGTAGATCGGATGTTGGGTTTTGCATCTGCACATTCCTGATTTAGAGACACTTTTTACCAAATCTTTTATATTTATAAACTTAATCACTCGGCAGAAAAATTAGTTCCTGTTGACACGCCATTTGTAAAGATTAGTTGGATGTGAAGATGGGATTTTATTATAAAATAATAAAGAGAGAGGTACAATTGTGCATAAAAATAGCATTGAATATAATTGTGACAATAATAAAAATCTTCACTCTGTAGTCACATGCAATTGGAGAAATTAAATACAAATGGTCTATATTACAGAAATAAAATATAAAAAGATAATGATTTATACGCGGTAACTTCCATTAAGTCAGATCAACTACGTCATCAGCCGTACGATAGAAACGGTGAGTTGGTAAGGTTCATGCGCGGTGAGTTGGCAAAATTCAGCGGCAGAAGCAGTTTAATGACGGAGAATATGCTCTTCATAAGACATAAATAATACACGAAGTAGCTCTTTTATTATTCGATAATTCGATAACAAACTTTGCATTTTAATGCAGTGATTGATCTTCCTTCTTATTCCTATAGAGTTAGTCTCGAGCAGACATAGGGCTTGCAAGTCCTCCATGCTGGGATTTGCTGCTATGACAGTGGGGTTGGGTTACAGCGGGATGTACTTGCCATAGCGCGGAAGCTCGATTAGGGGAGATGATGGAATGACCATTATGATGATGATGATGATGATGATTATGATGATTAGGAAGGCACATGCGAGGTGTTAGGACTGTTGAACAGGGTCTTGCTACGGCGTTCCCCTAGAAACAACTGAACCCAAGCAGTCAAACTACGAAAGCGACTGCGGCAGACCCCACAGACTCACTGAAACACATCAATTAAATTTCTGACACCTTACCCGGGATCGAATCTGCAGTCTCCCAATCACTGGAAGTCTATAACCGTAAGGGTTCTGTCATAGCGCACGACATGTTGGAAACGAATTCTTTTTAAAATTCTCTGTCACTCAAGGCACGCGAGACGAGATGTCATGTGGTGTCTGAGTGCTTATTGGCTTCACTGCTGGGAGATGCGCAATGCCATGACCTCCTTGTAACATAAAAAGCCTGTCGCAGACATGTGTCCGCAAGAGGAATAGAGAAAAACAGCAACACATGTCCGAGTCAATGAAAAACAAATCGGAAAATTGGTTCGTCAAAAAGGTGCAGGATTTGTGAATTGTTTTTTTACAGATGGATGTAGATCTACTTGTGGTCTGGCATACATGCCTAGGGCTACACAGTCTAACAAGTATTGCATTTGCGAAATTTAAAATTGCTGTTTTTTTACGGGAATTGCGATAAATTTTTTGTTTTCACATGTAAGACTTTGCTAATACTTCACGTAATAACAAGCAAACCACAAATCAAAGCGCAATGACACTATCTCAATGAGAAAACAATATAGCGTATTACAAATGTAAAATAAAACATAGTATGCGAGGTTAAAAAATAATGATTTTTTATTCTCATGAATAAATACATAATGAAAATGGCAAGGTATGAAAGGACGATGAGTTTCAAAAACCAGTAATGCCACCCACTATCGCACACGGAACAAGCAACTCGTAAAACAGATTTCTCAAGGGAACTTGTTACTTTCACATTTCTGCAAGGGCTGAGATAACAAGCTTTATGCACTGAGTACAAATCTATGTCATAGAAAGCGATATACGACGTGAAGAAATTACGCGAAACGTGACGGAAACGAGCATTATGCGAGACAAACGCTCAGAGAGACAATGCTTATCGTGCAGATTAGGCACTTACGTAAAAGGGTTTTTCATGTATTCTTTTTACTTTTTGACATAAATTGACAATTGCTTATCGTACGTGAATTAGCAGACGTAGCATGCCACATTGCAAGGCATTAGAAATTACTAAACTTCAATTAAAATACCAAACCTGAACTTGTAATTGCAAATTTCATTAATAGCCAGAGTAATAAATACCTGAAACGTAACACAGAAATTAAAATCTTTCCCTTCAATTATAGCAAAAGGGTTCGTTAGGAGAGTATAATACAACGTTGCGTTTTTTTAAAGAAAATTCATTTAGAGCATTTTTGAGAAATCTAAAACGATTTATCAAACAAGGATAATTCACATTTATTACCACCGCGATTGATTTTTGAAATCCTCTTCATTCAGAATTCAACAATTTCACAATCCTCCAATTTAATTCATTTAATTTCTAATCGGATTGCAATACATTTCAAGGCAGCTTTCGTATCAACTTGTAATCACCAACAGAGAAACATGCTTCAAGCGTAACAGGCCGACATTCAGTTTACGGGTAAATCGTCTAATTCGGCTGTCTCCCAGATAGTGATGCTTAAACATCGATATCTTAATGCTAGTTTAGTAAACTATAACTTTAAATTTGTGTGCATTAAAATTTAATTTAACTGTGTTCGTGTTTATCAATTCGCCAAATAAGGGTACGAGAAGGGGCAGACTTTATACCCACAGCGTATTCGTTGATTATATCTCAAGGTGCGAAATGGATATGAAGAAAGAGGAAATGCAAGTGCACGGAGGTGATCTGGAGCGAGAGAGTTTGTTCGATGAAGGTAGTGTAAGTAGCGGTCCTTTGGTACCAACATATGAATAACAGTGTTACTACCTGTCATTACTTCATATCACTTTTACAGTATTGTTGTAAAGGGAGTTTTTCATTCAAAAACAAAACATCGGGAAAGAAAAAAAAGTCGATCACAAAACATCGATGTTAAATAAACATCGGTTTTAATACATCAATGTTTAAAACATCGGTGTTAATACATCGTTTAAAACATTGATGTTAATGTTTTCAAAACATCGATCTTGCATCCCTACTCCCAGAACGGCAACGCCGTTTCGCCTCCAGCTCCGGAATGATTTTTTTTACGCTGTCACTAAACCGTTCGCAGCAGAGCTCAGCGGCGAACTGCAAACAACGAGTTAGAATATATAACAGAGTGTGGTTGACCCCATGGTTTTAACGCTCTTGGCGACGTTCGCAGAAGGGGCCGCCATGTGTTTTGGAGTCAAACTATATGCGTCGTGGCCTAGAATTGGCGTACAGAACTGTTGTTATACTGAATCGCCGTGTTGTTTGTAGCAGATCTTATTTCTATATTGTTATCTTTTTCTCTCAACTGTATTTAAATATTATTGTGTTTGGTGGGTTATAGACAATTATTAATGACAACCGTCATGCAATGAATTTTTTAAATATTTGCCGCCTTATTTGCGAATTCTTTGCTTCATATTGCAGTAACATTCACTTTCAAACGTTATGATAACTACAGTAATATTTCAATAGCTTTCATACCTATGTCAATAACCGATGCAGGAAGCAATGTGTTTTTAGAGTTTCTCAATTCGTTCTCCTTACAAATTGGGCTTTTGTTTTTAAAAAATTGTTTTTTGGTCGTGAGAACACACAGTAAACGGATTTATATTACGCGCTTCCCGCGCCCCTGCAGCCTTAACCAGCACCTTGCGGAATAAGAACTCTATGTTGTAATAATCATAAGGTTGCACTCAACTAGCCCCACGTTGGGACCAGCCAAATGTAATAATCATAAGACTGCTCGGGGGAGGGCGCCAGGTTCAGCTCCTGAAATATAACTGGATGGAAGAGTTGGGAGGTCAATGAATCAGCACAGAGTCATTTGTGAAAAATAATAATTTATTCCTGGCACCAAAAGCTGCCAGGGAACTTATATGTCGCAATGGGCGACGCAATTTTCAATTAAATTTACTTTGTGGACTGATTGTCCTAATTACTAGTTGCTAATTCTTTTACAGTTAACACATCATGCATACTTTTTGATGAAGCGTGCTATTCATCACTTGAAGTTTGCAGGGCCTGAGCGCGGCCACTTATAATTTCTCGTCGTTACGGTCGTTCGGCGAGACGGATTCGTCTCATAGTTCTTTCACCAGTGGTTGTGCTGTCCTCACGGGCAGGCCGGGGTGGCGGCCACGGGCGGAGGCGTAGGCTGTACCAGGTCGTTGAACTTCAGCGGCGCGTCTCTCTGCAGGTCGCCAAATCGAACAGGCTCAGCGGGTTGAATGGCCACGGGCGTTGATGTAACGCGGTGAGCAGTCACTGGGCTCGGCGCGTGAGGCGGCAAAGGCTACTGGGCCGATGCGGAAACAGCGCGGGATCAAGTAGTCTTCCGCCCGAATTTTCTCCGCGACAAGTCCGCAGTCTTGTCCTAATTATTCCGATTCTGGGAAAGTCTTTCCCAAACTCGCGTCCCGATCGTAAGTAACTGAAGTAGTTGAAGTGACTGACGTGACCGAAGTCTCTCAGAAGTAAGTGAAGTAAGCTTGAGAAGTCCTCTCAAGTGCTCTAGTGCTCAAGTCCCCCCGTGCTCTCGTCTCCCAGTCTAGTCTCTCAAAAATACTTAAGTGCCTTAGTTCTAAAAATCTTTAAGTGTCTGTCCTGATTTCTACTGTGCATCACGTTTTATGAGAAATTCCCTTTCCCCTTCCCCAAAATGTTCCTAGCTCTGGGTTATCCCTTCCCCCCTGGTGAAGCTTCCCATTGGCTAAGGGTGGCTGCGTCGCAAAATTTTGATTAGCCAATCATGTGGCAACTTTCCCGTATCTTTCCGTCGATGTTCTCAGTCTAATACTGGATTCTTTCTCTCGCTCGCTCCTCCCTTTTGTTAGTTGCTCCGGGAGCTGATCGCAGCTGTGTAGACACGTGCGCGCGAAGAAAGCGCATTTCACGGATTCCCGACGGCCGACAGGGGCTAATCGACTGCCTTACTGTAATGGCCCGTGCAGGGATTCGGGTGCCTACCCAGGCGTGTGCCGAGGCGCGTGGCAGAACGAATGTGAGAGGTTAGCATTGTTCGAAAAAGGTTCTCGCTTACGACATGTCGTAATTAGGCGAAGAAGACGACGCATTTGACACCCGGCCCAACCCATCGGAGCCCGAATTCCTCGATCGCGCGGCTGAAGGAAGGGCGCGAGGGTGGCGCTTTGTTCGGCGAGAGGGCCGGCGAAGGGCAGCAAGTATTTTTTTATGGGGGGCTAATAAACATTCCGCCTCTGAAGACAGGGGGGGGCTGGGTGCGTTCGGGGCTGGCCCGATGCGCGGTCGGGGGGTGGGCGGCATGACGAAAGAACCTTCGCTGCAAGAGCCTCCCCTCTTGGCCTACTTCTGTGCCGCAGCGCGAGCTATTCCCAGCTGCAGGAATTATTGATTTGTTATTGGCGACGTCATAATAAAATTATATTTAATTAATCGGTGACGCCACAATGTTTCTCTAGAGAGCGCTGCTTTAGCTGCAAAAATCTTGCCTTCAATTTGCTACGAAGATTGCGTCGTTTGAGCCACTCGTCGCCACGGAGTATATTGTAACCAGTGTCGGAGCTACACAATTTTGGGTATCCGGGGCAATGCTGACAGGTGCGCCCCTCTCCCGAAAAAATATAAATTTCAAAGTTATATTAAGAAACTGTATGCGTTATTTTATTTCAACAAATAACAAAAATTACGTTTAAAGTAGAAAATACGTGTTTGGAAATATATTCTAAATAATATATTTAAGTAAAAGTAATGATCAAACAATAATACTTCTACGGTGAGCTTAAAGAGCCATACAAATTGTTGTGTTTAGTTAGTGTTCAATAAAATTACCTGTTAAATGCATGAAATAACAAATATGAATTTCAGTATAACCTATTTTAAGGTTAGGGTCATTTGATTAATTTCGTAGTCCTACCTTTAAGTAATGACTATAACTAACTATTTAAGGTAATTCTATAAATTTACAATTTTATAAAATACCAGACTACTGTACCGCAACTTCTAACTCAAGTTCTAGTTTCTTTTATATTTTTTTTGCTATTGTCCCCCCATCAGGCCCCTTGACGTGGGGTGGGGAGTTGGGGTGGGGTTGGGGGGTTGGGGTTGGGGGCGATGGCCGGTCTCCCCAAGCCTGGAGTACGATTTATTTATACGTGTGTTTGAAGTAAATCAGCTGTTGACGGTTTCATCCAGTCAGGGGCTTACAAATCGCTTCAGTGACGTCACTATGACGACATTGAAGCTCCCGATTGGACGAAACCGTCAACAACTGATGCACTTCAAGCGCACGTATAAATATATCCAAGCATAGCGCCGGCACTGATTCTACCTCGCGGGCTGCACCGCGCTGCGCTGCGCCCATCGTCGCCCGCCGCCCGAGCGCTGCCCTCCGGCGGCGGCAACGCAGCAGCGGGAGCAGCAACAGCGGCGGCGCCGCCGCGCTCCGTCAGCGCATCCGCCGAGAACAAAACGAAGAGGCCGACGGCGCAGCCACTGCGACGGCGGCCTGGCCTGGCCTCGCCTCGCCTCCCCGGCACCTCCACGACTCGAGGCACTTTGTGCAGCCCACCGCAGGGCAGCCGACGAGCTGCGCGTGACGTGGCATGGACACGGAATTTTAAGAGCAATCAAAGAAAGAGCCGGGGGATTAACAATAAGAAGTAAGAAGGAAAGACAAAGAGATAAAATGACTGAAAGGACGAAAGTGAAAAAAGGAAAAGAAACAGAGACAGAGAGAGAGAAAGAGAGAGAGAGATAGAGATAGAGTTGTAATTTAATGTTTGTTTTTTTAGTTACGTAAGAAATGAACTGTACCTGCTAGCCATAAATAATGGTACAGGTTCGCATAGCAGGCACTTCATGCGTATTAGTTCAAACTGAGTGAGATAGAGACGAAAATGAAAGTTATACGGGAAGTTGCAAATATACAAATGATGCTCATGAATTGATACGGGGTATTTTTTAAAATGCACTTCCTCAGGAAGTCGCCATTTTCCTCGTGTGATTGTTGACGTATCTGGTCCCACGCGGACACGAAGCGAAACTCCCCCCCCCCTAGATCTCCACCTCACCTTTGCATCACGGCCACCAGCCGGTCGGCGCGGCGGGTGCGGGGATGGCTGGCGCGGGGCGTGCGGAGAGGCGGGCGGTTCGCCTGGGCGCCGCGCGGCGCGCTGGCGTCGCGGAGGCTGCGCCGAGCGGCTGGCTGGCTGGCGGACACGCCGCGCGCAACGTGACGGCCGGCCGTCCCGTTACACAACGCCGCGTGCGCACGAGCGTGCGCGCCCGCGAGAGGCGGTGTGCCGCCGCCGCCGCGAACCAGCGAGCGAGCGAGGTGGCGGGCGTGGGGCGAGGCGAGGCAAGGCGAGCCCACTCGACAACAGCGGCGGCGCGCGGTGGCCCTGACGCCAGAGCCGGCCCACGCCGGAGCGCCGAGGTGCCGAGCGGAGGTGCGATTTGCGCCGCGGACTGCGAGGGGGAGGGCTTCGGTGAAGTAGCGCCAGGTTAATACTGCGATTTTCGCAACTCTGCCCCTGGCAGGTATCAGCTGTTGACAGTTGCATCCAATTGGGAACTTATAAGTCACTACAGTGACGGCACTATGATGCCGTTTAAGCTCCCGAATGGATGAAACCGTCAACACCTGATACCTGCCAAGGGCAGCGTTGCTGAAATCGCAGGATAGTTTTTGGTTCGGACAGAAATACGGACGTGGTCAACGTAACACCAATCAACCAGACACAGCTTTTTTTTCCTCCCCCCTGAAAATTCCGAATTTACGGGACACCTGCCCCTATAATATAATTATCAAAGTTGCATTTCCAGATTTGCAATCTTAGCACAGATATACAGCGCAGAGGTTATAGACAATAATTCATTGTCGACCATCTCTGCGCTATATATCAGTGTTTTGTAAATTCCCAACAGCCTAGACTAAAAACTTTCGTCACACAATGAACATTCTTAGCTCTCAACAAGAGATTCCCTTTAAGTATGGCTATATATGGTATGACATTCACTTTAACTGTCGATCATGAGATCAGGTACAGCAGGATGATCTAATGTTGCATCGGGATGTCCATTATACAGTTTTTCAGGAATAAAATACTATACTCCAAATACGAAAATATAAGAAAGTCTGGTACTTATATTTCTGTATCCATACCAGTCCTAACTTTTGAAAAACGCTTAAAATATTCTAGCATTTCAACTGTGACAGAAAGAGTCGACGGAAAATGCCTTAAACTGTGTATTCAGCATTGTGATTGACCCAAGGAAACATTGTGGTGTATTGCCAGGCACTTGTTTAATCGGCCTTAAAGAGCACTATCCCAAAACAATCACTACTGAACCTCACTGATTGTTCTTGCTCCCTCATAACTACGAATGATTCTCGTTTTTGTGCTAGTATGTACTCTGCAAAAACGTCATTTACTTTTCTTTGCATCTTAAAATCAAGATTTTGGAAAGAAAGAAAAAAGATCGGAAATCTCTATAACTTTAACCTTAAAGGATATTAACTGTGAAAAAATAAACATTGTTTACGGCAGAAAATGTACAACCACAAATCAGGAAAACAATAAGCAACTACTATGAATTTTGAAATAGTTACTGAAAAAAAAACGTGTAATGGAAAACGATGAGAAAGAGAATATTTTATTAGCAAAACACGCTCAGAAAACCTAGCAAACTACCTAGAAAAAAGATGGATTTAAAAGCGGAAATTATTAAATAATGTGATAGCAATGAAACGTTGTTCTCGCGGAACCCGTTTAAGAACAGATTGCCGCGATAATGCAGGCGAGAACGTTTCCATGTCATAAGGGACGCAGCCGACAAGGAAAGTGCGACCCGGGAGCGTTATCATTAAAACGAGCGCTTGTCCTGGATGGGTAGGGCGCCTTCCCACGGCGCGACCGCGGCGCGCTTCCTTCGAGCAGCAGAGCCCTTCCGACGCAGCCACCGCCGGAGCCACGGCCGCACCGCCGCCCGTCGTGGAAGGGGGTGGGGTCTGGAGGGGTAGGTTTCGCCGACCCTCCGGCGACGATGAACAAAGGGACCGGAGCAGGTAGAACGCTGCGGCCGCGGCGCAGTGGGAACGCTCCCATTTAAAGCTGTGTTCTGCTAGATGTGACGCGTGGCCCCTCCTCCGCTTCGCTAGCTGGAGTTCGGCGTCGGCTGCCGCAGCAGCCGCCACCCGCTGCACGTGGGAAGGCCTCCATTCAAACCAATGCTCTGCTACGCGCCGCGCTGCTGCGAAGCGCGCTGCGGCCGCGCCGTGGGAAGGGGCCCGTAGCTGGAGTTCGGCGTCGGCTGCCGCAGCAGCCGCCACCCGCTGCACGTGGGAAGGCCTCCACTCAAACCAATGCTCTGCTACGCGCCACGCTGCTGCGAAGCGCGCCGCGGCCGCGCCGTGGGAAGGGGCCCGCAGAGAGAAGGCAAGCGCTCGGCTCGCTCGCTCGCGCCGTGGGCCCGCCTCCGTGCGACTGCCGGTCGCCAACTCATTACGGCAGCCGCTTCCGCGCATTGAACCGTCCACGCAATTTACCTAGCGGTCGGCGCCGTCGCCGCCGCCGCCGCCCGGAGCGCATGCGACTGAGCATGTAGGGCTGTCGGCTGAGAGGCCGAGTGCGCGGGCCTCTCCTCGGGCAGTGACCTGCTTCGACGGGTCCGCGCCCACAAGGAAACAGGCCAGACACCACGGCACGTCGCAGGTACGCTGCGCTAAACCACGGAAAGCTCAGAGATTGATTGATTGATTGATTGACTAGTGACTCCGGGCGCGTCGTCAGCTAAGGTCATAAGTCCCGTAAGTGTAATGTACTTTTCTATCGAGGGAGGTGGCGATGATCTTCCCTGGTAGGCGAGACCCGGTACCGACCTACATCTGCTTGTGGAGATTTTTCCCCAAACAGGTGTATTCCAGCAGCGAGGCACCGCCCTAGTCGGGACAACTTCTAAGCTTCCGACTAATCTCCCGACTTGTGTAGTAGCGTAGTGCATGTGGCTGTAAGAGAGTGCAAGTAGGAGGGGTTCGGAAATTACAAAGGTGAGGAAGGGAAGGTCGCGTGCGGTCCGTGGCCCGTTTGTTAGGGTACTGTTCCGAGATTCACCTCGTGTTGATAGGAAAAACTATGGAAACCTACCGATCAGAGCAGCCGGCCGTTAGAATTCTCGTCCAAACAGTGACTGAATTCGACCTAGCTATCTAGATAATGTAGAAAATCTTGTCATCGTCGGGTCTCGAATCCTAGGATCTCCCGGGCAGACACAGTGACGTCATTGATGCCCTGTGCCACCTTTGCCGGTAACCCAAGAGAGGGACGATTTTCAATTCATGGGGAGTTTACGGGTGTTTCTACTACTTTGTAAGATGATTTTCGGCGACGGTGATGAAAAGGGAAGGGAATGGAAATGGGAAGGCATGGTAGCGCGACCTATGCTCAGTTGTATACACTGATACTCCGACATTCGCCAGGAAGTGGTCGGTGAACCCCCTGCTCAGAGCAAAAGGTTTACGAATTCGAAGAATGTTTTTGGAAACCCGTGGGTTCGAAACCGCAAGGTCCCAATCACCGGTATGCTCTACCGCAGGCCGTCACTACGTTCGCCGCTTCTGGTATTGCCCCAGGACGGGTATCCATGACGGGACCAGATGTTTAATTCCGCTACGTCTTCAGTGACAATACCGCTATAACCAATTTAATACTTACAACTAACTTCCTCAATCATGACTCCTATTGTATTATGATAATGCCATTGACTTGGCGAAATCGTACTTGAAACTAACGGTTTAAGCAGTAATTTCACTGAGCTAGGTTTAATAAGGTCATTTGTCCTTAATAACACATAAATCACAGTAATAAATGTAAAATTTTACAACCTCAAATTGCAGGAAAGTTTGAAACAACACAAAGCGATTTTATACTTACTGAATAGACACTGCACCATTAAAACTGCGCTGGGCTGCTATCAGATTACTTACCTGAAACAAAATACAAATGATAAGTGAGGCGTTCAAAATTATTACAGCAAATCAACAATTTTATTCACGAATCAAACTGTTGCATATTTTTGAAAGCAAATTTCAAAATTCCATAATATTCGCGGCCATTAACTCAATAATAGAGCTCAATACTCAATAATAGAGAAAATGCTCAATTTATCGCCAATTAATTAATTTTTTTAAATAAAATTTATTTTATTTATAGTTAGGTACAAGTATCAACAAGTATCAACAACTTGGTAATTGACGACTATTGCAGGTATTGTACTATACTATAGTCAGCGTTGGGCAAAAAATTAAATTTACTATTTAAATAATTCGCCAAAATAACTCAAAAATACAGTTTTTCAAAAAGAAATGTATTTAAAATACGTATTTCAAATATGAGTATTTAAATACTGCTCAACCCAGATTGTAGTGTAATTACAGATATTACATTTGACAAAAGCGATTTTACAATTTAACTTTGCAACAAACTTTAACCAATATCAAATCAATATTTAAGGGGAATAAAGTTACATGAAACAATACAGTTAAAATTCATTAAATATATTGGCAGCTTTCAAAAGTTGATTATTTTATCTTCATATTTTGATGACTGTAGCAAATGAGCAATATTCACTCCATTTAGCAAACCGAAACAAATTAGTTTGAAGATATCTGGAAAATCTTCAATCACAAATTAAACCTTCACTGGAACAGCTGTTAGCGCACATACTATAAATCCAGCTATATCCGTTGGATCCAGCTACAAGCACATTTTACTCATTAAATACCAGTAAAAAACAGACAATATTTAAATACTAAATTTAAAGGATTTTGCCCATTTTGATCCAAATCTCTGATAGTTATATCTGAGGCATACTTTGAAGATGTGATCAAGGTCAAGTTTGGTATTGCAAATTTCACATGTCGGGGGAATGACTTTTGCAATAGGTAAAGATGACTTAATTAGGTATGCGCAGATCTAATTCTTAAAAGTACTACTTGCTCCCTGCGTCCTGTTCTTTTACTAGTATTTAATGAGTAAAATGTTCTTGTAGCTGGATCCAATGGATGTGGCTGGATTTACAGTATGTGCGCAAACAGCGGTTCCCAGTGAAGGTTTATTTTGTGATATAAGATTTTCGAGATATCTTCAAATTTACTTGTTTCGGTTTGGTAAATCGAGCGAATATTGGCTTCAAAATGCCCTCGCTGGCTCGTTGGTTCGTGAGCTCGCTTTCCACGGCGCAACCAGAGGTTCGATTCCCGGCCGGATCAAAATTCTAACTGTGCGCTTTCCCTACTGCTACAAATGTCCCAGTATCTATTGCTATGTGACGATAAGAAACGATAGAATTGTTGGGAGGCTGGGCCACAGCTGGTCGGCCAAGGCCCGTACCGGGCTGTCGAGCCAAAGAACAGGATTGGCGTCAAAATTAGCAATCATAAATGTTTGCGTGTTTTTGTTACATAGTAGTGGATCTCGAGGTAACAGTTGTTTATTTCTGATCTTGATTAGAGGATTATTTCTAATATTGTGGTAAATATGTTGTAATTGTCTGCAAATATGATATATTTACTATTGGTTCCGTTCTCCCGTTCTTAATTTTCCTTTTTAAAGTGTGAAGAATCCATGGCGGAATACGGCAGTTTATTTTTGTTTCCATTTAGGATATTTCGAAATTAAAGGTGAACACCGTGGATTTATGCCAGTTGCACTCTGAAATTTAGGGAAAATATCGTCATATGTGATTGGATTATTCGATTTCAACGATTTGAGTGATTAAGTGATAAGAGATTTTCTTCGATAGGCTACAGAAACTTGTTCATCCTTAATTAAGATGCTGCTAATTGGTGTCGTGTGGAAGCATCCAGTAGCACTTCATTTAATTGTCGTGAAGAATATACTTCATTGAGAAACCTAATAGGCACTCTTCTCAACAATGAAATTATTTCAGATACAATAGTCGAACGAGAGAGGAAGTAAACATGGTTGCAGGATCTCTGCCTCCCTCACAAATATCACGATCCACTTTCACTCGACATCACATCCGACAACAGAATCGCCGACTCTTTCCTTCCAAAACAAAATTGCCCACTTCTTCCTTCCTTACAAAACAGATTCGCCAACTCCTTCCTTCCTTCCTTCCTTCGACAACAGAACCGCCGACTCCTTCCTTCCAAAACAGAAACCCCGATCCCTTGCTTCCTAAACAGAATCTCCGACTTCTTCTTTCCTCCCTTCCAAAACAGGACCGCCGACTCCTTCCCTTCCAAATACAATCCAGTGACGGGCAAAATCCTGAGGGCGCGACGAGTCCGGGCGAGATATGCGCCTCGACGAATATCCTTTTCCAACCATCCGCGGTGTAATTCGGATCGTTAGCGGCGCGAGTGGGCACGGCGGAGGGGGGGGTACAGCTCGCGTGACCGCTGAGCCGCCGCCGCCGCCGGGGGCCGCGACTGGCGCGGGCGCCCCGCCCCTTCCCGCCTCAGCCCCACACCGCGGGCCGACCACAAGCTCCCAAGTGTTGGGGCACTGCGCCGGCCCGCGCCGCGAGGCAACTTGGAGAAGAAATGCGGGAGAAAGGCACGCGACGGGCGCCCGTGGAGCGAAACGATCTAAACCCGGGAACCTCCCTGGTTTACACCGGGAGATGTGGGAACAGGGCATCAACGGATGACACTGCAGTGCCTCTGACCGGGAGGTCCTGGGCTTCGAGGCACGACCGTGGCAGAATTTTCGACACTACCTAGACAGCTAGGTCGAATTCAGCCGCTGTCAGGAGGAGCAGCTCCCGAACAAACAGGCCACGCACCGCGCGCAATCTTTCCTTCCCATTCCTGGTGCGATTCTCACCCCTTACACTTACATGCTCCACATCACACATGCCGGGAGACCGCTTAGGAGTTTAAAGCTGGAGTGGTGCCCCGCTGGTGAGAGATACCTGACTGGGGAAACCCCCGCTAGCCGACGGTCGGTCGGCATGAGCTGAGCATCAACAAACATTGTGTGCATTTAATGCAACAGAAAGGCCTAGCCCAAGAATGCTTTGCAAACAATGGCTTGAGAAAGTACATCGGACGCCTCCCGGGGACACAAAAATCGTGCTTTCAAGGTCTTGGTCGCGCAGTTTTCGGTTTTGCAGGAAGTATGCGCCACGAGGAAGATAACGAGTGTTGCATATTACATGTGCGTCTGTTTTTAATGTAAGTTGTTTCATGCTTTGGGGGAAAAAAAAAACTTTTCTGTGTTTTAAGGGCAAAACTAAAATAACGAAAAAGGTCAGCTTAAGCAAAGAGTTCTCAGGTCAAAATCTGAACGGGAAAGGAATGTTACGTAACTCACAATTCACAGTAGAGTTCTAACTGAAAAGTTTACGTTTATTAGGAACTGCTTTTTCTGTACGAAAGTGTGTTTTCAACTATTCATTTTCCGGGCATGAACTTTTTTTCGTTGTTGCGAAATGAATGCCCTCAGTGTTTAAAACAGCAAAACACTTTCACGAGTTATAATTAATCTTTATGAGATAATTTGGGGATACAATATATTAATGATATCTGTTTCTACATAAAAAATAAGGGCCGCAAGTAGAGATAGCTCGTAGAATAAAAAAAGTCATTGGTAAATTATATTTAACAAAAGAGTAATCTACATTTTATTTCAAGGAGTTTCTGTAATCCCCCCGCCCCAAGTGAACGATATATCGTCCTCTCAGTTGGGTTATGGCCCCAGGAACAGCAGAAAATTCAAATAAATGCACAAAAAGCATCCTTCAGACACTATTTCATTCTTATATACTTTAACCATAAAACTTGGGAAACTATACCCGTTATCCATTCCACCACATTACTTGAAAAGAACACATTTCACATAATTCCAACTTCCCCGAAATAGTAGAGTAGCTTATTGGGAAATCTTATAGCTGTACATTAAGCGCCAATTCTAGAACGTATCGGAAATAGATAAATTCCGAACGTTCGATTTAAAGAAAACGAGCACTCGACTTATCCGAGGAAGCTACTTCACTTATTGGTTTTCTGGTCTTAAAAAAAAAAAAAAGTCGCATTATCAGAAAGCTTCAAGGAAGTCGTAAGGAGCCGGCTGCGCCGTTCGCCGCGGGGCGGCGGGTGAAATACTGCGAGGCATTTGCATGTCCCGCGGCAGCCGCGGCGCTCCACTTGCGCCGAGCAGCCGCCGCCGCCCCAGCGAAGGCACTTCACTAGGCGTCGCGACGCCCCCTCCCGCCCGCTCTTGTTTAGCTGAGACTAATCGTACTCCTTTTGATTTTTCTGAAGGTGAATCTGAATTGGTGTCGGGTTTTAATGTTGAGTATAGAAGAGGTGGTTTTACATAATTTTTTATAGCTGAATATTCAAGAATTTTATTTATAAGAATATTAACTATTTTAATTTTTTTTGGTGGTGATTTATTTTCTTTATTATTTTATTTTATATTGGTTTTTAAATCATTTGTTTTTATTTGGGTTCGAGGTACTTTACCTCGTTTTTTTTGAATTGAATTTGCCTTGTTTTACGTGGCGAGACTCGGGCCATCAGGCCCGCTCTTCCGTCTGACCACGCAAATTTCGCTACGCTCCTTTCATCAACTAGCAGAGAAAGGAGGTATTTCTTGGGCGAGAAACAGGCGATTTGAATTTAGCTCAGAGGCGTCATTTAGGCTTGAGGATCTTTTACATGCAAGTAAATCTACGAACATGGCCGGCTTTACTTCCCCTCCGAAGGAAGGCGTACGAAGGATTTTGTCGCCCTAAAAATCCACGGCTTCGATCGGGTTTGAACCCGCGAGCTTGGGTATAACAGTCCGGTACGCTAACCGTCACACCATCGCCGTCGTTTTCGTTATGATAAATTGATATATTTGGCTTGAAGGACTTATTTACCTGTTTCTTTGATCGGCCCCTTCCAGCCGATCGTTTCGGAGGGGAGCATCATAGATTTTTTGTTCAATAATCAACATTTGTGATTATATTGCATATTTTTTTTGCAGTGTATATATGATAATATACAATATATTACACAATTCTAAGGTAAATAAATATTTAAATAAATTTTACGAAATAAAGGAAGGTAACAATCGAACATTCCAGATTGGGGGGGGGGGGGAGAGAGGCGGGCATGGCCCTCCATGCCCCCCTCCTCCGCATCCGCCACTGACTCAGTCGGGCCAGGGATTCTAGGTCAGGGGCTTCTGATTCGTTTACGCAAAGGTAAGGATAAGACAGAGGAACCTTTATTGCATTCACGTATTGTTTTAAAATTATTATCAATAACATGTAAAGAAAATCATTGTAAAAAGTGGAAATTATTGAATAATTGATTGATTAGTGATTACGGACACGTCAACAGCAGTCACCAGTCCCGTAAGTGTAGTGTGCATTTAACGCAGAATGAGGCGGCGATCCTTCCCCGCTGGATGGCGAGATCCGGCGCCAACCTACGTCGGCAAGAGCTTTTCCGTCGAAATTTCGCCGTATTTCCCCGCAGCTATTACAATACTTTTTCTATTCTGCGTAAGCGGTAGCGAGAAAGTAAAATCTACCAACTGGTGCGAACCGGCCATAGTCTCCCTTCTTATATAGTTTTCAATAAAAATATGTTTTGTAATTTATTTATTTATGTATTTATTGGGATTTCGTAGCCCTTTAACTGCTGGGACCCTCAAGATCAACAAGTGATGATCTAATGAGTAAATGAAGACGATGGCGAAATGGTTGAATGAGAAGGAGACATGGGAGTCGCCCATGTCTCCTTCTCAGTCGAGTCGCCCACCAAGAATGTGTCGAGAGTTCGCTTTGATCCTCACAATTTCTCATACACTCTCGAACCCGGGCCCCAAGCGCGGAATGTGCTAGCCATTCCGTCACAAGCCCCCTCAGTTGTTTTGGTGAAAATAAATTACTTCGTATAGATGTTTTGTATATTTATTTCACTTTCTTGCACTTTTAACAATTTGTAGTATGTACAATATTTAGAAGTGAATTATCCAAGTCTAAGAGTTTTTGCATATTGCGCTGAATCACACATGGGTACTACAAATGACAATAATTTACTGGTCAGGGATATAATAAACGTTATAGAGATATACATAATGAATATTTCACTGTATTAGATTAGATTAGATTAGATTTATTAATAATTCTGCAATTAAGTGTGAGAACTTGGTGGCAGAATACACTAGCTTAACATTACAGAACTTAACAACTATACAAACTCTACAAACTTTACAAAATCACATGAACATTTCACCGTGCAATCTTTCATAGAACTCCACTTCACTACACTTCACCGCACTGCGATACAGCGAGCTGTAATGTCTTTCTTACTCACTCGTTTCTCTCAGTTACACAACGTCACTGCACTGCACATAATAATAATAATAATAATAATAATAATAATAATAATAATAATAACATTAATAACAATAATAACATTAATAATAATAACAATAATAATACTTAATTACAAAGAAGACATAGGTAATTACACTGAATTTTATTAAATATATTTATAACATATCTACATTCAAGAAACTAATTTATTTTTAAATTTGCTCAGGCTTTGAGGAAAGGGATCAAAGATTGTCACAGGCAAACTGTTCCAGTCCCTAATGGTGCGATTCACGAATGAATATTTCTCAACGTCCGTTTTCTGAATTCTTGTCTGAATTTTGTGCATGTGATCCTTTCTGCCGAAATATGTAGGTTTCCCTAATCGACTTTGAATTTCTTTCCACGCTCGAAGGCCTGTGTACGCTTTATACATTGCATAGAGACGTGACTTAAATCTTCTCCTTTCGAGTGACTCCCATACCCCTTTATTCTTGGTACTCCTGAAAGTAAATTTTAATGCTCTACGCTGGACCTTTTCTAGATTTCTTTGTTGCAAAATTCTGTATGGGTCCCAACATACCGCGCCATATTCTAATATAGGTCGCACTAATGACATATATGCTAGTTCTTTGGCTCTAACTGTACTCTTTTTCAGTATCCGCATAACAAAATGTAAAGATGTTACAAAATGTAAAGGTATTACATTATTCAAATTCGTCCTTTCACATTCCGGAGAATGTAACTACCCATCGTCTATAAATAAACACCGGGATTCTTAAAGGAAATAAAAAGCAAAATAATTGATAAGACAAAAGCGTCAAAAGGTAATGGTGTTGCCACACTACCGGAAAATGATTTTTTTTCATAAGACATATATTTTCATACGAAATAGGAAACTTTATTATCACAGCTAGTGTCAAATTTCTGCACATACGATTATCCTTCAACTCAACAGCTTATTTCCGTTCTTCTCACCAACTGCTGACATTAAATTGTCATCTGCACGAACAGAAAAATCGATGATCATAACTTCTCTTGGAGTTTCATCAAAGAAAACAAGTTCGCAAGTTTGTACTGAGAAGTCCCCTCTTTAAACACTTCCTACTGCGTGCAAAAATATTCTCAGTTTCAGCAACCCTGCGCACTTTTCAGATTCTACTTTAAAGGTCGAGGGTGCCGAGAATTCGAGGAAACGTGTTTTAGGATCTGCCAGCCAGAAAAAGCTCTGCACCGGAACGACAGCGAAAATGTAGAGGTGCAACGATGGAGGCGAGCTTCACCAGGTAGAAACACAGTAAAAAAATAACGGAGCAGAAATTTAAAAATAGAATAAAGTGACACCACTCTATATTCTATTTCATAAAAACTGGAGGTTCATGTTTAACTATGTGCTTTGTTAATAACTTAGATATAAAAAACAGGTGCGACATCCAACCCCCACTTCGAGACCTACCAGGTACCCTGAGTCGAGACGACATACGTCTCTTTCTAATGCAAGGACGTGTGTGGAGAGCAACGTAACTATAAGGATGAACGTATCAATGATTCGTTATGAAACACCCGCATGTCTATGAATTCGATGTGTCATGGTGGAGTTGTCGAACAATGTTTTTCAGAAAACAGTGCTCGGATTAAGAAACTATAGTTTATAGTCTGTAATACAAGCACCACCCGAAAAATATTAACTTTGAGTAACGATGGTTTTTTTGGTCCCACAACTCCTACAAAATAGTTTAGTGATTATGGTATAATCCACTAGTTATGAAGCATGTGATAAGCGCAATTCAACTGCCAGGAAGAACTTTAAAAACGTTTCTCTCGAAATCTCATATTTCAAGTTGTGCCAGAACAGCAGCCAATAAGCGGATCGGCCAAAAACACGGAACACCTTCGTGACTTCTTTGCTGTCCGGGTGACGCCCCGTCGTTGGCTGACAGGCTGACGTTTCGCCAGTCATATCGCACGCTTCCTCCGGGTAGTCACTACCCTGAGGAAGCCTGCGATACCCGGGCAGCCAAGAAGTCCTGAATTCGAGCCGCTGAAGCTTACGTGTACACGGAACACCTTCGTCAAAAATGGTGAGGAAAACTACACCAATTAACCACTTGCTGACTCACAATACTGATGGGCACACGCATGAACATACTCATATATGAAGTCGATTTCAACCATAATTTTTTGAGGGTATTTGGAACCCATGAAATTTGGTGCCAACAACCATAGCCCACTAGGTCCGCACTAATTCGTAGTGTCGTCAGTTATCTCTCAAATCAGACTATGGAATTCGTGTAATAGCAGCAACGATCCTTTCTTTAAATAATTTTTATTTTTTTATTTTCGCCTTGTCTGTTTTTTGCTACGAGCCTTCCTTCGCACTTCGTTTGAGAGCTTTCCGCACTCGGTTCACTGCAGTCGTTCCCATTCCCCAGACCGGCAGAACCGCCTGAATGCGAGATCCGGAAGCAAAGGCCAGCAGGACGCGGGTGAGCGATAGAAGCAGCGCGTCGCCACCTGCGCGCGCGTCCACCGCCCGCTTCGCCGTTAAGGCAATCGCCGGCGGGAGGCCCATGAGGGCACAAGTAGAAGGGGACAGGCAGAGGCAGGTCGAATGGGTAGAATCAGGGGGTGGGTCGGGGAAGGGTCGGAGGGGAGGGGCGGGAGGTACGGACGGAGGGGTGTGCGGGAGAGTCGGCGGGAAGGGGAGGGAGTAGGCGGAGGATCGGGGACGGGGGCAAGGTTGAGCGGAGGAAAGGTCGAGGAAAGGTCCAAAGGGCAGGGGGGATGAGCCGGAGACGTGTGGGCGGGAGGTACAGGAGGCAGGGCAAGCTGGGAAGGGTCAGTGATCGGCGGATGGGTTGGAGGAAGTGGCGGAAGTCCAGGAAAAGGTCAGAGGACAGGATAGGGAGGCAGGCCCGGAGGCGTATGTGTGTGAGTGGGGGGGGGGTGCAGGAGACAGGACGGGGGGAAGGGTTAATGGAAGGAATCGGCGGATGGATCGGAGGAAAGGGCAGCAGGATCAGGGAAAAGGGTCAGAAGGCAGGGTGGGGAGGCAGGGCCGGATGCGTGTGGATGAGAGCAGCAGGAGGCGGGACAGGGTAGGAAGGGCTGTGGTCAGGGATCGGTGGATGGATCGGAGGAGGAAGGGCCAGAGGGAAGTGTGGACAGGGGAAGCCGCGTGGGGGTCGGCCGCGCGCCTGCCATTGTGTTCCTCAGGAGGCGGTGGCGTAGGCGCATCTTACGTCACCGTCCGCTTGCCCGCCCCTCCGCAGCAGCTCGCGATGACCGCGGTCGCCGGCCAGTGAGGCGGGCGGAGCCGGAGCCGGAGTCAGAGCCAGGGCCAGAGCCAGGGCCAGAGTCAGAGCCAGAGCAGGAGCCAGATCCCGAGCCAGAGCCGGAGCCAGAGCCAGATCCCGAGCCAGAGCCGGAGCCAGAGCCGGAGCCAGAGCCAGATCCCGAGCCAGAGCCGGAGCCAGAGCCAGAGCCAGAGCCAGATCCCGAGCCAGAGCCGGAGCCGAAGCCAGAGCCAGAGCCCGAGCCCGAGCCAGAGTCAGAGTCAGAGCCAGAGGTGGAGCTGGACTGTGTGCGAAAGCGGAGCCACGATGGAGCACTGCCAGATCGCCGCTTCGGAGTCGCTGCCAGTTTCGTCGACGCTGCAGCAGCCTCCCCTTGCGCATGAAACGTGATCTTCACCGAGATTTCAGATGTAGTCGGAGGCTTCCCCAGCCACAGTGCAAATGTATATTCCAATTTCAACACAGTGGCACTTCAAGGTCACGAGCTGGACGGAGAGAGGGACCCTGCCATTCAATCGGAAGCCTCGTTACGACTTAAAGTTTTGGTATTGGAGCTCCCGTTTGTATGACAATGTCCCCTTCTCCTTTCACTTGTGTCCTTTAAGTGGCACTATATTAAATCGAAGAATTGTATATGACTGGATGTATGTAGACTATGTCTTTGTCATAATGGGCAATATTTTGGTTCTGAATGTCGTAGCCTTCTTCAGAGCATAACGACAGTTTCTTCAGACAGCTATTTTCATTATAAATTATAATGATGCACGTATGCGATGTAGGTAGGTTTATCATTATTTTCCACAAATGATTCCCAATTTGAAACCAAGCGCTCATCCTGCGATTTTTGCACACGGCCTGCTCCCTACATGCTCGCACTCTCGTAAAGACGACAGAAATAATTTGACCAAAAAAGATCTCCCATTATTCATCAAGTCGAACTACCCTTTTTCGGAACTCTGTTAGCATCTCTCAAGAGAGGGATTTGCACTAAAACAAAGTAAACCAGGAAAGAGTAACGTCAGGAAAGAAAAATGTTACAGATACAAATACGATTTAAGAAAAGCTATAAAGGTGCAACTAATTCTATGCATAAAAAAATGAAAAGATAAATGAGACGAAAGCATAACAGGAAAGACAACATATTACATTTAATGTACTAGAATATCTCGAAAAATTGAAAGAAATGTTGCGAAAATCTTTGGATATATAATGCGCACTTAGTGCGCATTATGGAGCAAATGTGTGCAAATTGGAGAGAAAGAAGAAAATGAATGAAAGAAATAAAGAAACAAATAAACCAAACACACATACTTCTCGTACGTTAGAGATATTACTCTTCCGTGATAATGCTAAATCTTAGCTCAGAACACGCAAACTTAGATACAAGACAAGATTAAAATACACATTTACAAGTGGCGTTCCTTATCTCTCCACTTAGGTAGATTTAATAAATCCTTTCCAGATTTAGATATTCAAGAACCATATCAGATGGCATGTCACATATAGCTCTAACCGGAAATCTTTATCCATACTTACACATTTTCGCAATGATGCACGATCTATGTGGATAAATGAACAAAATAATCATCAAGAAGTTTAGACATTATCTTCACTTGAGTTTTCAGAATCTCAGAAAAGGAAACATGAAAACAATAAGATGACATTTCAAGAAATAGAGTAATATAGCGTATCTCGAGACATGACTTGAACAAAAAAAAATTAGTTGGTTCATTAATAGACCGTATCAATTATCACTACAAATAATCTACTTCAAGACAACGAATGACTCATTCAAGCAATAAAACAGATTCACTTTCACAAAGCACTTGGCTGAGATCTCATCACCGATGCTGTTTTAAGAAACCCTCCACATAAAGTACTGGCATTAGTAACATAAATTTTTAACGTCGTCGTTAGAAATTCACATTTTACGACTAAATGGAAATGCACTCCTTTTATTGTCCTTTCGAAACATTTGCGATATCTTCGTGAAAGCTTATGGACCTATGATTGCCTATACTCCTAAGTCGGCAATAAACTTTTGAATTTATAACCGGCATTGTCAAAATTTTTCGAACTTCTCTTCAAGCGGATCTTACTTCCAATCATATCAGAAAACAATATTATCTCAGAGTATTAGTTCAGCTTCAGGATGAAACGTATTTGTTGAACAAATTCACAGAATAGTAAATGTCATCAAGGTCGCTTTAGAGAAGAAATTGTATTTTTGGATGTCGTAGTAATGGCATTCAGGTCTCTTCTACACAATCAAAACTATACTTCGATGTTCCTATAGTGGCCGACGACATTAGATTATTGTTCCAACTCTTGCCTTATAAAGCGAATAAAAATAATATTTTTAATTAATTCGCGAACGTCCTTCCCAATGGCTTCAGAAATGTGTTTACCACAGTTATAAAGATTCGTTTTATAAGGAAGTGTAATAATGACATGTCATCGATCACCATAGAAAAATCGATATATATATATATATATATATATATATATATATATATATATATATATATATATATATATATATGGTGGTAGGGAGTGAAAGGACGAACACAACCATGCCCGAGACGGGCCTCTAAACATCGATCCTTCGGTCCGAGATCGCTGCGGCACTACTGCCTTAACGATCTCCGCCATCCGGACCGGCACGAAGTATATATTGTGCCCATTTGTTGTGATTCTTCGCTATCAGAATGGGAGATGTTTCCAGGTAAAATTTAAGGAAGAAACCAACTCAGTCAATCCTGTCGTCGCCGAAGTACCGCAAGGAAGTGTGACCAGTCCGATACAACATTTACGGCCGGTATACCTACTTCTACGGCCACCACAACAACCCTGTTTGCTGATGACACAGCGCTCTTGACCTCTCACGACAATGCCTTCACAACATCAGGAAAATTACAAGAATAACGTACTCTGCTGTAGGACTGGTTCACAAAGTGGTGTACAAAAACAAACGAAAGCAAGTCTGTGCACGTGACTTTCCCACTCAGACCAAATAGATGCCCTTGATTTACAATCTACAACAAAGAAATACCACACGCAAATAGCGTACCTATTTCGCTACCAAGGTAGTCTACATCTTGACCGAAAACGATACAGAAGCGGAAGACAGAATAAAAAAAAGCGCTCGAAATTGAAATAAAACAACATTACTGATCTCTACACAAAAACTCGTTTCTCTTGTAACAAACTATTAATTTACAAATCAATATTAAAACCTGTCTGGACATACCGAGTACACGGACACCAGAGTACTACGACCAATTCAATCATACAAATATTACAACAATTTCAAAAACTTTTAAGATTACTTAACAATGCCACATGGTTCATTTCCAATAAAACACTGCAATAGATATACCCAAGATATTCATTCCCATTTTTTCAGCTACTACATTCTTTTGTTGGATTTAGAGGTTGTATGACGGGCCTAACGCTACAGTGTAATTTAGTAGCGAGCGAACTGGTTAATACTATAAGATGAAAATAATTTAGCTCGGAGGCTTCGTTTATGATTTGTTTGAATGTTAAGTAAAGAACTTTTGGAATTTACTCATTAGTTCTACAATGAAATTATTGTTTTCTTCAAAAATATCACAATTGCTATCGTCTTCATAATAGTATTTGGTCTGCAAAACCTTCACTGAACAATCGATCCAAGGTGCATCGAGTTTTCTGCAGTGTTCTAGCGATCCAGAGAGTGAGTGACGAGATGGTCCTTCTATTCTGAGCAGTAACTGCACGTTTCCCCCTTCCGAAACATCACACGCCGGGTCAATTGCTTACAGACGCAATAAGAAAACAAACTCAAAACCTTTACCTGCTCCCTTCTCATTCGGGATTCAAAGGTTTCGCTATACTCTGTTTATCGCCTCCACGAACTCTCCAAGAAGCCCCGGGACTCGGCCCCGCCTCCTCGCTCCGCCGTGGCCTCTCCGTCTTTTCGCGAGTTGTCTATTTCCCGGAGACGCGTCCGCCGCCGCCACCACTGCTCCAGCCGCCACCACCGCCGCGACCGCCGCCACCACTGCCCCCGACTCCAACACCGCTGCGACCGCCGCCACCACCACCACCGCCGCCGCCACCGCCAACGCGGCCGCCACCACCACCACCGCCCCCACCTCCAACACCGCTGCGACCGCCGCCACCGCCAACGCGGCCGCCACCGCCACCACCACCACCACCACTGCCCCAGCCGCCACCACCGCCGCGACCGCCGACACCGCCAACGCGGCCGCCGTCGCCACCACCACCACCACTGCCTCCGCCTTCAACACCGTCGCGGCCGCCGCCGCCACCACCACCACTGCCCCCGCCTCCAACACCGCCGCCGCCGCCGCCGCCACCACCACTGCCCCCGCCTCCAACACCGCCGCGTCCGCCGCCACCGCCGCCACCGCGGCCGCCGTTACCGCCACCGCCAACGCCGCCGCCGCCGACTTTGATCGCGGGATCAATGCGCGCGTCGGCCGGCCGGCCGATGGCGCGGTCCGCTCCCCGCCCCGTTCGTTCCGCAGCGCGTCGGTGATTTACCGCGGATATCGAATGCCTTGAACCGAACGCAAAAAGCACGCCTCCGACGCGCTCCCCGACCGTCTATTTTCGTCCGTTTACATCTCGCCGGAGCCCCAGAATGGCTTTAACGCAAAAATAATTTCCACGCAATATCCGCTGGACGCTGACCTTCCCAGGTGCGTGGCCTGCGAGTGTGTGTGTGTGTGTGCGTTTGTGAGTGAGAGAAATAGAACGTCACTTTGAGTGCGAACGGGGGCGACGTCATAAGATAATCAATGAGAAATGATGGAATCGAAAACGTCAAAGGTAGCCAGTGAAGTTTTAAATAAATTGTAGAAGGTCATCCACAATCAAGAGTGTGTAACGCAGGCAAGAAACGCACAAAGTTGGACTTTTTTATTTGGTGCACTAAATAAGTATTCTGCTTGCCTTAGAAATCAGTGATGAGTTGTAAAATGACGCTGAAAACAAATTTACAGGTCTCGCCAGATTGCATTCTCAGTTCGCAAAAAATACCTCGTATGATTGAACATAAAAATAAAATAAAAAAGTACGAAAAATGTGATATATATAAAGAGAGAAAAAAGAAAATCGAAAACAAATAATGTTCCTAAGTCCTCGAAACTTAGTAGATCACTCCTACAAGTTATAGATAAGCATTATATGCTGACGTCATATTACAATTACGTCGGTGCTCCTGAATGGGTTTCACACAAAAATAAATTGCACGCATTATCCGCCTGACTGTGACCTACTGAGGACGGAGAATATCTGTAGAGCCCGAAACATTATTTAAATCTCCCTACTGATTTACTTCAAAATTCAATGATACATAACTGAATGAACGATATAAAGTTCTGCAATATCAGAAGGACGCGTTGGAGAACTATTAGCCATATCCAATATCCACCAAAAATTGCATCGTGGAAAATTTTCATTGATGTCATAAACTGTTCTTCCGCTCGGTCGCAACTCGCTGATGAGGTTCACTAATGAGGCAGAAAAACGAACTACCCAACAGGTGCAGAGTACATTTTCAATTTATTTACAAAAAGCCCAGCATAGTCGTAACGAAATCCCAACTGCAAATGTCTAGTATACGTCACGTAAATATGTTCAATAAACAACGTAAGAAACATACGAATGTGTGCAATCCAGGAAGAAAGACACTATATCTTTATCTTCTAATTTTTAATCTAAGAATCCTAGGGAATGAATCCTAATTATGCGTATGAGACATTCAAGGATGTTCTGTAATGTGTATAATGCTAAAATTATCTGAACATCCCTCATCAACCCCTCGCCCCACGGTGACCTTTAGGGGGGAAATTTCCCCGGAGGCTGAGCTGCCGCAAAGTCAAGAAAAAATTTATGGAAACCGGCAGAACTCAAAACGTCAAAGTTACATCCCTAAATAGTTCCAAGACGACGAATGTACTGAATCGTGACCACGAAAGTCAGCATCGTGAACGTCGTTCAGGAATGCCATGAACATGTCTACCGCGCCGTTGCAAATGTATGGGTTTCAAATCACACTCGAAAATACAAAATTTTAAGAGGCTTGAAGACTGATTGTAAAAGTTTTATAGATTGACAAAATCTGACATAATTGGCAAAAAATACAACTCAAGTAAAAAATATGAGAATAATAAATAAGTGTAAACACATAATGTTTCTTCAAGTCTTGATTTTTGATCTAACAAAGTTAAGGGTCGAACTCGCTTGAGACGTTTTCAATCGAACGATTTACATTGGAACCCTTAAAATAAGTTTTACGCAAAAATAAACACAACGCAATATCCAGCTGATGGTGACTTCCTCGAGAGAAAAGATAACACATGGATGACTCTGTGCAACGAGATGATAAAAAACGCCAAGAACCTGGGAGAAATCCATACTCTCTACGACATAACTGAATAAATAGTCTAAAATGATTCACAATTTGGGAAAGGTATTGAGTTACAATTACTCGCATCAAATTCCCACGAAAAGTTGCCACATGGTAATTTCCATTAGTGCCATGGTGGCGTCTTCTGCTTGGCTATAATGATGAGGTGTGCATATGACGCAGAAAATAAACTTTTAATAGGTCAAATATTACATTTTACTGTATTACATTTTCACTGCATTAAAAAGAACATCTACACTGTGATAACGCCATCGCGTTTGCAACTGCCTAACACAGAGGACAAAAACTAAATCTAAACAAACTAAAAGAAAATATGTAATATGAATGATTAAACACTCCCTGTTCT
Organism: Gryllus longicercus; assembly: GCA_038098605.1. Classification (NCBI taxonomy): domain Eukaryota; kingdom Metazoa; phylum Arthropoda; class Insecta; order Orthoptera; family Gryllidae; genus Gryllus; species Gryllus longicercus. The sequence continues at coordinate 1,801,962 of JAZDUA010000277.1, read as the reverse complement.
TTGCCTATGCTGTACGAACATTTGAGTTCCTCTAGAGCAGCCACACTTTTCCAGGAACAAATTTCACCGACGTTTCCTGACTCTTTTTTATGAATATTTTTCCAGTGAAGAAAAAATCATACTTCTGAAAGAAAATATAAAAAAAATTGAGTACCTATTTCTAATATGTCAGCTGATTACGCAGTAAAAACAAAATTAACCATCATTACGTAAGAAATCAAAACTGTGCCAAAACTACTCACTACCTATTTTATTTCAAGAATAATATCCAGTGAGTAATCGTCTAAAAAAATTCCCCGACACCTAAAGAGACTTGAAAAATCCTCTGACTTTTACACTTCAATGAATTTCATCTACATTTGCTGGTTTTCCAGAAAGCAGCCATCCTACATTATTTAGGTTTAACGCAAAAAATTATGTGCAGAAAAAAATTCATACTGCTGAAAGAAAGAAGGTAAACTTGAGTACCTATTTCTAATATGTCAGCTGATTACGCAGTAAACAGAAAATTAACAATCATTGCGCAACAATTCAAAATTGTGCCAAAAATAACTATTACCTATTTTATTTAAATAATAATATCCATTTCGTAATCGTCTAAAAAACTTCCCGGACACCCAAATATACTTGAAAAATCCTCTGACACTTCCACTTCAATCAATTTCATCGACGCTTGTCGGTATTCCAGAAAGTGGCCATCCTGCGCGGTTTGGGTTTAACGCGAAAATAATCCGGCACGCAATATCCGCCCGAAGCGGCGCGCCGCTGCGCCGCGGTGACCTTCTGGGGAGGAAGGACGTCACACGGGGGCGTGCAGCGCCGGCGTCGGCGATGGCGATGGCGTCAAAGAAAATCGATGGGCCGTCGGCGCACCCGCGGAGCGCCCCCCACCCCTGGGAGGCACCGCTGCACATGTCGCAACATCGCCCGCAAAAGGGCCACGACTCAAACACTAGAGGCAAGGAGAGGCGGCTCAGGGCGTCGACTGATGTCACTGCAGTGCTTCTGACTGGGACGACCTAGGAATCGAGTCCCGACAGTGACAGCATTTCAACGCAAGCTACATAGCTAGGTCGCATTCAGTCGCTGTCTGCATGAGAATTCTAGCGGCCGGCTACTCTGATCGGTTGTTTTTCGGTGGTTTCTCCGATCAACACCAGGCGAATGTCAGAGCCCTAACAAACGGGCCGCGGACCGCGCGGGATCTTTCCTTCCTCTTTCTTATCTTATTCTAATCCATTTCTAACAGACACTAACATACACTACACATCCCGGGAGACCGGTCGGGAGCTTAAGAGAGAGTCCTTGACTGATTGATTCCAGGCAAGTCAACTGATATAGGTCAATAGTCGCGTAAGTGTACAGCATACGTTTTTTTGGGGGGTGTAGCGGTGATCGTGCCCTTTGGATGGTGAGATCCAGGCCCCATCCCACTCCCAGCAGAGTTTTTTCCAAACAGGACTCCCTCCACAATGGGGAACCGCCCTAGCTGGGGCAAGCTCGAAGCTCCCAACCGACACGTGCGGTAGTGAAGAGCATGTAAGTGTAAGTGTGCGTAAGGAAGGGAATAGGAGGGGCAAGGAAAAGGAAGGAAAGATCGCGCGCGCGGCCCGTGGCCGGTTTGTTAGGGTACTACTCCGGCATTCACCTGGTATTGATCGGAGAAACTGCGAAAAAGTGCCGATCACAGCAGCCGACCGCTAGAATTCTCCTTCAGTCAGCGATTGGATTCGATCTAACTATCCAGCTAGTGTCAACAATCTTGCCACCGTAGTAACTCGAACCCTAGAACCTTCCGGTTAGAGGCGCTGCAGTGAGACATCCGTTGATGCCCTCTTCCTTGTGCAGCGACGGCGCAAGCCCGAGCAACAACCTCCGTGGGCCGCCGGCGCGTCCAGATGTCCGGGTGCGAGGTCCAAGGCCTTTCTCTCCTCGCGGCGCGGAAGGGGGCGGGGCAGCAATTTGCCCCGAGCGAGCGAGGGCCAAATTGACGCAGATTGCGCCCACGCGCGCCAGATGCATATGCACCACGCGCGCGGGCGACGCCAGAGAGAGCGAACGTGTCGCATCAGCCCATTAGGCTCATTGCCACTCATCACGCTCGGCGCTGGCGAAGGCGAATGACGCAAGGAAGAGCGAGATGATTCGGAGGTTGCCAACCTCCGAGCGAACGAGCGCGTCCACTGCCCTTGCTCGAGCGGGAGACGAGAGGCGAGAGGGCGGCCGGTCGAGAAGGCGGGCGGTGGTGACAGCAGGCGAGCATGAGGGATGGATGATAGAGAGAGATGGGAGAGCAGGGGAGAAACAAAGGGCGGGTAAGCGAAGCATTGGAATTGAAGGGAGGATGAGAGAGACAAGGTAAGCGAGAGAGAGAGAGAGAGAGAGAGAGAGAGAGAGAGAGAGAGAGAGTGGACGGGCGGGCGCGAGGGATTGAGGGCGAGTGAGCGGAAGAGAGGACGGATGGTCGCGCGCGTGAGAGAGAGAGGGGGGGGAGGTTGGGTGAGCGAGACGGAGGATGGGCTGGTGAGAGAGTGAGAGGGGGGACGTTGGGTGTGCGCGACCAGAGGATGGGCTGGCGAGAGAGAGAGAGAGGGGGGAGGTTGGGTGTGCGAGACAGAGGATGGGCTGGTGAGAGAGGGAGGAGGTTGGGTGTGTCCGAGACAGACAGGGCTGGCAAGTGAGCGAGCAAGCAAGAAAGAGAGGAGCGGGCGTGAGAGATGCTGGGCGGGAGAGAATGAGACCCAGCAAGAGGCAGGGTGAAAGGGTGCAGAAAGGGCGGGGAGCTCTCAATCGGAGGTTCTAGGCCCCTCTCTCTTACGTCATCCAACTAGTTGGGGACCTACACTTTGTAGCGACTATCACTCGCCGCTCTGGACCAGATTTGTCTCCGCAGCTCAGCGCAGGTTGTTTAGCTTCAGGATCCGTCAGCGTTGTTTCACTTTTAATTTAGGAATGCCTGCAATTTTGCAAAATCATAATTCCGTTGTATATTGTATTAAAATATAAAAAAAATGTCCAAGTTAACTATAAAAAAACTTAATCTCATGTCCGCCTATTTCGAATAATTAATACTATTAAAAATATAAATATTTCAGTATATTCATACATTTATCAACGTGTTTTTGTGGTCTTCAGATTAATGCTCAAGAAACATTCGCTTTAACTAAGGATTAATAAGCCTCTAGTGTACTAATAATTGTAGTGGTCACCACACAAAATTTTATTAGATCAGATATCCTGCTCAGATTGGCAAAATGCAGCCCGAAAATGACGGTTTGTTTTTTTCTTATAATCTCAATCTATTGAAGGACTAATTTAAATCTATTTCTGAAAAATAAAAGCTGTCAATACGTCTCTAATACGAATGAAAATTAATCACGTTGAAATGCGTGCAGAGGAGACTGGACAGGGAGAAACGTTTGTTATCGACATTTTGTTTCAGCCTCGGACTACAATTAAGGCAAACGAAATTAATGTTAAAAACACATACACACACACAGTAAGTCTGTCGCCTCACAATAGTTGGATTTTATGTATCAAAACCCCAATATTTTCTGTATTTATTTTTGTGATTTTCTTCTCCCTCCTGTTCACTTCTGTCATTATTCGGCTGTCAGAATTTCTCCTCCACTCCCTTTTTCACTTTTCATTGCTTCTCATTTACCTTCTAAAAACCACAAGTTCATAAATGCTCTGTAATTACATACTATTCACCGATTCGAAACAAATTAATTAACAATTTGTTTTATTTTGCCGATCCGGTGGCCGAGTAGTGCCGTAGCGATGTATTGCGTTCGTCCTTTCACCCCCTATCATCACATCGTGTCCTCCTCACAGTTACCATACCTTTACAAGCAATAGTGGTCGCTAATGACCTAGAACTTGATTCGACCTTAAAAATAACAAAAAGTTGTTTTATTTTGTATGTCTGATAATTCTACGTAACTAAATGTTGTCTTATCGTTAAATGAAGTTTTGTTTTTTGTAATAAATGTGTAATAATGAAAAAAAGAAAATAATACATTTACTTTCAAAATTCGCCACATACAACAAAATTATATAAATAAACTAATAATATAATGCGATATACTAATAATCCAATTAATGACCTACTTTACATAATATTTTCTTCTTTCTTCGCAGAACAACAAATAATAATCAACCGCACATAGCAACTACTAGAGGGAGTCAAATGGCAAACGCAATGTGGAAGAGCCTTCAAAACAGCACACGAAACGCAAACCGCCCCCCACTTATCGCCGCCAATTCCTCCCAACCCCTCTGTCCACACGTTACGGTTAACCGGTTCCGATCCGGGCCAACGCATTCCGTTACTGCATTCTAGTTTGTTTTTTTCTGCTCGACCGCACCACTCCCGCGCAATTTTTATTTCGACCTCCTCGCTGCAAAACGCGACCGTACTCAACACAGCCATTCCGACTGACCCCGAACGACATAGAACATTCTAGATACAAATGCTCCGCATGCACGCGAAAAAAAAGTTGAATACATATCGTAATCAACGAAGAACGCCGGCGGGAAAACAGTCGATATCGTGGATATCGACGAGAGGAATCAGGGGAAACGACGTCCGTGGCAACAAGTGAGTTGAGCGCCGCGAAACACGCACGGGAATTGGGGGGGGGGGGGGGGCTCTCAATCTTCGAGGCGGGACGGAGAGGAGGGGAAGGGATGCAGGAATAGGGGATGTTGATTGATTGACTGACTGTGATATCGGGCGCGTCAACTGCTAAGGTAATTAGTGCCGTAAGTGCAGTGCTTGTTATTTCCCCGGGAGGTGGAGGTGATATTTTTCCGCTGGATGGCGAGAACCGGCGCTGACCTACCGTCGGCTAGCGGGGTTTTCCCTAACCAGGTACCTCCCTCCTGCGAGGCACCGCCATCACACTATTAACAATCACTAAGCTCCCGACTGGTCCCCCGATATGTGCGGCAGAGTAGTGCATGGGAGTGTAAGTAAGGGGAGAGGTTACGATAAGGAAGAGGAAGGAAAGAACGCGCGCGGTCCGAGGTCCGTTTGTTGGGGTACTGCTCCGGCGTGCGCCTAGTGTTTAGAAGAAGCAAGTAGTGGCGGCCTTACAGAGCACCGCCTCTTTGTTCGCGAGGCGTCGGGACTCGTCGGTGCTGCACAGGGTGGTGAGGCATGCTTTGAACATTTTGGGAGAGAGCGAATACCAGGAGGCGATTGGGGATTTCCGAAATGCTCTCGCCACCACTATAGAAATGTTTGTGACCGTTATCAGGCCAATATACTGGGAATAAGAAACACGCTTGAAGTTTATAAATCAAAAGCGACAGTTGCCATTTAAAATGAAACAAGACAGTTATTTTTGAGATTGGCAGTGTATGTTCAACACTTTTCGAAATACAACCTTAAAAGAAAAATACAAACACACAAATAAGAAATACCTTTTCTTAGAATAGGGGTGGATACGCCAACTTTAGTTTCTAACAACAGCACACCACTGTTGTTGTTTTTCATCTCGAGCTGTTTTTTTACTAAGTAGGTCAAATACGTTTAACAATAAATTCGGTAAAGGGTTTGTCTTCCCATTTCCAAATGCAGCATTTTGTAGAAACGAGCTGGGTCAATGTCCAAAACCATCTCGAGGCGCTTTGAGGATCGTTTGATGTTCCGCTACAAAGGAACGAGGCAAATTACTGCTTGGAGCTATTTGTTACATGCCACTAACGACTTCCTTCTTTTAACAAGACACTTCGTGTCAATGACATTGCCCACAAAAGCAAACGTACCTATATAGGCACTTCTCCCAGAAACTACTTATATCTATAACCGCATGATTCGCTTAATTTAAAACTTAATTTAATTAAAGATCCCAATCTATATTCGTTTCTACCATGAAAAATTTCATAGCAAAAGTTTTACTCATACCTTGCCCACATAATACTTAATTAGGTTCAAAAATAAAGGAAAATTCTGCATGATAATAAACAATGACACGGTTTTACGTATTTTAAATTCAAAAGCCTTGGAATGTGTACACGAAGATCTACGCATGAGAAACAGTCTGTGCACTTAAAACTCGGGAATTTCCCGTGAATGTCGGGGAGTTCTGTTCAGCATATCCCTCGCAGATGTTTGCCTCTCCGCCAACTTGTTCCACTTACGTCGCGCTACATCAGCAGCTCTCCGACTGGACCTAAAGGCAGTCAGGCACCGGGATGGCACACTCTGCCTTTGGAAAGTCTTCCTTTGATAAAGAGCAGCGCCTCCGCAGACGAGAACAGACGCCGGAAGAGTACAAAACCTGCTCATTCCTTTGACATTTGACCAGCAAAAGAGACCGCCCAAAATATCCTTTTCGCAACACCAGAAAATAAGAAGTAGGGCAAAGGGAATACTCTTGCTCGAGCTGAATTCTTTGGAAAAAGCTTTCTTTGGGATAACAAAAAATTAAAAATCTCAAAAGTGAGATGCTGTGGCAGTACCTATTAAATCTTTGAACTTGTCCTGAAGGAACCGCTCTTTCCAAGCTCCTTAATATTAAAAAAATGAGGTTTTCATTTCTTTTTGATACTTTTATCAATTCTTGTTTGACGAAATATTCTATGTAGATAAAAAATGTAGGCTTTCACAACTGGCTGATGTTGAAATTACTTGTCAGACTAATAAGCCCGTGGTTCAGTTTAGTAAACAATTATTTTCCTAAACTTTTCGTCTGCACCTGCCCGAGACAACGTCGGTGGCGATGGGACAATAGTCGTAGACCTCTCCAGGTCGGTTCCCGGCCCATCATTAGTAATTGCATATGTGTGTGTAAGACTGTAGTACCCATATCCCGTGCCTTTCAAATCATTCCAAAATATTTACAACGCTACAAGATTCAATATGAAATGAATAATAGGTAACAGCATCGAGAACGTTAGAATAAATGTGAAACCAGCGACGCGAAAACTTACTTCGCAGTAATTTTCGTATATACACATTTAACTATTAACAGCCAAAAATGTCACTATGCACATCATATGAATATCAACAAATTTGAATCTGCACAGCGCTGAGCAATTCCGTCGAACAAAATGGAAAAAATAAAAATAAACTTAGCACACACTTTGAACGCCTTCAACGTCCTGAGTTAACACTAGAATTGTTTCCGTCGTAAAGGAACGTGTCTACATTATAGAGAACGAATGAGTAGCACAACGAAGCGAAAACATCTCACATAATTACTTGTATACAAAACGTGGCCTGAATCGAAAGTAAACTGGAAAGTAAAAGCCTGTAAAACAATGGTAGCACTCTTGAACAAGAACGTCACAACATCAAAAGGGGAAATTAACCACCAGTGCCGCAATTAGCGGTAATTACTGGCTCTCCACGGGGGCCAGTCCCAGCACGCACGTACGTGCAGATTTAGAAAAGCTGTTGCAGTAGTGACGCACACCGAGGACAGCACTCTCCCGGGGCAGCACTCTCCTGCCGCGTGTGCGGAATGGCGTTCTTAGTACGTGCAGAGCGCAGAATTTTTGAAAGCTTTCAATTTTACCACTGCACGAAGAGAGAAGGATGGTTTTTCGAAATATCATCCAATCCAATCGACATAACACAACTAAGAAGCAAAAGCAGGTATCTGGTCCGGCAGTTAAGGCAGTAGTGCCGTAGCGATCTCGGAGCGAAGAATCGCGGGTTCGAGTACCGCCTCGGGCATGGTTATATTTGTCTTCGTCCTTTCACCTCCAATCTTCACAGATACCATACCGTTAAATGAAATAGTGGTCGCTACTGACATAGATGTTGATGCAACCTTAAATAAAAAATTAAGCAGGTATATGTAACAGATTTTTTCCTTCTGTAAAGAACAAAGGAAACAAATGAGTCGTAGCTAGATTGATTGATTAGTGATTCCGGGCGCGGCGACTGCTAAGGTCACTAGTCCCGTAAGTGTAATGCACGTATTTATCGCCGGAAGTGGCGGCGATCTTTCCCCGCACGATGACTATATCCAGAGGCGATCTACATGTCGGCTTGCGGGGTTTTCCCCAACCAAGTATCTCTCACCCGCTCGGCATCGACCCAGCCGAGACAAGCTCTAAGCCGAGACAAGCTCTAAGCTCCCGACACGTGTGGTAGTGTAGTGCCTGTGTGAGTATGTGTGTGTAAGAAGTGGATGAGAATACGATACGGAAGAGGAAGGAAAGATCTTGCGCGGTTCGCAGCCCGTTTGTTATGGTACTGCTCCGGCATTTGCCTGGTGTTGATCGGAGAAACGACGGGAAACTACTGATCAGCGGGTGGTAGCTAGAAATCTCCTCTAGGCAGCGATTGAACTAGACCTAGCTGACGAAAAAAAAAGAACAGTTGCAGTAATCCAGATCCATGATACTGTAAGAAGTTCCCTTGTTAAAGTATCATGGGTCTGATACACTGCAACTGTTCATTTTTTTGTGTCGAAAATCCTGCTTCTGTCGGGACTCGAACCCTAGGACCTCCGATCATAAGCCCTGACCCACCTAAGTCAGTAGGTGTAGCTAGAGATAGCGAAAAAAACTCCTACACAAATATTTTTTTCATATTTATATGAAATACTATTTGCTCATAAGAAGCAGGTATTACGAAACGTATTAAATCACTCACGGCATATATCACAAATTAAGGACTGAGAAAGTCGGCAACAGCCCCTTTTGAGGCTTACAAACTTCAATCTCGTCCCTTAATTACTCTTTATCGGTCAATGAATTTTGATAACCATTGGGCAATTTGTGAAGAGGGGTAACATAGACCGCATAGTTACTAAAAAATCTTCGGTGCACAGTTACAAAGAAACTTGGGTAAAGGGTTCAAAGCTAGTGTATTTATTCCCTTACGTTTACGAAAATAATATTATCTTTCATTCCAAACATTGACAATTCTAACTCGCAATCTTGTCCTTTCAATTTATTGATAGTCCTAACAGTTATCAATAGGACAAATACTCGAGTAAAATGCTTCCTTTATAAAATCGAGTTAAATGGAAATTTTGTGACCCGAACAGCTTTGTTTTAGTAGATTCTCCTTCTAAAATGTTAGAACTAATGAAAGACTGCAATACTGGCATTGTTTTATTTATGTTAGTATTTTATCGACATAGAATATTAAAAATTGTACTCTTAAATGGTCGTAATTTTAAACAAATATCCCGATCACTGCTATTTTAGCACGTAAAAATAATTTTCCCCCTTCGTTTCCCGATAGCGGATTCGTATACTTGAGCGCGGAATGGTATAAAATAGAAATGAAGTGAGCAAAACGTAAAAAAAATACATTTAAAAAAATCTATAATCTTATTCCGTTGATTGCGATTCTTTGATTCGAGCGATTTCTTTACGGAACAACTGTTTCAGAATCAGAAGTTCAAGCTCATTCCTTCAGCAAGCGATTTCAATTTCAAATACGCACAAATTCGTCACGGTAAAATGGCTGCGATTTTAATTAGGCTTAGCCGCTGCGAAGTGATTCCGCAGGCTACACGTGCCGGCGCAGAGGTATGCGGCGGGGAAGCTTCCCCTAGGCGATGCCACCCTCCGCGCAGCGGAGACGGGCTGAAGCAGGGGCGCCTTCCGAGAGGGCCACAGAGGTCCCTCCAAAATTATAGAATTTAAAAAAAAGGTTCAACGTTACACGTGACAAGACCCGCCGTAGTTATTTTATTTATTTATTTATTTATTTATTTATTTATTTATTTATTTATTTGTTTGTTTGTTTATTTATTTGTTTATTTATTTATTTATTTTTTGCTAGTCAGTTAGTTTGTGGATGGGACTGTCTTGATTTTACCGAGCTGGAGGACGGTCGCTTTTTACGAAGCAAAATACCATCACGTTCTGTTTTGGCCGAGGTAATCCACACGAATATACAAATTGTTATTGGTGAACGTAGAACTCTTTATCTTCTGAAACATGATGAACTAACTGAATTCCCTCTTCTGAACACAGATTGTGCGGACTTGAAATAAAGTTCTGAGAAGCGTAAGAGACATGCTTAAAATAAGCACGCTTTATATATTTTAATACACATTCCAAACTACACATATTTTCGATATAAAATTCTATTTGAGGTAGAAAAAGTGTAGAAATATTTTTAAAAAGTCATTTCGATATTTTATTTTCAAATTCTTTATTAAATTTACAAAAACACAAATCTATGATTGAATCAAATAGTAATCAACAACACATTCTATTTTTTTTTCTTTAATTTTCACAAAATCCCCCTCACCCTTCATAAATATTTCTTGAAGCCGCTCTTGGGTTGAGGAAGAGGTGGGGGAGGCGAGGCACGTGTCTGCTCTCAGCCACGTGTCGGCGCCCGCGATCCACCCTGAGGGCGCCCGCGCCTTCAGCAGCCGGAGGAGGCGCCGGGCGGGGCGGGGCTGGGCGGGGCGGGGCGGGGCGGGGCTGGGCGGGGCAGGGCAGAACGGGGCGGGGCGAGGCGGGGCAAGGCGGGGCGGGAGATGAAAGGATCTCGCGGAGGAGCGAAGTGGCGAGGGGCGCACTGAGGGCCCCAAGAGAAGAAACTTACGAACAGGGGGCTCACAGTATGTATTTACGCAAGAATAAAATTGACAATTTATATGAATGGGTGAAAACCAGAACGGTGTAAGTGACATTTTATAAATTCAGAGACAAACGTATTTATTTTAAGCTATATTTCAGTGGCAATGTATTTTCGTGGTTTTAATGAACAATTGAAACGCCGTGGTTTTAATGATGAAACAAATCACCATGGCATAATCAGTGATATTGACTTAAATAAACACATTTCTCTGAATTTATAAAATGTCACTTATACCGTTCTGCTGTTCACCTATTCATATGAATATCTGAAGGTCAAACATGAGTATGTGAACAAGAAAAGTGACAAAAATCTCAAAAACTGTTAATTTTAATTCAATACAGAAAATGTTTTTATGAAATAGTGTACATTTTCTAGTAAAAATCCATACAGATTTTTCACCATACAGCCGATGCAGTAAAACACCTCTTTTTAGCCGCCAAATAAATTGCTCCCTTCATAATAAACTCGTCCAGCTGCAAAATGACGATTTCTGGGATGTGACACTTGAGTTCACCAATGTCTGATTACATGAATGTACGATTTATTTGAATAGAGGCTGTCGTGTTGTCACTGTGTTGTCAAGCGTAGATGACGGAGGATCCTTAGGCTTTTATGCTCACCGTGTACTTGGACAGATCACTGTGGTGACTTGCCATTGCCGCCCACTGGTTGAAGAGAAGAGAGAGAGAGGAGAGAAGAGAGAGAGGAGAGAAGAGGAGAGAGGAGAGAAGAGAGAGAGGAGAGAAGAGGAGAGAGGAGAGAGGAGAGAAGAGGAGAGAAGAGAGAGAGGAGAGAAGAGGAGAGAGGAGAGAAGAGAGAAGAGGAGAGAGGAGAGAAGAGAGAGAGGAGAGAAGAGGAGAGAGGAGAGAAGAGAGAGAGGAGAGAAGAGGAGAGAGGAGAGAAGAGAGAGAGGAGAGAAGATGAGAGAGAAAAGAAGAGACAGAGGAGAGAAGAGAGAGAGGAGAGAAGAGAGAGGAGAGAAGAGAGAGGAGAGAAGAGAGAGGAGAGAAGAGAGAGAGGAGAGAGGAGAGAAGAGAGAGAGGAGAGAAGAGGAGAGAGGAGAGAAGAGGAGAGAGGAGAGAAGAGAGAGAGGAGAGAAGATGAGAGAGAAAAGAAGAGACAGAGGAGAGAAGAGAGAGAGGAGAGAAGAGAGAGGAGAGAAGAGAGAGGAGAGAAGAGAGAGGAGAGAAGAGAGAGAGAGGAGAGAAGAGAGAGCAGAGAAGAGAGAGAGAGGAGAGAAGAGAGAGAGGAGAGAAGAGAGAGGAGGAGAGAAGAGAGAGGAGGAGAGAGGAGGAAAGAAGAGAGGGAAGAGAAGAGAGGGAAGAGAAGAGAGGGAAGAGAAGAGAGAGATGTGAGAAGAGAAAGGTTAGAAGAGACAGAACAGAGATGGGAAGAGAAAGAAGAGAGGTGAGAAGTGAAGAGACAAGAGAGAAGAGGGGAAGAGAAGAGAAGAAGAGGGAGGAGAGAAGAGAAAAGAGAAGAGAGCAACGAAAAGAGAGAAGAGAAAGGAGAGAAGAGAGAAGGAAGGAAAAAAAGAGAAAAGAACAGTCTAAACACGGAGGCCGCGGCTGGCAGCTGAGGCGGCGTGGCCGGGGCCTGCGCAGCGCCGCGGCGCGGCGCGGGCGTCGCGTCTCACGAGGGGCTCAGCGCCGCATTACGCCTTGCTTCCCGGGCTGCGTCGCGTCGCTGCCTCTCACGTCCTGAAACGCGCTGACAGGGCAGGGCGCTACCCGAGCGGGGCCGGGCCGGGCAGAGAGCGCTCAGGCATTACGCACCGCGCCCGCCCGAGGTAACGGATCGTGCTACATACTCGGCTGCGCGGATTAATGCGGAGAGCTCTTCTTCTATGCAAGGCCTACGCCCGCCGCCGCCGCCGCTGTCTTCTCGGCCGCGAATGGGCGGACACCGGTGGGGGGGGGGGGGGCTGACCGGCGCTTCCCGCTAACGCTATTCACTGGCCGAAGAGCGGAAGCGGCGGCGATATGCACATGGCTGAGTAGTTAACGAGGTTTGCAGCCGGCACAGCTCGTGTTCGCATTCCCTCGCACTTCAAACGCAGAATGATGTTTCCAGACAATACCCTATAGCTCACCGCGGCCGTGTTTTGTTTTTCGCTCCTCAAAGCTCGCGGCGAAAACATTTTCTCCCTTTCTACACAAAACGTGGTTTGCAATATTATTTTTATAAATGTATAATAGTATGTGATAATAAATTTAGACCGAGAGAAATGGTTCAGTACATGACACGCTGGATTCGCAATCGGGAGGTCCGAGTTCGATCCGCGGGCCGGTCATCCTGACCGGAATTTTCGTGGTTTCCCTCGGTAACAAGGCGAATGTTGGGATGATTGCAAAATCCCACGAACACATCCCACTACCCACCTAACATCTCCTGAGGTCCTGTCACCCTTCATCATCCAATAATAACAATAATGATAGTAATAATATCATCCTATCGCGCCTAATTGATATTCAAGGCTAACAACGTTGTCTTTACTAAGAGATGCAGTCGTAATTCCTCACGTTGATCTCTCAAGGATATAATATAACTGGGCCTCGGAGAGAGAAATGTGTTGCATGGTTAGTAGTGACCCATACGCGAATAATAATAATAATAATAATAATAATAATAATAATAATAATAATAATAATAATAATAATAATAATAATAATAATAATAATAATAATGTATTTAGAATTACGTATTCACAAGTCTTAAATTTCTACTATAAATCTTCTATTTGCCTTCAGTTTACAATTATCGTAGTAAAGAAATTGCAACAAAGCAAGTTACTTTCCAGTAGTTTTAAATACCGTACGGTCGATATCAATATTTTAGCAATTTGTAAACTTTTTTTAAAACCCTCTCATTGCATTGTTCTGCTCTTCTCTTCTCTGGATGTTCTACCTCCTCGCCCCCGTCTTCCCGGTTTCGAGTAAATGGAATTCGCGCTGGCTGCTTCCGCTATTGTTATTCACTGGCCGAAGATGCGAAGCGGTGGTAATACACTCGTAGAAATATGTGAATGATTTAACGAGATTCAAAGCAAGTATGGATTGTGCACGTGATCCCGCAATTTAATCTTGTTTCCCAACAATACGCTCTTGCTCACTGACTTCATCACCAAGCTCTGTTTCTGCATTCACAAAAACGTGAACGAATATCAACTACTGAACAAAACGTATACTGAGTTCAACACTATTTCCATGCTATTTAAAAGACGCAATTACTTCATTTAAGAAAAACTACAAAGAAAGTCGAAGAAAATACGAAAACCGAAATGTAACACATGCAGTGTCAGCAGAATTGAGACATTTCAAAACCCTGTACAGTTAGTGTCATTATTGCGCTTGGCAATAATATTGTCAATACTCTCTTATTATGATCAACCTGCAAAGCCTACGTCCCTCGTCTTCAAATAAGCTGTTGCAAGCAAGTGATGCTCTTTCCAGTAAAGATATTCATGGGCGTAACAAGCAAGACGCAGCAATATGGTCGTGTGTAGTACTGAAGGTCATCGTCGGAACGGCTCTGCAACGGAAAATAATAGCAATGTAGCTGAAGATAGTGGCTTGGTTTGTATCTTCATACCGAAATCGGGAAATCTCATTTTCATGTAATACATCGCTCGGAGAGTCTTGCAATATCGCTTTCTTCAGCCCAAATAAGGTATTCAGATCATGAAATCCGCTATTCTGCTATTCCAAAACTCTCGTTTTATATTCGAAATTAAACCTTTACAAGGGACGCCGTAATGGTTTAACTTCGATATAAATTGGCCATGTTTTAGATGCAGTTTTAGGACTTTTCATAACCGATGCAAACATTTGTTTCGTTTCGATTCAAATCCCAGAAATGCATCATCGCTGTGCTATTTTAATACAATCTTTTAAAACGATTTCACCTCTAACCGATGTTGCCTTAGGAATTTGAGTCTCTCTCGGTTCCCTAGACATACCATACTGTGGCATACTCCTCTACTGAGTTGCGGAGTAGACTGCTATAGCCCAAAAATGTACTGCATCTAATTTCCTCTTAATTTCTTCGCTCGACGTCAGAGTACCTTAAGCGACTATGCCATATGCATTGATCCTACCTTCACACGTGGTGGCAACATATAAGAGAGAGCTCCCGAGAAACTCCCACTGCCAGCCCGCAGGGGTCTGCGGACACGAGCTGCGAGGGCGTGCGAGAAAGAAAGAGACAGAGAAAGAGAGAGAGCGAGAATGAGAGAGAGAGAGAGAGAGAGAGAGAGAGAAAGAGAGAGAGATGGGGGAAGGGGAGGGGAGGGAGAGAGAGATATGGAGAGAAAGAGAGGACAGGTTGTTCATGGCATTATCCTGACGGCGGCGGTAACGGTCCGTGCTGGGCACTTCGCCGCGCGGATTAATACATAACCAGGCCCCCCTCTCCAACCCCCTTCCACCCTCCCCCGCACACCCCTTTCCCTTACGCCACGCACGGCACAATGGCCGCGCACAAGGGGTCACGCTCTCCGAACGAACGGCCGTAAAAAAAAGCCAAACAGCCATCAACATTCGGATTCGCAGAACGCTACCCGAGCGAGATTAAATGCATTACGCGCAATTACCATAAAAATGCCGCAGGGGCGTGGCGCGGCGCGGCGTGGCGGGGTGTATGGCGCCGACGCGTCGGAGGGCCTCGCACGGCACGGGGCTGCCGCAGTGGCGGCGTCCGCGGCCACAGCACGACCCGCCGCACGCAGCACGGGCCGCGTGTCGGAGCCACGAGGGGGGGGGCGGGTGGTTGGGAGGCGTTGTTATTTGCGGGGTCCGCTGTGGAATACGATAGTCAGGAATTGGAAGGATTATGAATAAGAACTCTTTGCTGTGAAAGATGTAGCTGTTTGTTATTATAGAGAGGATTTCTATGGTTTTGCATACCTAATTTTGCGTGTTGCTTCAGAGCAGAGAAAAGTGAAATTTCTTGACATTGGATGCTATGTAGATTAATATGTTAGTGCATATATGGCCGATTTTTCCTGTTGATGCAAATTTGTATAAATATGTGGTTTTTTTGTTGCATATTTCGTTTAAATAGTGATTTCTCTCTGAAACGTTTCATACAATATATTTATTTGTGAGCGTCCATACACCAGAAAGAGCTTGTCACAGCTTGCGTTTTCTTTTCTTTTCTACAGGTGCTAAAATACTTGTGCAAATGTAGGATATTTCTTAATATTATATTTTTTTAGATATTCAACAAGACATACAATGTACTTCACTAACGTGAATATTTACTTCTATTATTTCTCCTGAAAAGTAAGGTATATTATGTTATGTTTCCACAAAAATATATTTTCATTACAAGTATAATTTTAACAAGAAAGGTTTACAGAGGAAATGAAATATTGTAGTTTTTTTTAATTGCGTAGTGAATATTTAAGATTTTTGAGATCATAAATGCATTTAAGAAAATTTAGATCATAAATGCAATAAATATTACAAGTTATAATCGTCAGTCTCTAGATTTCCCCTATGAGATTAATGGTTTTGAATTCAATAGAAAAATAAAATACACAAAAAAAAAACAACAAACAAACAACACTCGGCATGCTAGAAGGTTTGATTGACCACTGTCCATTTGATCTGTACCACACACTATTCCGTTCGGCTGCTTGATTATGCCGGGCAATCTTTATTACGACCTTCATTACGATTCTCAGTCCGTAGCGCTTTCGGCCATTGGCTGTAATGTATGGTTTTAATGAACGAATGGATGACGACATGACTTGAATGATGGTAGAGCAACGGCGGAATGACAGGCACTTGAACCCCGATACCCTGAGGTGAAAGATCAGCCGTCTGACCACTACAACACGTGTCGCCCGAGAATGAATTAGGAGGGAGAGAACGGTAGTGCCACTATTATAATGGGGCGTTAATAAAGAGATAGAAATACACGTAACACCGATCTCAGAAGAGGCAATGTTTACTACTCTAAGATCACATTCATGGCAGAAGATATTGCGTCGACACCATGGAATAAGTACTTCTTCCCAGGTAGCGCATTTTCTGTCAGTGCAACCAAAAACATCCAGGACTTGCAATGGTTTTTTGTAGATCTTGAGTACAACAGTGGTCAGACAGGGATCTTACTTCTATCGTCGAAGTACATATTTTTGACTCCATGATTCCCATTAGAAACATTTTTGCAGTGCGGATTTTAAAGCTTTATTGTGCGGATTTTAAAGCAGTTATTTTGTGCATTGCTTGTTTAAATAGATAGTTACTTACAAATATAGTGTCTTATTTCTAATTATGTAGGACGAAAATTGATTTACTGCTCACATTCATTGTAAATCATCCGTTGTAAATTAACGATCAAAGGAAAGACGTTTTTGAAAAAAGGAACAATAAAATTGCGCACTTAACACGGGAGAGGGGTTAAGAGATCCCTTGAGTTGATGGACGAGAACATGAGGAGTGGGACTTCCCGAGACAGAGGCCCGTAGCAGAGGGGTGCAGACAATACAATAAGGGCGCTGATATCCTTCGGAGGTGGCGGCGTGCGCGTGTTCGGCGCGGCCGGGTGGCGGGGACCGTGCAACACGCACGCGGGCGCACGGGCGTGTGGTGGCGCGGCGTGTTCCAATTCACGCTCGGGGTTACGGGAGGGGAAGGCGAGGCCGAAGCGGTCTCGTCGGCACGCACCATCCACCGCAGCCAATCGAATGGAAGGGAGAAGTGAATGATTTCCACTTTCCACCTAATAATAGGCGTTTATGAGTTGTACATCTGCCAATGTCTGGAATTCTAACTTTCCTAAACATGCAGAAAATAAATTTAATGTATCTTGTCAAACATTTTTACGCGATTTATCAAGAGATTTCCAGGTCATACACTTTATGCGTTTAGATTATTCCAAAGGAAAACGTTTAATTAATTTAAAAAGAGTACGTTGCATCAAGCATGTACTTGTGTCATTGAAGATAGCGGCGGCGGTGGTACTATGCCCATTATTTTGTCTTGTTTGTTCATATCTTTATTTAAATTCTGTATGAAAATATATCTATTCTACCATCAGGGAACGTGCAGTCAAACAAAGAATAACGTATGCCTAATGCCGTGTCAATTTTGTGAAATAATAACTTGTTAGTGCATGTTTAGAAAATTGTAAAAAAATTGATAAATCCGCCCACATAATTCATTTCTTGTCTGATTAATAACGGAAAAATATCTGAAATTTTACACATCACGAGCAGAATAGCATCACGCAAATATTTGCAATATTTTAAAACGTTGTTTTCCGGACAAAAATTTCATTTAATAGAACGAACACATGCTTCTGCAAATAAATGAGCAAATATGTTTTATAAAAATACGTACACAAGGTATTGCACGTAAATAAAAATACCCTATTGGCTTTCATGAACAATAGCACCTATTTACAGTGGCATTGAGTGGATAAACCTCCCCAATGCGACAATTCAACTATTGTGTGTTTGTAATGTATGATGTATTGTCTGCACCCTTATTGTGACAATGTTCAGGAAAATATTGTGGGATAATTCGAGGACACCGAAAACGGTAAAATGTCACGTAGGGGATATCAGAAGGGAAATGAAACATTGCAGAAACGAGAGAATACAGATAATAAGTCAAAAGTCGTTTCTACTTTCACAAAACGAAATAAATGTCTGAACGCTAGAATCAAAAGAGTCTCCAACGTTGCGAAATAAAGACAATAAATGCAACGTCGGTTTTCTAAACACCATGCCGCGCTTTCTGTCCATTTCCAGTGAGCGTTAAGAAACGAAAGCAGAGAGGTACACCTTAGCAACAAAGATGTTACATCAGTCCCGCATTCAATCACTGCATAACGATTACTTCATTATTGTCGAGGTTAGAGGCATGAACCGGAAAACTTTAAAATCGAAACGATTCGTTGCAAGAACCACTCAAGGCCTCGGATCGACGCAACAACCGAACGAAGGAGAGACAGTTGAACGCGGTGACTAATAAATGAGCGGCCGTCGCCCGCTACCGAGCAGATAACGGGAACAGTGCGACCAGGAAACAGTGCACCGCCGAGGCACAGATTAGCGGCGCAACAAGGTCTTGCGACAATTGCGGGGCGAGAAGGGCGCTGCCTCTCCCCCGTGGCGACGGACCCAACCAGTCGCTCGTTGTGTAAGAGGGCGGAAAAGATTACGGCACCCGATCGCCGCCCGATGCGGCTTCGCGCCACTGTTCTCCACTTAGAACAACCGGGAGAGGAGGTGGCTCAGGGAATGACCTAATGGAGTCCTAGAATTCGAGCCCCGACGGTGGCAGAATTTTCGACACTAGCTAGATAGGTGGGTCGAGTTCAGTCGCTGTCTGGAGGAGAATTCTTGCGGCCGCCAGCTCTGATCGGTATTTTACCGTGGTTTCTCCCATCAACACCAGGCGAATGCTGGAGCCGTACCCTAACAAATCGCGCGATCTTTCCTTCCCCTTCCTTGTCCTATCCTCACTTACACTTTCACTTAATGCACTACACTACCACACATGCCGGGAGACTAGTCGGTAGTTTAGAGTTTGGCCCAGCTGGGGCGGCGCCCCGATGCTGCGAGATACCTGGTTGGGGAAAACCCCGGACGCCGAACTCGACGTCCTGCGGGAGGAGATCACCGCCACCGCCCGAGGAAAACGTGCACTACACGTACGGGACTAGTGACCTTAGCTGTTGACGCGCCCGGAATCAAGTAGAAGCACATCATGGGAAGGAAACAAAAGCCATCCGGCAAAACGGAGTGAAATTTGCGCACATAGGTGGATTTGAGTGAAAATTCAACTACAGTAACGCGGCTTCACGATTCTACTGAGCAATTCGACCCCATAAAACTGTGAAGTCTGTTCAGAATCATCTAAAAATGGTACAAAGAACTGAATATTTTATAAATGAAATGGTATTTTAATACTTCTTTTGAATTGATGTGATCGGCAGGTATGAAACCACTGCAACTCGTTTCACACAAAGCATTTTAAAGAAAAGGAAGGTTTCATGGTTATAGCATGGTAAAGAGAGGATATATATTTTCATATGAATTCCCAAACATCTATTTGCTTGAATTATTTTCAACTGTGCACTTTATCACACGTTTTGTGAGCACAATATTTGTGTTTTCGGAGGATTGTATTTCCTACCTCCATACTTTTAGATGAAATAAATACTCGTAGTTATCATGACGTAATAGAACACAAAACACACATTGAAATATATCTTAATACAATCTCTTGTCAACTGATCACTTCGGTGCACATGACCATTCGCACGGCCGCTGACTGCCTTATCAAAGCGCGCATTTTTTTCTCATTAACGTCGTTGAAAAGATCAATTTTAGCTATACCTTATCAAATTATAGCGGATTTTGGAGCTACGTCAATAAAGAGTTTCATAATTTTAGGTGGCCAGAAATAAATTGTAGATAACATCCTTGAAACATTTGGGTCGAAAAAATTGTGGAGTAAAAATAATAGAATTCAAAATAAAACGCCGCAATTAAACAGTTAAACAAAGAACATGAACCATGATACGATAAAAAAATTACGATCAGTAAAAAATATTACAAAATTTAACAGATAAATTACATTGGATATAATGATATAAATTCCTATGTCAAATTCCTTTGCAATTAACGTACGTAACAAAATTACATTATATAGAAAAGGAATAATGAATAAATACAAAATCATGAAATATTGAATAACTGAAACGAAGATGAGTGAAGAAACTAAAATAAAGAAAAAAATCTTCTTCTGAAAATGTATCACATGTCACGCGTAATCTCTGAATACCAACAATTTCAGGATTAACATTCAACTTACATTAGGGGACAACGCATAAAATGTCCTTCAGTCAACAGCGTAGAAGCTTAACACGAACCGAACAAGGCACACTCCAAAGAAACCGCTCAAAAACAAACCACAATAACAACGCGGGTTGTGCAGTGGAGAGCAATGGACGTTGTGTAAGACCCAAGGTGAGAGACTATGGCAACAGATCCCGTCAACTACGGGGCGGGGCGGGGCAGGGGTGGTGGAGCGGGGTGGGGTGGGGTGGGGCGAGGTTTTGTGGGGTGGGGTGGGACGAAGTTCTGCGAAGCGGGGCGGGGCGGTCGGGGTTCTGGGTGGGTCGGGGTGGGTCGGGGTGGGGCGGGGTGGGGCGGGGTGAGGCGGGGTGGGGCGGGGCGGGCGGGGATCGAGGCGGGCGGAGTTCGAGGCGGGGTTCGGGGCGGGGCGGGGCGCTCCAATGACTTGACGCCCTTTGTGCATTGCGCTGCTCAGATTTATCGCGCGAACGGCCGCACTGCGCAGCGACCGACCGCCCAGCGCCGCTCCGCGCCGAGCGAAAGTGCACCGGCAACGGGAAGAAATATTTCGCAACGATGAGTTGTACACGCGCCACCCTCGTCCTCGATAACCAAGCAGCGTGGCCATTGTTTGGCTTGCTCTTTGCCGAATCATTTCACGCCTATCGCAGTACGGTTGGCAATGATATACGAGTACCGAATATTTTTATTGTAAGTTAATTGGCCTTAATAACATGAAATAAATTGTTATAAAAACTCACAGTGTTTTATGAAACCCACAATAAAACAAACATTATAACAGTATATTAAATATTCATTATAATAGTACATTTTATTATAATTGAAGGAAGAATAAAAATGTTTCAATGGATCGAAATATACAGCACTCGGCAATTAGATATAATCATTTATTAGCTCGGCACGCAAGGATATTAAAATGAATTGAACAGGTCAATTTTTTTTAACGAAACGTCATCAAATGAACGGTTCTCTCTGAATTTTAAATATTTTTTATTTCGATCCACTAGGTCATTTTCATCCCTCCTTCAATTAATCTATTTTGTATCAATCAGCAGCCATAACATCATAAAGGTTCTTAATTATTACATTTGTTTACTTCGAATTGTAGGTAATACGAGACCAACAAAACAAGCTCATTTAATTCTTTATTAAAATTTCATTTTTTGCATTTTTGGTAAGTCAAGAGAGTCGAACACGAACGCACATATCAACACGAACGGATATACTTCAAATCCGGGTTATCGCCATCTAAATTGTGCCGAGAACATAACCGGTTTGGGTCAAATCGCCTTTAAACGTGAGAAAAGTTTTGTTTCTCTTGTAAAAATGTTGGTATGAGTAAAAACGGGTATGATCTGGTTTTGATAGCAGACGCCACTAGTTTTTACACAATTAATAATTTATTAAGTAAGCTAAAGCGGAGATGATTTAAGATTTAATAATCTTGTTTGCCATCTCGTAGAGCATTGTTTAAAAATATTTAAAATATCTGAAATTGAAGTTACACCGTAAACCAACTTTGCACTTTCAAATAATGCAATACATAGATGCGTTTACAAAATGTCAATTATAGAGAAGAGCTCTTGTCAAACAGAGGGAGATTTTTTTTAACGCAAGGGTTTAAGCAGTTGTCACAGCTTTCATTTATTTTATTTTGGATTTATTCTAGCCGCTTCTCCCTCCCAGTCATGTCAATGTATGCTGTTAACATGATCAAAATTGCTATTTTGTTAGATTGTGAAAATTCAGTCGTCACATAGAATCATAATCTGTACGTGGAACAAACATTGGAGGCACGATAAAACGCGAACCAACAGGCCAGATATGCATCGCAGTGCAACAGATACATTATGCAATAATACAAATTACGAGTTCTCAAACTACAGCCTGCGACGAGATTTAACGCCAGCGTAACAAAAGAAAGAGTTTCTCAAGGAGGGCAATGGAATATCTCGAGACGCATCAGTGATGTGTAGAGTCTGCAATAGTGAGAGAACCGAGACATTTTGCCGAAGTTAGACCCGGCGAAGATATCACTTTGTCATTCGAAGAATTTGTAGGGTGGCCACTTTTTATTTCCTGAAACAAACATCCCTGATTTTTCCCAGTTTTTTTTCGGAACATCTTTCACATTTTTCACTGATAATATTTGTAAAGTATAGCACTTCTTAAAGAAAATAACGCATGCCTGAAACAAATTTGTCGATCTCTGATTTCGCTGTGATAAAGTATAAATTAAAAAATCTAACAACTAGAAATTTAGTAAAAACAATGCTGTACTTTTTTTTTTTTTAGAAATAATAACTAGTTTTATGACCATCTCAAAATACCTGACTCATAATGATTCTTCCACAAATTCCCTGATTATTTCCGGTTTTCCAGAAAGTGGCCACCCTGTTTTATGACGTGGATTCTGATAGACCTAAAGAAACCTCCGTGCATGAATGCCACAATTTGTAAATGAAATAATTATAGGAGTTGTCATTGCCAACAATATTATTTATTTCAATAGCAGCTTTCGATGACTTAGCCATCGTCATCAGTTTTCTGCTGTATGGAAGCTATGTGGACAAAACGACTGCAGCCATGTGGCTTCCATACTGCAGAAAACTTATGACGATGGCTAAGTCATCGAAATCGGTTATTGGAATAAAGATAAATAATATTAAGAATAAGAATAAATAATATTGTAGGTAACAACAACTCGTATAATTATTTTATTTTAAATGACAACGGCAACTAACCGAAAAAAATAATTTCGAAGGGACAAACAGTCGGAAAGGGCAATTCTCATGATACATATTGATAACTCGTCTCCCTTGTTTAAAAATATACTTTGAATGTTTGAATGTTTGAATTGTCTTGATGAATTTTATAAATTTTCATTAGAATCTAAGCTCACAATTGAAAACCGCTAACATCAAACTTGGACATCGAGATTTCGTAATTTCAAGAATTTAACTTAACCATAAAATGAAATTATTGTTATGTGCTCTTAAAAGATACGTGCGAATACGATACGTATGGAGCTTTGAATTCTATCTCACTTGTGGTGCCATACAAAATACAAGAGTATTTGAACAAACAAAATATTCCAATATTCTTCGAATTTCTAAAAAAATGTATTATCTTAAATCCAATCCAAAGTCCCAGTATGTAGTTAAAGAGGTAGATTTTTATTTCTGACCGTAAAAGTAAATCTTATCTTTTCTAACTGAAATATCGCAGAATGCAATGGAACCATGAAAAAAAGAAAATAACGAAACGATTTTTTTAATCGTACTAGCAAAATGTACACATACGAACAATATTCAATCGGGATAGAGCTTTTCATTTCATTTCCTGTCTCAGTAACTAAATTACCTCCAACAAAATATATCCTCCGCTCAAACAAGCAGACGTTTTTGTAAAGGCAAACAATAATTTATACCTGTACGGCATTCTAAAATTTCAAACAGACCACTACATTCACTGAGCATAAGTCAGTAAAATGGATGTGATAAACTCGCGAAAGTTCTGTGATCTAGCAATTACTCTTGCAGCGATAAAAAAGTATCGCTCGCAAATAGTAGAGTTCCCTGTAAACATTAGGGATAGAAAATATAATCACATTGTAATCCAGAAAAAGTAGAAAATTGAAAAAAATTAAAATCTTAAGATGACCTAGCCATTCTCTGTAAAAATAGAATTTTTAAAACTCGAAAAAAAATGTGTAATAACACAAATATGAGCAATAAAAGTTTGAGTGAAAATTTAAAAAATATACACGCTATTCCCGGAAATTACAACTGTAATTTTAAATAATGAAACCTTCATCAGAATTTCTGTGATCATGCTAATTAAAATGCATACGTTTCAGAATACCACTAGTCATATCAGCAGAATAATTTAATTGTTAGGATTCTGCTTTATGGTTTAATTATAATTAAATTCTTATGTTTATGTGTTAGCAATTAATAGGTTGACACTATCTATAGAATAAAATATCAGCCAGACATGCAGCAAATTAGTTACACAACTGAGAATACGTAACATCCCAGCAGCATATGCGCAAATTAGCAAGAACTGATGAGGTTGGTCGTTCGCTTAAGTAAAGTTTGATTACACGGAATCAATATCCTATTCCTGTCAGAAGTGACTCTCGCTGCTTCTTTTCTGCGGTGTAGATTGCCAAACAAAATTTCCCGACTAGGCGAAATTTACTTAATAAACACTTCGGCGCAATGTATCGCCCGGGCGCTCCCGCCCGCAACACGCTTCGTGGAACTTCCGCAACGAGTTTTCGGGCGCGCACGGCGCGGAGGTGGAGACAGAGGGGGCGGGGCGCTGGCAGAGAGGCGGGACTGGACGGGGGAAGAGAGGGCGGGGCAGAGGCCGAGGGGGCGGGGCGTGGGTAGAGGGGACGGGGAGTGGGCAGAGGGGACGGGGCGTGGGCAGAGAAGGCGGTGCGGAGACATGGGGCGTGGCGGGGGCGCAGGGGTCGGGGAGGAGGCAGTGGGGGCGGGTGGAGGTACAGGGAGCGAAACGGGGTTACAGGAGCGGTGCAGTGGCAGAGAGGGCGGGGCGGAGGAGGCGGGGAGGAGGAGGCGGTGCCAAGGCGGGGCGGAGCGGTGGCAATGGGAACGGGGCGGCGGCAGAGGGGATGGGGACGGCACGCGCGCGGCCGCGCCGTCGTATTCCTTCCAATAAAGCGCCGCGTTCGGGGCGCCGTTAAACGCGAACGCGCGCGTGCCCTGACACTCGCCCCCCCCTCCCTCCCACTTCCTCGCGTAGTGCTCCCCGTGCCACCCTTCTCCGGCCCGCCCCGGGCCTCTCCGCCTCTCGGCCACACGTTGCCCTCTGTCCACGTAACTTCGCCTCCCACGTCCCGTTTCACCCCCTTTCCGGCCCGGTCCGTCACCTCTACATCCCGCTCCACCTCCCCTCAGAACTGCTCTATCCCGCCCCACCAAACTCCACCCACGCTCTTCATGATGCTCCGACTCTTGACTCGACCAACTCTCCGACCCCACTATTTCCTCTTCGTTCTGCTCCGCTCCACCAACCTTCCGTCCCTCTCCGTCCCGTATTACCTCCTGTCCATCCGAACCCGTCTCTCCTCCCACCGCATTCCACTTCCATTTCAATCCCGCTCAATCTACTTCCCACCCGCTTCATCTCCTTCCTCTTCGTCCCGCTGAGTTCAATTTGGTTCCGTCTCGCCTCAAGTTGCAATAGCGAAGCGTTTTCGACCTCCCCAAGGCCCAGCTCCCAGGAATACCGATCCCACCCCTCTCAACTCCGCAGCCACCGCTCGCCACTCACACACACTCACGTATGCCCTCAGGGCAGCATGTCCAAGCAACCGACTACCGTGAGTACCTTGTTACCTTCATCTGGTAACGCACCCGCCAGCTCGGACACACATCCAACACGTCATCTCCACCCAACCCACGCCCCCTCTCGACACGCACTTGCGCATCCACGGAACCAAACATTTTTTTATCTTCTCCATTCCACGCCGCTGACTTTATCATCCCAACTTCGTCATAGTCCCCGGTCGCCGCACTCACTCCACCCCTGACCGCAACCCCGTCCACGCACATCTCCACGTTTTCAAAAGGGGCTTCAGCCACCACTTCTGCTGCCTCCGAACGTCCCCCCCCTCTCTCTCTCTCTTTCTCTCTGTCTGTCTCTCTCTCTTTCTCTCTGTCTGTCTCTCTCTCTCTTTCTCTCTGTCTGTCTCTCTCTCTCTTTCTCTCTGTCTGTCTCTCTCTTTCTCTGTCTGTCTCTCTCTCTCTTTCTCTCTGTCTGTCTCTCTCTTTCTGTCTGTCTCTCTCTTTCTCTCTGTCTGTCTCTCTCTCTTTCTCTCTGTCTGTCTCTCTCTCTTTCTCTCTGTCTCTCTCTCTCACTCGTCCGGATTCCGCACAAGCCGAGCCCCCGCGCGGCGCAGGCGTGCACACGCACGCGTCCGAAACGAGCATCACGCGCCGGCAATTAGGGCGACGGCGGCGCGCGCGCTGCGTAATGCTAACTGCGTTATCACATTACGATCGCCGTCCGCCCTCTCCCCGCGCGCCGCCGCCCGCGCTCAGCCTCCGCCTAATGAAAAGCGGAATTAAATTGAATACAGCGCCCGGACGCGAGCCGCACCCGCCGCTCTCAGGCTTTCGTCCGCTCCCTGAGAGGAGGAGGAGGGGGTGGAGGAGGGGTAGAAGAAGGAGGGAGAGGTACAGGGAGAAGAGGACGGGGAATAGGTGGGGGAGGAGGGGGAAGAGAAGGGGGTGCGGAGGAGGAGGGGCAGGAGGAGGGGGAGGAGGAGGGGAGGGGAGGGGTGGAGGAGGGGGAGGGAAGGGGGAGGGGTGGAGGAGGGGGAGGGAAGGGGGAGGGGAGGAGGAGGGGGAGACACATGTGGAGTTTAGCTCAGAGCCAGCATTGCCGCGGATTCTGCAGCGACTCTGGCTAAAGGAGGTCCTAACGTGCGAGCCCCGACTGTGGCGCACTTTCGACACTACCGAGGCCGAGTTCAGCCGCAGTCTGGAGGAGAATTCCAGTGGCCGGCTGCTATGATCGGTATTTTTCCGTGATTTCGTCCATCAATACCAGGAGAATGCCGAATCAAACCCTAAGAAACGGGCCACGGACCGCGCGCGATATTTTCTTCCCATTCCTTATCCTATTTTCAACCCTTAACATTACCACACAACACCAACACTCGGGAGAGTAGAAGGGAACTTAGAACTCGTCCCCGCTGAAGGGGGGGGAGATACCTAGAAAAGGAATCCCCAGTAAGCATCCCTAAACGTCGGTGCCCAATCTCAACATTCAATAAGAAGAGGGGGCACCGTCGCCTCCAGTTATTAAAACATTCACAACACTATCGGGACTAATGACCATAGCAGTTGACGTGCCCGGAAACATCAATCAATCACGAGAGGGAGGAGGAAGGGGAAGGCGAAAGGAAAGAGAGAGAAGTGTGGATTTGTGGAGGGATGGAGTAGAGAGAGGCGGCTGCCGCGCTCCTAGCGTTGTTGAATTGAGCATCCACTCCCCGATGAAAAACACCACGTCCGACGGTACAGCGGTTTCCTTTCTACTGTGATGAAATGCTTACAGTGCAATAATTTTAAGCCACATTCATACACTTTTCAGATACAGTTTGTATAAATTGGACGATCACATACAAATCAAAGTAGGATCATGATAATCTGCTATATCGGAAAATAATGGAATAATACTGAACAGGAAAATGTTGCTCAAAGACAATTGTGGAATGGTCCATTTGGAAACTAAAAATTGTAGCCCATGAGTAAATCTCCAGTTAATTCATGCACTGGAGTAAATTCACTCTCTGCCCAACTTGTCAAAAGAATAATACAATTGCTATTTTGTATGTGATGTGATCAGTGCCGTACTCATGTCTGAGCGTAGGCAACTTAACCATTAATGATCTTTTCCTTACAACGCAGATGATCTCATTGGTGCTTTACCATTGCCTCTAAACGGTTAATGGGAGGGGCAATCATTATGCTTAAATAATCATTAGAGATGAAAGAATGTGGAAAGGATAATGGTTCACAAGTGATGGCACGAGAAGCCAATCACGCTACAAGTAATATAGTGAATGCAATTATGCCTTTTGCAGAACTAGAACATGCAGCCTTCGGTTCCGCGTACATGGACGCTTCATTAGGCACTTACACCAGTGACGGCAATATATTTTGTTACAAAAATATAATTTTTGAGGCTACGCTAGTCAAATGTTCTCTTGATAGTGCAAACCCGCCGGTCTACCAATAATGAGTTATACCAATAATGTAAGTATTTCCTTTCGCATCACATAACATCACTGGCGAGAACGCCCGTATGTGAAAAACCGACATTTCCCCTTTCCGCCACATCCATACGAAAAGTAAAATATGTTAGCAGAGCGTATTTTGAAACAATTGAAGAAGTCTGCGAATTCGAGACTCTAGCGCGATCCACTTTTACCGCGGAGTGGGGGCGCTCAGAAGAGAGAACACCCGTCCCCAAATATAACAGAAGGCCCCAAAATATTTCATTTTGTAGATCACCCAACGAAGAACATCGGAAACTACTTTTAAGGCCTTAGGACGCGTAGTTTTTCGACTTATGTCCGATCGATGTTAAGAAACAGACAGGTCGTTTGTTACAGAACAGTAGGTGTCACTCTCTGAGCATTTTTACCCAACAAATATCTCATATTTATTCTTAAATGGTATTTCCATTGAACACGTATGGCCTAGCTTACGAACTACATACGTACGAACTAATCTAAATCAGCGCCAGCGCAGCCGGCCGACGCTTCGCGGGCGCGGGTAGGTGACCAAGCGCGTGGGGCCGCGGCGCGGGCGACGTGGGCGGAGTCCTACTTCCCAACTTATTCTAACACCTAACACTATTTATATCATTTACTCGTATACCGCGCATCACAGTTTGAATGTTCGAGACGCTTCTGCTTCTCTCTTTTTTTACTCGCAAACACCTACAGTTATAGGCGCATAAAATCTTTCACGATAACGATCTCTCTCTCTCTCTCTCTCTCTCTCTCTCTCTCTCTCTCTCTCTCTCTCTCATTATATATATATATATATATATATATATATATATATATATATGTATATAACACTAGTTTCCAAATCAGGGTGTTTTGTGTAAGTGCTTTTTGAAAAGATAACAATTTACTATAAAAATGAAGATAGCGATCCTTATTCAATCGATTAATTCATTAAATTAGCATGGCAATTTCGCTCTAAAAACGATATATATAGCCAGGGCAAATCGATAGCTCTCCGTCAAATTCACTTTATAGTAACCCTCCATTAGTTACGATTGGTTGGGAGTGAGAACCATAGAACGAATCTTCGCGACCAGAAATAACGCCTCGAAGACACGTCCTTCGCCGTGCGGGATCACTTCCTCCGCGGGACGCAACGCAGGGGGTGGGGCGCACGCGCGCCCGTCAGCGGGCGCTCGCCGGGTGGCAACATCCTCCGCGGCCGCCCGCGTCAATTAGCGTCACTCACGGCGCCGCAAACAGCCCGCGGGTGGGCGGCAGCGCGCGCGCGCTTTTACATATCGCAAACAAACCCTGGCGCGCCCTCGGCAACATGAAAGACTGGCGCGGCTTCCTAGAAGAGCGCACGCGGCACACACACACACACACACACACACACACACACACACACACACACAAACATAAACGTACGTGTGTTTGTATGTAGTATGCATGTAAGTGTGCGTGTGTGTCTTTGTGCGCGTGCGTGTGTGTGTGAGAGAGAGAGAGAAAGAGAGAGAGAGAAAGAGAGAGAGGGAGAGAGAGAGGGAGACAGAGACAGGGAGCGACAGAGAGACAGAGAGAGAGAGAGAGAGAGCGAGAGTGCGTGTATGTGTGTGTATGTGTGCTTCTGCGTGGAAGCGTTGGATATGGAAGCGTGGAGTCTGGAAGAAGGAACTGGTGGCTTCCACCTTCCAGGCTTCTGACGCACTCAGGAAACCTTCGCAGCTGACTACTGCGAGTTTCCATGCTTACTTTCTTTTTTACTAGTTTCCAAATCAGTTTGTGTTTTTTGTAAGTGGTCTTCAAAAAAAATTGAAATAAAAGTGAAAATATTGATCCTTATTCAATCGATTTGATGCATTATATTAGCATGGAAATCTCACTCTCAAGACACATACACAAAAGGAGCTTGAAGACTTACAGAAAACACCGTAAAAAGAACTATACACAGTCACTAATTTACAAGAAATTCAAATACTCACATCTCAACTCGTGGCAAAATCACGGTTGTCCATCCAGCAAACACCCTGAAACAAACAATATATTTTAAAACTTTGAGTGGAAACACTTTTGTAATATAATATATTCAATACTTTTAATAAATTAATTTAAAGAATTAGAGACGGGTCTGAAAGATGTTGGGCAACTGCGTGTCAAGTTGGAAAGATCTACTAATTCTAGGCAGGTCCAAGCCTATGAGAAAACTATAAGAACACTATATATACCCCCACAAAATTCAATTCCGTTCATTTGCGAAGTGAAATTTTGGTTAATAACTTCATTAAACAATTCAAAATACGAAAAAAGAAAGGATAATTCTAAAGAATAACGAATATCTTTTTTGAATTACTGTTTTTGTGAAGGTAAAAGGCAATTGTTTCATCAACAATATTTGAAATCGAATTGCAATACATATCTCCATCTACAAACATCAAATATATTGTATGGTATTCAATATCGCATACGTATTTTCTCTTCTCGATAATTGGAGTATTCAAAGCAGGATTGACAGGCATAAAAACGTTCATGGCATTGTGTTCGCAAAATTAATTTCAGAAATACTATAATAATTTTTCAATACTTCCTGACTGATAAAAACTGATGACATATCAACCCCACGAGGCAACAAAAACACGAGTTTTAACAAGCATGTATATGTATGTGACACTCCGCAATACATTTGGAGCCTTCATATTCGCAACATACATATTGAAACATTCCAGAGAGAAATTACTATATTTTATGGATATGTTATAAACACAATTTTAAAAACAAACACTCATCGACATAATTTGGAATTGCCGTGTAATTTTGGAACTAATTGAAATATTGCAAATTAAAAACCTTTGAGTAATTCGAGAACCACAGGCGCAGATCACATTGTCGGACGAAATGATTGCGACAGAAGCCCAAGTTTAAAGGAAGATTTCACGAATGAAATATGCACTCGTATCACTGGCGGAGCTGAAGCTTATGTTCGGTGGGGAGCTGTTCGGTTAAATTAATAAAATATTATCTGAGTTTTGGCATCATAAGTATATAGACAATCAATTAGGAGTGAAAATTAATCCAGGAATTGACCATTAAAAATTATTTTAAAAAAGTTGATCAGAGGACCTTTTTTTAAGTACAACGTTTTGTGAACAGATATGTTCCCGTCATGAGATTGGCAATATAATATCAAATTCCAAAAATATTTTCTTAAACTTTAAGTATATTAAATCACTATTGAAATTACAATTTTTTTTACATGAACAATTTCGCAAAGGGGGGAGGTATCCTCTCAATCTACGTCACCGAATCGTACAGTGGTTGACAAAGGTATAAATGAAATCTGTAAGGGTAAAGAATTATGAAATAAGAATACAAAATCAATTTTCCGAAACAATTGAAAATCATATTTCATTACATACATCTGCACTACTTATGAAGTAACAACTGGAAATTCCATTCGTAAGTCGTAATTTTTTAAAGTATTTTTTTTTTAAATTTCGTATAAACGTATTTACATATGATCAAAGAATTAATCAAATTGATATATATTTAGCTCACACGAAATACCAAGTAATATGCTAGTGCTACAAAGTTCATTAACGAACACTCAATTCAGCACACTTTTAATATATCAGAACATGAAATCTTAAGGAAAATATAAGATCTTAAGAATGTTAATTGGAATTAACATCTGTACGACTAAATTAGGACTGCAGGCGCGTAAACTTTACTTCATGAAATAGTCATGGGTTATTAGTCGCCCGGAAAGAAAACAAACTACATCATTATTGCGTCGCTAATTATTTTGTGGGCTGTATCACAACAACAGCATCAGCGGAGACATGAGCACAGTCATCGTTCGCATCTCCCACGGCGAGTGAATATAGAATACTCAAAATAATGAAACAATTTAATATCACAAATACTAGACGAAAACTGTGTAGTCGTATAGATGCTGCAAAAGAGACGAAGTGCAGATGACTTTGGTTATCGGTGATAGTTACACTTGCAATAGGCCATTTCTTCACGTTACGAACATTTAACGTTGATTAGAATATTGCAGATGGCACACCCACAATTACCACAAAGCGGCATCTCACTCATCAGCTGCGAGACATAGAGGAGAACTCAACAGCCGCCGCCAGTCAGACCTCCCCGCCCAGCAGCCGACCTGCTGCTGCAGCAGCGGCCGCCGGAAGGCACCGCTCGAGAAGGCGCCGCTCGAGAAGGCGACCGCTCGAGAAGGCGCCGCTCGAGAAGGCGCCGCTCGAGAAGGCGACCGCTCGAGAAGGCGCCGCTCGAGAAGGCGTCGCTCGAGAAGGCGACCACTCGAGAAGGCGCCGCTCGAGAAGGCGACCGCTCGAGAAGGCGCCGCTCGAGAAGGCGACCGCTCGAGAAGGCGCCGCTCGAGAAGGCGCCGCTCGAGAAGGCGACCGCTCGAGAAGGCGCCCCTCGAGAAGGCGACCGCTCGAGAAGGCGCCGCTCGAGAAGGCGACCGCTCGAGAAGGCGACCGCTCGAGAAGGCGACCGCTCGAGAAGGCGCCGCTCGAGAAGGAGCCGATCGAGAAGGCGCCGCTCGAGAAGGCGTCGCTCGAGCAGGCGAACGCTCGAGAAGGCGACCGCTAGAACTGCAACGAGCTGTTGCGCGCGCCTGCTGGTTGTCATCACGCAGCCATCGAGCGCGCCGAGATCAAAGGGCCGCCGCCGCCGTGTCGTCGTCGTCGCTCCTGCGGCCTCCAGCGCCATCGCCACCGCCGCCGCAGCCGCTGTCAGTGCCACCGCCACCGACCCTGCGATTGCTACTGCCGCTTTAACGACGCCCACACCGCTTCTACCATTGTCATTGCCACCGTCACGACGTTGACGCCACTTCGCGGGCCCGGTGATACAAAGATTAGCGGATCGGGCGGTTGAACCCAAGTTTGCGGAATCAAACCGTGGATTTTTAAGGGGGGAAATCCTCCATACGTCTTCCTTTAGGAAGTATAGCCGTCAGTCCCATGAAGTAGATTTACTGCATGTAAAATATCCTATAGCTTAAAAGAAGCCTTTGAGTTAATTTCAAAATCGCCTGTTTCGTCGTCCGAGTAATTTTTTTTTCTACTCGCCGCGTAAAATAAGGCACTAACTTTCACTGCCGCTAACATCATTACCACCATCAGTATCATCACTATCACCACTACCTCCGCCGCCACCGCCTCCGCTATCACCAACACCACCATCACTACGGACGTTGAAGCCAGCACCACCACTGCCTCCAACCAACAGAGTCACCGCAACCTACCACTGCGTCCACTCCACCACCACTATCACAACTTTCAGCGCCACCATCCCCATTACCACCAACACTGACACCGCCACCATCACTACCGACGCTTACGCTGCACCGAGAACGCCAACGACACATCCACCGCCACTTACAACGTCATATCCATCGCCAACTCCGTCTACGCCAACGTCATCGCCAATGCCAACGCCTTCTCCAACGTTATCACAATCGCCGACGCCAACCCAACGTTAATACCACCGCCAACGCAACGTCGCATCCACTGCCACCTCCAACGTCATCATCGCCATCACCAACGCCAACGTCAATGCCATCGCCAATGCAACATCACATCCACCGCCAGCGCCACCACCGTCGCCGTCGCTGCTCACGTCCCGACTACGCGAACGACAAGCAGCAAAACGAGCGGAGCGGGGCGCCACATGTCACGCTCGTAATGCTCTCCGGGGAAAGGTCTCGGCCGCTGCGCACTCGTGCACATTTCCACGAATTCCCTCGCGCGCGGGGCGACGCGGGACACAAACAGCGCCACTGCTGTACTAAACCAATCGAGGCGTGTTCGCTGGGGACTGGCGGCGTTAACGGTTCGGTTAGCAGATCTTTACACTTGTAAAATTTTTAACGTTCCGGTTCAGGAGTCAGACGGTTTTAGTTTTGATGATCTCACGTAGAAATGAACAATGTTTCCTGCAAAAGCTTGCCACTGTATTTCATTTAGCAAATAGGCAAGGCTGTGATCTTTCTTTCGGTTTCAGATACACGTTCTTTCTTGCTTTCTGTTAGAGTCACGTTGATTTATATCGACTATTCATTATAATAGTCACTTGCTTTGATAAAAATTATAAATTCATCAAAACTAGTATAACAAAGAAAGAAACACATAATGAACCGCTAATATTTGGAGTCAATGTGTCGTAAAAACTCGTTTCGATATTGTATGTGTAAAATATTAATTTTTAACATTAGGAACAAATCATTGGGTATCATTAAAGTATCACTAAAGAATGAGTCGTGAGGGCTCATCTAAAAAAATCCAAGAATCCAGAATGAGTTGCCTACCAATCAGGAGCGCCAACAAATCAACATGTCACAAACGTCATAATTAACACTTCTTTATAAGAGAATTCCCATCACATATTCATCGGAAAAACGTGATCATCTCTGTTTCGCTTCAAGCACGTGAAGTTTGTCACATTTCCCCGTGAACCACCTGCGCGGGGCAGGTGCCTGTGGCCCAGGAGAGCGCGGGCCGTGCGGTACGGATGCGGGTTGTGCTAGCAGCGCGCCGGGAATAGCGACAGCAAGTTCAAGAGCGCGCGCCGTGTCTCGCGGCCAGGTGCGCACGCCGCCGCCTCCGTCGCCGGCTGGCAGCGCCAACACTTGCGTGCCAACCCCGCCCCCCGCCGCCGGCAGCGCCAACAACACGGGAAACGGCCCGCGACTGCTCGCAACAGACTGGGCGACGGCCACGCACGGTGCTGTCAAAGACGCACAAAGCGGACACAATCCAATACTCGTTCAAAACGTTTATTACTCGTTACACGATTCAAAAAAGAAAGAAAACATCTCCTGCTTCTTAACAATTCACTTTTTACGAGTAATATTTTTTAAAAATCTGTAATAAATATGTTCGCTGTTGGAGACATACAAAATGTACACATGTAATGTCGAATTATGAAACTTAAAAAAATTCTACGAAACACGTTTGTGAGGCTTCCCTTCCAATTCTCGTCAACAATATAAATGTAATGCGCCTGCCCCGCGCAGGTGTTTCAGGGGGAAATGTGACAAACTTCTCGTGCTTGTAGCGAGACAGAAATGATCTCTTTTGGCCAATGAATGATGGGAATTCTCTTATAAAGAAGTTGAAAATATGACGTCTGTGACTTGTTGATTTGTTGGCGCTGCTGATTGGTAGGCAACTCATTCGGCACTTTCTGCACTCATTCTGCAGAGGTCTGTGTAAGTATCACGAATGAACGACCGCGAGCGGTACGCGGTACGGACTTACGGAAACTGCTCCAGCCTCTACCTCATCCCAGGAAGCAACGGAAACGACTGATTGAAGCATTCGTTTTTTACATATCCAGGCAGTGACTGTCTTTGATTCAGTAACTTCGTTGGTACACTGAGAAAAATACTAGTTTGCAGCCAACAGATTCCCATTTGCTGCGTTCAGTGGTCACCGAAAAACGCCTCTTTCAAACAGGTACTATTCATTTTCCTGTACCATCGTGGATGTTTATTTCGTAACTGCACACTCTACTCACTTTATCAGGAATCTGTTCGTTATAATATTTCATTGTTTTCATCAAACACGTTCGCTTCAACAAAGCTATTTTTTTATTCGATTTTTTCACAGTGAACACACTACTTGCCACTGTTGGGAATCAAATCGGGGGTCAACGACACTACCTTGCTGCATTTTGACTTAATTAAGGAAGATATTTGTGTACTCCACCCCGCCAGATAGCTCGCCGGTCAGCGTTCCCGCTTTCCATAGCCCGATTCCGGATTCGATTCCCGGACGGGGCAGTTTATAGTGCGAGATTTCCTTGCAATGTTCCAGTATTTATTGCTGTGTGTCGACGATAGAGAACCCATCTCAGGGTGAGAAGGCCACTCACAATCTATAAACATTCTGATACTTTCACGCCATATTGGTGTTGGACCGTATTGACGTAAGGATGCGATTGTGCCAACCACACGTACTCTGGCCCCGTCAGGAGCTGTTGTGTCAGACCAGACAGATTTGCGCACGCCGTTTTCCTCATCCGGAAGAATGAATGGTTATGTATATAATGAAAATAGTATGAATGATGTGTGAATGTAGAAAAAAATAATAATGTACCAATATATACAAACAATTTACGTAGAATAAATAAAATAGAATTACAAAAATGATTTTAGTGTAAGTTAGTAATGCCAAAGTGCAATTAAGATAACTTTAAGTCTAGATTGTAAGTTAGTTGTAAGAAAAAGCCCCGCCTGTAGCTGCTTAAGCCGCAAGGCAGCAGCATAATGTAAAAATATTTATAGATAATAAATTCCCCTTCTTCACAGGGTTACTGTGGAGGGGACAAAAGAAAAAAAAACACCTCATCCGAACCACAGGCCAACGGTGCGACTGCCCCAAGGGGGAGGGGCGCCTTCTGGGCGATCTGGAGCGGCAGGGCCGCCCTCTCCCGCACGAACGCACCCACGCACTCACGGCCAGTCGCACGCGGGGCGCTGCACGCGAATTTCAAGCACGAGTGCCGAGCACCCGGGGCGGCACGATGGGGTGAAAGGGGTGACGCACACACAGCTGCGCACAAAACTTTTTCCCCCCTTTCTTTATTTCCTTTGTGCTGACTAGATGTGGAGATACTGACAAAACACACGCAGTTTGCCGTCGGACGCGCGATGACGAACCCTGTGATGGTTTGGGGCGACCCACTTGCAATTCATCTGCGAAGAATTGCTAAAAAGGAGTTGAGATGCAACATGCTTCAAAGAAACGTAGGGTAGAGGATGGAGACTGTTCTGAGTGGACACGAATTATAATGAACTTTTTTTTAAGAAACAAAAACCTAACTGGTTTATTACAGATATAATTACTCCATTCTCTTGATGTATGGAGTTACCGAAACGCGTACCAATGCATTATCTTTGAGACGATAATATGGGTAATGTTTTGATACCTATCAATTTTGACTGAATTTTTGCCATTAAGTAAAATTATTATTATATTATACTCATTTTAAAATTATTCACTATACATTTCGAATTTATTAAATATCGGAAAAGATACATACCTTCTCCTCGGTACAATAATAATTATTCATTTCAGAAATAAATATTAGCGTTGTTTTGTCGTAAGTATTGTTGTGGCAATACTTACGACACAACAACGCCTCATATTTATTTCTATAATTATGTGAACACCACACCATTTCCAAGCAATTCTTCCTTTATTTATTTTCAGATTCAGCTCCGTTTTACAAACTAATTCATAAACGCACAACAGGCCTTTTTTCATTTCCTCGTAACAAAGACGCGACAATTGACTTACTGCATTTACTGAAAAGGGTTTGCGGAGTAGCGTGATAAGTATGAGATCGCACAAGGTAAACAAAGAACCAGAGAATTCTCGCGCGGATGCCTTGAACGAGAACGACACGCATTCCAGGCTGCCGTTGACTGGAAAGATCGGTCTGGTGCAAATATTCTCAGAATGCAGCTCTGACACGCCGCGTCGACAGATATTTCTCCGCGGTTGCCTGGGATGAATCGTTGTTCGAATACCACGATCGCATCCATCGTAACGATAGAAACACAGGCGGAGTCATTCACCATCGTGGCTGGACGGCTTCCAATAAGCCGCGTAAACGCTGAACATCAGACAGCGGCACATTGACAACACTAATATCGTGAACGTCAAATGCACCCATTCTTCTGACGATGCACCCATTCTTCTGACGATTTTTTTTTTGCTATATCCGACATCTATACCTCTAAAGCTTTATACGATGAAACAAGCTACAGAACAGGGATTATCGTAAATGTACGTGCATAATAAAATTTTCTACGTAAACTATCCTCCTACAGCTGTGGTATAATACACATTCATGCATTTTCATTTTACACTCGCTATGTCCGAAATGTCCACAGGATTAATATCGTCTAACTCCTGGGGCAGAAGAGGTTACGGGTCTTCATGAATGTGCATGTAAAACTTCATCAGCCGTTTTCAGAAGTTGTCTTTTAGTTAATTTAATGTTGTAAAAATACTTTTTATCAGTAAAATAATGTTTATTTGGTTAGTATTCGGTTGTTGCTATATTGACATAAAATTATTTCCTTTCCAATCCAGCTCCCTGCACTGCGCATGAATATCGCGTGTAAAAACACATTTATAACATAAAACTACAGAAGTGAGTGAATGGATTCTCAGCGATAAAATATTATTTGACTTTTGTGTTAGAATTATTGTTGTAATTTCGGCTGCAGAAGTGGTGATTCGGGATTGAGCATTTTTGACGATTCAAGAAGCGTCATTCAAACAACAAGCCACCCACAAAAATATCTCAACAGTGGCATGCCGAGTCTCGGAACAACCACTTCCATAAAGTACCAAACGAGCGAGCAGTCTTGGAACGCGGGCACGCACAGCGCTTCCACGTCGCTTCACTTCTTTACTTCGAGTGCTCCGGGATCGGCAAACCAACAACACTCATTCCGTGGACGGGGAACAGAGTTGCTCGTAAAAGCAGACATAGACAAAATGACTGCCGAGAGCCACCACACGCGCCCAGCAGCGAAAAGCGAGTCGGGGCGAGGCAGGATGGGTTGGGGCGGGTCAGGGTGGGGTGGGGTGGGGTGGGGGGCGGGGCAGGGTGGCGGGTGCGTGACGGGGAAAGAGAGGGTTGAGTAGCATTGCGGGTTGGGCTGGGATGGGGCTGAGCGGGTGCGATGCAGAGGGTCAAGTCGAACTGAATCGGGACGGATGGAACAGAGTCGAATCGGGTCGGGTGGGATGGAGCAGGACGGGGAAACATGAAAGAAAGGGCCGGAGCGGATCGCGGCGACGTGAGCAAGGTAAAGAAACCGCATAAGAGAATGAGCGGGGCGTGACGAAGGACAGAGCGGCATGGAGATGGGCGGTGAATATGGGAGAGCGTGGAAGAAAGCGACGGGAGGGGGGAATGAAGGGCGGAAAGGGGGGAGGCGGAGAGCGGGGAGACTGGGCGGAACGAAGCGGAAAGGGATGCGGTGCTGAGAGGCGGGGGCGGGGAGGCCTATTGTGGCGGAAGACGGGGCGGGGCGGGGCGGGGCGGGGCGGGGCGGGGCGGGGAGGGGTAGGGCGACGCTGCGCTGTCTTGACGGGCTGAGTGGCCGCGACTGTCGCGCCGGCCATAAAACGATTACAATGTCCCGGGGCCCCGGTGCGCAGGGTCGTTCGCTGGCGCAACCCCGGCAGGCGCTGGCGTCGCACGGTCGCAGCGGAGCGAGGGGGCGGCGGGGCGAGGAGGCGGCGGGGCGAGGGGGCGGCGGGGCGAGGGGGCGGCGGGGCGAGGAGGCGGCGGGGCGAGGGGGCGGCGGGGCGAGGAGGCGGCGGGGCGAGGGGGCGGCGGGGCGAGGGGGCGGCGGGGGGAGGGGGCGGCGGGGCGAGGGGGCGGCGGAGCGAGGGGGCGGCGGGGCGAGGAGGCGGCGGGGCGAGGGGGGCGGCGGGGCGAGGGGGCGGCGGGGCGGCGGGGCGAGGGGGCGGCGGGGGTTGAGGGGCGACGGGACGAGGGGGCGGCGAAGCAGCTGAGGCGGCGGGGGCGCCGGGTTTTGTGGGGCGGCGGGGGAGGGGGTGGAACGCGGGGTGACGGGGGGCGGCGGCGAGGGCGGCGAGGGCGGCGACGGCGGGGCGGTGGTGGCTGCGGCGTCGTCCCGTGGACGGAACACAGTGTCTGAGCACTGTGGCCCGAGCGACATGGGATGGTTCGATGCGACAGTGCAGCGCGAAAACGAGCAAAACAGTATTTGTAAGTATGAGGACGAGAAGGCAATCCTCTTCCCGAATTTACCGTTATGAATAAAACATTCATTTCGTTTTCACAAGTTTCCTATCAAAGGGAAATATTCACTGTGAAGATTTTAACTCCAAGTTGATAAAATTTGATATTCAAACGGATTATTCAGTAAAACTCATTTGCAGTAATCAGGTTTTCAGATAATAAACACCATATAATAATTTATGAAATTCTATAGCTACATCATCACGTCGCAAAACGGCTCATGGGTTGTCTTCGTCCGGATGAAGGGTGCGTTTTCGGCTAAGCTACCTGAAGTGGCAACCTAGCCTGGAGAGACCTGTATCCGGAACAGACCTTCAGAAACACCATCAGGAAGAAATTGAATCCCCGACAGATAGTTCACAGTTTCACCTGCCAGTCTGAGACTACAGACGTGAGTGTTCGCGCAGGAGGGTAAAATATAATAGTGAATCAGTCACGTAGCCCGGACGTGTACGGTCCCAGTTATGAAGTTTCTGTTCTCCCGCCTGACGTGGTTCACTCCGCTCAAGAGCACACCATCTTGAACGTGTCGAGCTGTACTTTCATCGCGACGTTTTACGTCGCACATGAAAAAGCCCGGCGAGCAGAACGAACGCGACGCGCGCACGTCGAGAGGCAGCGCTGCTTCCCCCGCCACGCAGAAATAAAAGAACATCATGCCGCGGGCCAGAGACGCGCCAGCGAAACCGTCCGGAATAATGGGGCGCAATTCGGAGACACGGGCGACAGGACGAGAGGTTGCGTGGACGTCAGGACCTCCGCGCCACGCCCCCGGCATCCGGCTCTCTCATGTCCGTTGCTTATCTCCACGGTGCATTTAACATATAAACAAAATTAACATTAACATATTAAAAACATACTTGCAATTCGCGTACCGATGCAAATAAGAGTTCTATAACTCAGAACCGAAAATGACTATTTTTCAAATATTGCTAATCTTGAGATTTTTAAAATTAATTTTTATTTATGTATGTTAAACTTTTACTCGTCCTTCAACTATTATTAGTTAAAATGACGGGAAGGGTTTCTGGAACTCCAGAAAACGTGCGCAGATAATCTTTACCCCCTACGTCACATACAGTTGGTACTTTATTTTTGACTGATTAAATCTAAATCTAAACTTTCCCGACCGGCACGGACTCAGGGCTGCCAAAATACGCAGGAAAATATTTTTAAACAATTAAACGAAAATGTTGAAACAATTTTAAATATTAAAAAAATCAATTGTCATTCATATACTATTACACATGTTACAAATTCTGTAATTCTAATATTCAAACTATTACATCATTAATTTTTTATTCTTTGTGAAGCGATGCAATTACAATTTTAACTTTTATTCTAAAATCATGACATTTAATTGCAATCATGTGTCTTCTATTTTTTTATAATTATGTGTTAAATACAAATGTATTATTTATTTTGTTGGGTATGAAGATTATTGTCTCGATTAATTTATAACTATTGAAATCAGGAATAAGAATTATTTTAAATTTGCTACATGTACTGAAATATTTAATAGATATTTAATAATTTTCAGGTATTTGTTGAATGAATAGAAGGAAAACAAATCACATAAAAATTATTTAGGGAAATTTTATGCACACTTACGCACATTTACTACTTGAGGAAACAGTTTTTAAATCGGCTAGGGTCCTACGAACGGAGACTAGCGTCACACGAAAAAGCCGGACTGTCAAGCTTCAGTCGTGACGGTTGGCATATCTCTTGCTGCCAAATTGAAAGGATCGGGAGTAAAAGAGGCTCTCAAAGTTATAGTTTTTCTGATACTAACATTTTCGTACGCTTCCATATGCTCTCCAAAAGCTATGATACTCAGAGAGTCCAAATTATGGCGCATAATTGTCCCTCGTCTCTTGTCATCTTTATGTACCCTGTATAAACCTTTTACAGCAAAAACGTGCTCTTGACTAGATCTCGCAAACGTATCCACGTGGGTTACCATGTTTTACACACGAACCCCTCCAATTGTTTCTACCACCGTGTACGCTGGGCCATCAAAGCAGCGAACTCCGGGCTCGAAAGCCGAATTGGCTTGATGGGCCGCTTGATTCATTGACTAGTGATTCCGGGCGCAACAGCTAAGCATATTAGTCTTGTAAATGTAGTGCATGTCTTTAACGAGGGAGGTATCGGTCTTTTTTCCCCCGCTGGAAAGCAAGATACGCGACAGCTAGCGGGGTTTCTCCCCAGTCAAGCATTTCACATTGGCGAGGCATTTCACATTGGCGAGGCATTTCAATCTGCCGCCTCAACCGCGATAAGCGACCGGTCCCCCGGCGTATGTAGTAGTCTTGTGCAAGTGTAAGTGTGGGTACGTAAGGGATGAGGATAGGACGAGTACGAGGAAGGAAAGATCGCGGGCAAATCCGTGGCCAATTCTTAGGGAACTGCTCCGGCAGACACGTGGTATTGATCGGAGAAACCACAAAAAACGAGCGATCAGTGCGGACGGCCACTAGAATTCCCCTCCGGACAGCGACTGAATTCGACCTAACTCACATGCTAGTGTCGAAAATCTCGCCACCGTGGGGGGAGGAACCCTAGGACCTCTCGGTCACAGGGACTGCAGTGACAGTGGATGCGAATTATTGCGGTGTGCGGTTCGTTTATACGTGTTCACTAGCTGATTTCCCGACGTGGCTCGGGTTTTATTTACTCCGCTCTCTTCATCCACTCATCATACCACGTCCGTCGTTCCTACTCTCTTCACTTCGCCCAACCTCACCTCTCCTCGCGCGCCGTCGGAAATGACCGCCTACTCCATTCCCGATGTCCATTCAAATGCCCATTGCTGATTCAATGTCCGTTTGCAATAAACTGAATTTGTCAAAAACACACTCACACCAGCTGACAAGCTTGTGTCGAAAATCCCGCCACCGTGGGGAGAGGAATCCTAGGACCTCCCGGTCAGAGGCACTGCAGTAACACCAGCTGACCCTTGAGCCACCACAGGGCTTGATGGCCCATCGCAGCCTGGGGCGCGCCCTCGCCGTCCCCGCGTGCGCGCGCGCACGCTCGCCGTGCTAATGGCTCTATTGCTGCTCCGGCCGCCCGCCCGCGGCTGCCTTTGTCCGAGGGGGCTCTGCCGGGCCGCGGTCGCCGCCCACCCAGGGCGCTGCACGATCGTCGCCGACGTAGGGCGCCTTCCCACGCCGCCACGGCAGCGCGCGTACGTCAATCGGCAGGGCTCTTCGCCGACCCTCCGGCGATGTCGAACAAAGGGACCGCAGCAGGTAAGGGCTCCTTCCCACGTCGCTACGCCGCCGCGCTTCCTTCAAGCTGCAGAGCCCTTCCGACGCCGTCACCGCCGCAGCCAGCCGTCACCGCCGCCGTCACCGCCGCACCACCGCCCGCCGTGGAAGGGGATGGGGTCTGGAGGGGTAGGTTTCGTCGACCCTCCGGCGACGTCGAACAAAGGGACGCAGCAGGTAAAACGCAGCGACCGGCGGCACAGTGGGAAGGCTCCCATTAAAAGCTGTATACTGCTAGCCGTGGCGCGTATGCCCTCCTCCGCTTCGCGTGGCGGCAGTTCGGCGTCGGCTGCCGCAGCAGCCGCCACCCGCTGCACGTGGGAAGACCTCCATTCAAACCAATGCTCTGCTACGCGCCGCGCTGCTCGGAAGCGCTCCGCCGTCGTGACGTGGGAAGGCGCCCATAGACATTGGTCGTGCACGTCATGCTCCTTCTCCGGTCTCTCTCACACTTGCGTCGCGTCGGGTGCCTCCGCAAAAGCGCGTTCATTCCTGGGTCCAGCCACGGAGTGGACTGCAACGACTCAACCGCGTAGGAAAATAAAAATTACGCTGCAGAGCAAAACCACAAACATTGTTTTCCAAAAAGTAGAGCGCACACTGCTCAAGCGCACCCACTAAAATACCCTCTTATAACACTGCAATAAATTATAAATGTTTTTACGAAAACGGTATTCACAAATATTGCAATATTGTATTGTGTAGTAAATATACAGTTCAACAGTTCTCAGATACCACGAATATAAAAAAGGTACTGCTTCGTAACACAAG
The DNA here is from genome assembly GCA_038098605.1 of Gryllus longicercus. Taxonomy (NCBI): domain Eukaryota; kingdom Metazoa; phylum Arthropoda; class Insecta; order Orthoptera; family Gryllidae; genus Gryllus; species Gryllus longicercus. The sequence goes on along the minus strand of JAZDUA010000277.1, from coordinate 1,757,899 downwards.
TGAATAGCAAACATTTAAATGACAATTTAAATGACAAATGACTCTTTCTTGGAGCCCTGGAGTCCCATAATGTCAGCTTTTGACTACAGCCTGCCTGTTTCCCACTTTTGACGTCATGTACTTGTAATTCTCTCTTGGAATAAAGTCTTTAATGGTAATGCCGCTACAAGAGATTGTTTGTTGCATTTGTGTAGTTTTTTCTTCCCGTCATTACTGCAGAAAACAAGAATTATACCATGGCACAATGTACCTTGACAATGACGATCGATAGTACAGAAACTCTGATATACTTTATTACACGAAAAACATTAGTTTCATGGAAGTGCTTAACATTAGAATATGACAATATTACTCGCTGTTCATCTGTAAACATGAAATGCACGACGGAAGATAAAGGTATTGATAATGTGATAATCTTTCACGGCTCCTTTCAGACAACGAGATGCAATTCCTCTAACGCAGCAATTTAAACAAGTGCCTGGAAGTTTGACTCAAAAGTGCTTTCCAGCACATCATGAAGTGACATCAAATGATTCTTCAATGGAACGACTCATATCCTTCTTTGGACTAATTATAATTTCATATCTTTATCGTTATTTCGTGATCTTCTATCCCATTCAATATCGCAGGTGTCGGTTATGTTCCAACTTTCGCCCAATTCTTTCCTAGAGAAGAAATTATATGTTGCTTCCGCTGATCTGTGCAGTGTACATTAAGCGTGCCAACTCGTTCACTTTTCCTCGTCTCGTTTCGATTCATCATCTGCTCTGCTCACTTTCTCAGCTGTAGAGGATAACTCAAACGTAAGTACACATAGTTTTGAATGAGTTCCAGCTTCTCGACATCAACTTTACTTCCTTCGCAACCAACAGTTTTCACTGCGACTAAAGATATTATCTAACGATATTGCGTCTCAATATCCATTGATAACAAATGCTAATCCTGTAATGGCAAATGAATAAAATATTTGAAAACACTTTTACATATATGATACTCATATAATATCACCATGGCGTGACATTAATTTGTTAGTACGTAGTCTATACGAATGCCGTAACAACTCCAAAAATTGAAATATCGACTTCAAAGTAATATACAAAATCAAAGCCGTTTTCAGTCAAAGTATTAATCGAGTCAGAATTAGTCGTACGTTCTATTTATTTGAACTCATTCAAAATATGTTTGGCAAAAGTGAAAGGACCATAACATAAAAAAAATGTATACAAACATCAAACGGTATACTGCATGTATTGGAACTGATCCGACGAACCTAAATCGCTTCAACCCTCTTCATTTATCTCACTTCATTTATCTCTATGTCAAACCTCTTTCTGTACTTAGTTTCCTCTCCTTTCAAACACATTCCATCGATCCCAGACACATTTTAGAGCACATTTTTGAGAGAAGACGTACTCAGCCATCACCTTGTTTTTTTGTCCGAGGATCCTGATTAAAAGAAAAACGTTTTGGAGGGATTTATCTCATTTACCAACATGTCTATTAAACTTTATCTAACAACATCGTGTTGTCCTTTCTATTACTCGGCTAATATACCTTTCTATAACTCGGCTGCATATTCATGGTACTAAAATACGTCATTTCAATACGTAAAATGAAGGAACGTCATTAAAATTTTCTACTATTCACATAATCAACAAGTTTACAGAAAAGTATTTAGTAAAAAGATCAACACATGAAAAATCAACCGTTCATACTGTGCTATTTATCAATGTCAGCGAAATCTTTCCCTCGCGGTCCAAAACCCTACCCAATCTCGGCTTCACCTCAACCCGAGGAGAACCGCACAGCAGCCACATTCTTTCCAGACCGAGCCTGAGCATTCCCTGCTTACACGGGCGCAGGTGAGTGTCGCTTCGCGCCGCGAGAGGCGCGCGCGTGCATGGCGTGCAGCATTTGACAGATCATCAGCTGTGGTGACTATGGTGACGTTCAAGCTTCAGTTTGGATGACACCGTAACAGCTGATGAAGTAACAAAGGACACTGTAGATAAATCGATGTATAGCGTCTGTTGACGTAAATCAGCTGTTACGGTGCCATCCAATCGGAACCTTGGACGACACCTACAGTGGTGACGTTTAAGCTTCCGATTGGACGACACCGCAACAGCTGATCTATCAAAGGTAAATCGTAGTGTAGCACCAGCAGCCCCACAGCGCGCGCTCCGCTCCCTCTCGCAGTTGCAGCGGCCGCTGCGACGCAGGGGGCGCGCCACGTCGGGGCGGGGCGGCAGGCAGGCAGGCAGGGTCGCGCCCACGCGCGGCGCGGGGGTGACCCACATCGCACGCGCGAGCGCCGCGCAACGCCGCGCGGCCCCGGCCACCGCGCGCGCGCGCTCACCCCGTTGCCTAGTAACCCACAACAGCGGGCGGGCAGCCCTCCGCACCGGCACCAGCATCCCTGTCCTGCGCCGCGCCTGCGCCGCGCCGCGCCGCGCCGCCCGGAAACAGAGCATGCGCGCCCAGCGCCGTGGCCCCGAGACAATCCAATCAATACGCGCCGCCCCCAGCCGATGCCGCTCGCGCGCCGCGCCCCCGCTAACCCACATCCCGGCCGCGCCTGACGTCACCGCCCTGCGTATAAACAAAGTGTGACGTCAGCAGCGCGAGCGAGAGCGCGAGGGCGCCCTACAGAGGGCCCGGAGCGTTTTTCGCGAGGGCAAACAAAAAAAAAAAAAACATTTAAACTGGAGAAAGCCCTCGGCAGCTCGCGACCAGCTCAAAATGAACTCCTTTCCACAACTTAACACAAGACAATTTCCACGCAAAACTCCAAGAAAAATAATGCCCCTCTCAATCCTCCTGAATTAACCATTAAAGGAAGAACGAATCTCGTATTGTATGCGCGGGACATTTCCGGACCTCGCGACGTGGGGGTGGGGTGTGACGGGGGGCGTCCCCGCGTTCTTGTATTGGCCGATAAATAACATTATTGCGTATCCTCAATCACGCTATGCGCCATCGGGCTTTTAGAGCAGGTGTAACATCAGATGTAACAGCACGAGTCGGACAATTCGCAGCGCAGAGGTCCTGAAGGTACATATCATGGTGATACTTTGTGGATCAAAAACATTCCAGCTTCAAAGCGACTGCCAAAAAATAACTGACGATATCACATTCATTTCGTTACACACTCAGCCTATTCAAGACTTTCCAACTCCTTTCGTACAAAGCACTGCCCCATTCGCACCTACAAAAAAACGCTCGCGAATGTGCAAATCCGAGATTTCGACCACGCAGGATCGGGGTTTCCACCCAGTGTGCGTCAGGGGCCCGGGGAGCGACGCAGCGACCGGGCGCTGGCTCTCGGCGGGGCGGGGCGGGGCGGGGGGGCGGGGCGGGGCGGGACACGCCGCCGCTGCATTAAAAGGCGAAGGTATTCCCCGCGGTGATTTATTCGCGGGGCCCCGTCTTCCTCCAGCTCGCAGCCGGGCGGGCTATTTCGGGCCCCGCGGTCGCCTCGCCTTCGCGGGGCTCTCTATATTTAGAAGTGCATAACGCCGACAGACACATCGCACCGCGCGCCGCCTCTCTCCCTCGCCGGCCGCATGCACCGCGTCAAAACACAAACAACGTGCGTGCGGGGGTGCGGGGAGGAGGGGGAGGGGGATGAGCCCCCGGGGCGCGCGCGGACGGCCCCTTGCGGCGAGGGGGAGACACAGCCGGGCCGAGGGGGCTCGGAGGCAGAGGGGGATAGGGGTTCGCCATGTTGGTGGGCCACAACACGCGTTCCTTCCAAGAGCAACTTCAGCGTCGAGCAGGCACTCAAGACACTGTCTTCGTTTCGAATCTAATGAGTTTGCTTTGTTTCGCGAACACATGTAAGATGAATGGGCCGATGTTTCTATGTAATACCCAACAGAATACTGAGAGATCATGTATCTTTGAAACATTAATTCTTGAGACCTACTTTTCTGCGACATAGATTGCAGAAAGCCAGATTCAAAATTTTCTCGAACCACAACCATTCACATGCATTGGGTAATCTTATTGCTGGGTCCTAGGAATACGTGTTCCTTAAATAATAATGGATTTTGTGCCATATGTTATTTCTTTGCGGCATTACTCATGTTTAAAGTAATTTACACAAAATACAACATGCATTTATAATAACAAAATTTGCATCAATTTCAAGTACCTTGGAGCTATAACAACAAGAAATTTAGCTTTCTCTTTTTTAAATATGTCGCGGTACTGGGACTTCTTATGTTCAACGGATTTAAAGGTCAGAATTGTATGCCAGTAATGAATTCTGACACATTCTCAGTTCAAGTTCAGGTTTGGACACATAAATATACTTGAAATTTTTAGGCTCTAAAATCTCCCACTTAGGCGCTGACTCGACTACAAAACACACCTGTAATCAGTGTAATATTAAAAAAAAAGTCATTAGCAGTCGTAAAAGTATTTTTAGACACTAAGCTGAAATAGTCATTTAAGGCGCAATAAAGTGGTTCCTATAATAAGTCAAGGAATGTGTAATTATTTTCAGTATTCTATTGAAATTCAAACTATATTCTATTCTATATTCTACATGAAAAGAAATGAAACCTATGCATTTACCTAAAAATTCGATATCTAGTAATAACCAGCCCTTACTTTAGTGTTGGTTGTAATTTCATGTATGGTTTACACATCTAATACGTAATATTACAAGTTTTTACATCGAAGTAATAGAAAAAAATCTGAGAGATTGTAATAGAGATGGAGAACAAAGGAGTTTTTTAGATGCTCCTTGAAAAGTTTTTTACATTTGAAAGATATGAATATCGAATATTATCTAATATTTGTTGTCTAATTCCGACGCTTTTCGATCTTCACTTCGGCCATTGTTCTACGTGCAGGCGACTGAACGAGCCTCGTACATCGAGACGCTCACGGCCACTGAACGGGTGAGAACGCCCTGTTAACGACGTGCTAAAAACGTGGTCTAAAACCGGCATCCTGCACTGAATGAATAAGACATTCAGCAAACGCAGGTGTATCGTTACCGCGTGAGAAGACGGGAGAGGGGCGAGGAAGGCGGTGGGGTGGGGGACCTCAAACATTGCGTGCCAGAGAGCGCCGCCAAACGGATGTGCGGGTCAGCGGAAGTGCGGGTGAGCGGATGTGGCGGTGCGGAGGTGAGGCGGGAAACGGGAAGAAACGAGACAAAGGAACGTAAGACGGTAATGAGATTGTTAGTGCACGTACACTTGGAAAATGAGTATTTAAATCGAGTGAGGTTTCATTCACATGAGCGTATTGCAGCGGCTTCATAAAACGCACTGTAATGTCAAATGCATTCAGAACATTAATATTCTTATGTGTCAGAGTTTCTCAGTTTTTTCTCTTAGCTTCATTAATTAATTGTAAATCATTGTTGAGTAATAGTACTGTTTTCTTGTTTGTTTGCTTTTTTGTAAAAGAGGGAAGTACACACATTTTTGTAGTGTTAATGTCGATTTTTCACAAAACCGGACGCACTATGTACTACGGATTACGAAGCTATTTTTCTCCCCAAATCAGGACGTAATGTAACATATCACACATCTTTATTTTAATTATTAGAAGAACAAAGAAGAAATTTAAAACAGAAAGCGTTCTATAATCTTTCTCGCACACATGCAACAACACCGAATGACTTATTAGTAGGACGTAGGCCGCTTGGTGAATCAGATGTAATTTGTCATTGCAGTGAAATTTCATAGTAAAATTGAATTCACACAAATGTGCTCAACACGAAGTATGAGGAGAAACGAAAATTCACCATGTATCACCAGTACATGTTTGGGTGGCCACATTATAATCCCGCAAAACTATTTCAATTATAATTCAAATAATTCACTTCTCTTCTGAATGAAGCCATAACAGACTTGCATACTTCTCAATTGATTGATTGCTTCTGGGCGCGTCAACTGGTAATGTCAGTTTTCCCTAAGTACAGGGCATGTTTTTCTCACGAGAGGTGGTGGTGGTGGTGGTGGTGATCTTTTTCGCTGGATGGTGAGATCCAGCGCCAACCTCCCGTGGGCTAACGTGGTTTCCCCAAACAAGTATCTCCCACCAGCGGGGCGCCGCCTCAGCCTAAACTTCCCGACCGGACTGCCGACATGTGTGGTAGTGTAGTGCTTGTAAGTACAAGTGTGTGTGTTTGTAAGATGTGAAGATAGCACCAAGGAAGTGGAAGGAAATATTACGCGCCTGGACCGTGGCCCGTTTGTCAGGGTACTGCCCATGCGCCTGGTGTTGATCAGAGAAATCGCCAACTACCAATCAGAACAGCAGGCCGCTATAATTCTCCAGACAGCAACGGAGTTCAACCCACTAGCTATCTAAATAGTGTCGAAAAGCCTGCCACCGTCGGGACGCGAACCTCTGTCTTCCGGTCAGAGGCACTGCATGGATATCAGTTGAAGCCCTGAGCCTGTGCAATCTGTCGCAGAGGAACACGCTGACCTCCAGAAATGCACCTTACAGTAGCAGACCAACGTCAGTCAGGCGGGGCTGGGTAGGGTGGGGCGGGGCGGGGCGGGGCGGACTCGGCAGGGTGGGGCGGGGCACGGAAGGCGGGGATTGGCGGGTGGTGGGACTGAGCGGGGGCGGGATGGAGCGGAGGGTGGCTGGGCGGGGTGGGGCGGGGCTACGAAGTCTGTGGAGGGGATGGGCTTGGCGTGACGGGGCTGAGCGGGGGGGGTTAAGCGGGGTAGGGCGGGGCGTGGTGGGGCGGGTGGGGCTGGGCGGGTTGGTGCGGGGGCGGGGCAGGGGGTCGGGACTGGACGGGGCGGGGTGAGCGGGGCAAGGAGGGGTGGGGTGGGAGCGGGGCAAGGAGGGGCGGGGATGGGCGGGGTGGTGGGACTGGGCGGGGCGGGATAGGAGTGGAGCGTGGCTAGTCGGGGTGGGGCGGGGCTAGGAAATCTGTGGCGGGTATTGGCGCGGCGGGGGCGGGTGGGGCTGGGCGGGTTGGGGCAGGCGGTCGAGACTGGGCGGGGCGGGTGGGGCTTGGCGGGTTGATGCAGGGCGGGCAGGCGGTTGGGGCAGGGTGAAGCGGAGCAAGGGGGTGGGAATGGGGGGTGGGACGGGCGGGGCGGAATGGAGCGGAGCGTGGCTGGGCGGGATGGGCGAGGTGGGACGGGGCGGGGGCTGGGCGGGGTGGGATGGGGAGGATTGTCGCAGAGCGCGCCAGGCGAGCGCGTGCAGTGTCGAGGTGGGCGACGTGCGCCAGCTCTCACCCGCAGACGAGGTAATTTTAAACAGCGTGGGCGACGTCGTGGGCGAACTGCATGCCCCATGTACGCTCGCTGGCGGTGAAAATACGGCGATCGACCGACGCTAGAAAAGAACACGTTCTCTTCAACTCTCTCGCAACCGGGATGAAATCCTCTTCTATTTTTACTAGGGCACCTCGCTATCACTGTCCGGTCAGCGCAACTCCTGCTGCATATTTTCTACCGTTCAGCGCGCACTCTTTAAACGAGAAGGCTTAGAAACGTGGGTATTATAAAACGCCTTGTTCACTGCAGAACACTTAGTAATCCAGTACAATTACGTTTTAATGAAAGAGTGCAAAGAAAAAGCAAAGAAATTATAGGAGTCGCTTTCAGGTAATATTCCATATTGCAACTTCCTATTTGCTTTCTTATGAGCTAGTTTCGTAACAGGTAATTTTCTCCTTTCAACGTAGGTTAACTAGAGGGTGGATAACATTCGGCGCTCACCGCAGACGCCCCATTTTCTCTTCTCCACACGAACTGAAACCTTTGACTCGGGGCCGCGCGGCAGTCTTGGAACTAGGGCTGTGCCCCTCCCCGCTGCCCTGCCTCTCGCACGAGAATACCGTTATCGGTAGCAAGTATAGCTCTCAGGCCATAAAAAACAGCACGTAATGGAGCTGGATGAAGCAGGCACGTTAACAGCCCAGTCACGACATTTCGCGAGGTCAGAGGTGCCCGGGCGGCCCAGCTCCCCGCCCACGCCCCCCTCGACTCCTCCCCCGCAGGCCCGGCTTCCGGACGACCTGATTGGCGCACCTGCCCTTCCCCTCGGGGGGGGGGGGTTGCAATTGGCCCCCGCGAGGGCGGAATCGGGGCCTCTAATTAGATGCACTTATGGGAATACAGCCATTATGGAAATCCCGAACCGGATAGCATCGGGGAGGGCGGTGGCAGGTGCGAGTGCGAAGACAACTGCGGAGGGCGATCAAGAACATTACGCCGGAAAACACCCCAGCAGTTAGAAACAAAATGTTGCCCAACGACGACGCAATATTCTCGAGAGTCGGCGATGTAATATTCACAGTGAATTCAAAAATCCACTCGGAGAAATGAGTACATGTCTTACACACTATCAAATTAAGAGTACTGAAATTATGTTCATAGGATTTTTTACATACCAGGTAATAGTATAACAAAGTTTCTTGGCTTTACACCGAATCATTCCATAACTGAAAATCATATTAGGTATTCATTTTCTCCCATTTATATGATATTCAGAAAACAACCATAAAACAACAATCCTTGAACCCTAAGTCATCAACTCTTTCGGAAGAAACATACGATACCGAAGCACCACAATAAAAATCACATTTCTGTGACCAGTTAATTCTTCCTGGCCCTCTGGCGAGACCAGTCGTATAACCTTACGAGAAAATGAAATTTATGACGGTGGGAACAATCCTTTAGTACCCACAGACAAATTGGGTGAATCAAGGTATTGAATAGGGGCCGGATTTCAATGCAAATGCATATTTTCCCCTGGGGTCAGAAAATACGTATAACACTGGCCTACACTCACAAACACATATACGCGCACACACACAAGTTGCTTCTCAATCCAGAGCTAATTTCTGTATCAATCACAGTTTTCATGTGATGATGGGTTTTGTAATTGCCTATGTTATATGTATCTCTCACAAAGTGACACGCTCTAATAACAACTGATCCACACGTATTCATTACGAAATACAACCGAAGGTGCTAAAAAACACCTACTTTCTCGCCCGTATTTTCACGCAAAATTTCAAAAGAACAGAAAATTTCTAAAAATTGTACGTGACGTAATTTAACAATCTTTAAGGAACATTTTCAGTATTTAAAGAACAGGGGGGGAATTGTATTTTTAATATTTTAGTTGTAGGTAAGACTCCGAAAAAAATTGAACTTCTGCAATTTTCGAAAAATTTGCGTTTCAAAGAACATGAGACGTGCACCAATTCTCTTAAACTCAATCACATTATCTAGCAACAAATTTATTCGAAAATAATAGAGCCCGTTTGTCTTTCAAGTGCCCGTGTTCCCCGACGCGGATTGGGGGCCTCACGTTAAGATTGACCCACTCAAGTAGCTTTAAAAATCGGTTTTCAACAACGTCTCTAAGTGGTGTGGGAATTTAAAAGTCGCTTTAAAACCTTAGTCTCTTAGGTCTTAGTGTATCAAAACATATCAAGAAAATTAATGCGCGTTACCTAATTAATTTTCTATTTGTCCCACAAAACGTACCTGAACATACAGAGTGGGGTATTGCAGAATAGTAGCATACACACATTGCGCAAAGTCATGCCTCAGTACCCTCACAAACGAAACGTCCACGAAGGAACAACTACCAATCAATCGACGAACGGCAGGGAATACAGCGCATGGCATTTCGAGACTAATGGGATTCCACGTCGACGATGGCTCGGTGCATGGCTTCGCCGGCAGCTCTCTCGCACCCCGTCCGCATTCCGTCCCAACGCGGTCCATCAAAAGCGCCGTGCGCTGGGGCAAAGGGGAGCTCGCGTGCACTTGGCACGCGCCCGGCGCGAGTGGGACAGCCTGGGCCACCGCAAGAGACGCAGGGCGGGAGGTCGCCGCGCCGGCGCGCGAGAGGCCGAGGTCACGTAGGGCGCGCTATCTGGCGTCTTTTACGATAAGCTGCAATTAAAGCACCGCCCCCGCCGCCTCTCGGCCTCGAGCACGCCCGATGCCCCTCGCGATTACTATTTTTTTTTAACGCCTTAAAACGAGCCGTAACTCGGGAAAAAGTGAAATACGGCTGTATAAACGCCGGGCGGACGCCCGTAATGCAGGTAAATCTTAATTCGCCGTTAGGGAGCCCATTAAAGTAAGGCCTAGGACGGTGTGCTCGTAAATTACCCGCCAATCTCCATCCCCGCTGCGGCGGGGCTCGGCTCCGCAGCTGCACTCCGCCCCGCCCCCGCCCCCACCCCACACGCCCTTCTACGCCAATGGCTGCTTCGGGCCGCGCCGTGCCGTGCCGTGCCGCACTCCGGGGCAAGGTCTTTGCGGCCCACCCCCGCCCCGCGCACGACCTTCAGAGCTCCTCCGCCACCCACGCCGTTCATCGCCTGCCGCCGCCGCTGGTGGTTGCTATCGCGGTAACGACCGCTGTCGCTCCCCGCTCGCTCGGACGCACTCGTCATGCCCCCATCCCCGCACTCGCCCACCCCGCCGCCGGGCTTGCCAATGTTGTTTTCTTCCGTCACGCAAACAGCCTTCCCAACTGCTATTTCCTTTTATCACCCAACTCAACCGGGGGATCCCGGCCCTATACTGCTGTCTCTCCAAGGTCCTCTTCTTCTCTGCGGTCCTGCTCCGACTGCTCACGCTCTTGGGCCGTAATGGTTTCCCTTGCGACCTCGACGTCGAACTTCACACGGGTCGGTTTACGAACACACCCGCTGACTTCACTTCTAGCTCTTTAATCTGCGCATTTTTATGCTCCTAGCGTTAATTTTGCGCCGGTTCTTTCATCCTCTCCCTCATTATAACCTTGAACCTAAAAACTCTCGAGATCAGCCTCATTTTGCGCGAAACGCGATATTAGAGTTTTCGCGGTTTTATAAGACCCCAAGCATTCGCTCTTTCCTTCCGCTTCTCGCTACTTTCGCGGGCCCTGGCACCCACCTCGCTGCCGCCATTGTTCATCTCGCCGCAGTGCCAAATCTTCACCGCGGCCGCGCCGTTCCGCCCCCGTGCCTCACCCCGCTCGCCCGCCCACGACGCTCTGCACCGTTCTCGTTCCTGTCAGCCGGCGGGCGGGCGGGCGGGCGGGCGAGCGGGCGCGGGGGGGGGGGCGGGCGGCCGCGGGGGGGGGGCGGTTGCGGGCGGGTGTGGGCGGGCGGGGCGGGCGGGGGGCGGGCGGGCGGGCGGGGGCGGGCGGGTGCGGGCGGGCGGGCGGGTGCGGGCGGGCGGAGGGCGGGCGGGGGGGCGGGCGGGCGGACGGACAGCGGGCGGGCGGGCGGGCGGGGCGGGCGGGCGGGCGGGCGGGCGGGCGGGTGCGGGCGGGTGCGGCGCGGGGTGCGGGTGGGGTGCGGGCGGGTGCGGGTGGGTGCGGGCGGGCGGGCGGGCGGGTGCGGGCGGGCGGGCGGAGGGCGGGCGGACGGACGGCGGGCGGGCGGGCGGGCGGGGCGGGCGGGCGCGGGCGGGTGCGGGGCGGGTGCGGGCGGGTGCGGGGCGGGTGCGGCGGGTGCGGGCGGGCGGGCGGGCGGGCGGGCGGGTGCATGCGGGCGGGCGGGTGCGGGCGGACGGGCGAGTGCGGGCGGACGGGCGAGTGCGGGCGGGCGGGCGGGCTTCCGTGCTCAAGAGGGCCCCGGAGGGCGGTAGCGACTGCCGCGGCGCGCGTATTTCATGCGCCGGATTTGGGTCAGACGCGCGTCGCTGCCCGCGGGCGATCCATCTCGGGAGCCGCGGCGTCGACAAGCGCCGCCGGCGCAGCCATGGCACCGCCCCTCCCCCTCCAGCCGCCTCCGACGCCCACAGCTTACCTCCGCCGTTCAGGGCCCAGGGCTCAGCCTGACATGACGGAATACATCGCTCGATGCGACATACATTACGGACAATACCTACGTATATCAAATTACCTGCAGAGATATATATTAGTGCGATTGCTCAGGGCAGTCGTGACCTCTAGACACCTTCAAGGCCTAGGACTCAGCCCCTCAAGTACAGAAGGAATACGTGGTCCGAAACTGCCAATATCCACAATACACCAAAGTTTGCATCTGTAGAAGGATAGCGGTGAGTTTGCCTGAGGCAGTCACGACTTCCGGCACTTCATGCTGGGTCCAGGTTCCAGTTTCAACATCAGTATAGTTAGGGTTAAGTGTGGCTTCAGCAGTGTAACGGTTAGCGTATCGGACCGAGTTCACGGGTTCAACTCCGATCAAACTGTGGATTTTTAACAGCGAAAAACTTCTACGCTTCTTTCGAAGGGAACGATAAGTCGGCTGTCCCATGTACATTTACAGCATGTAAAATATCCTCAAGCCTAAATGAAGCCTCTGAGCGTAAGTAAAATTGTCAGTTAAGTTGCTTGAGTTACACATCCATTCTCTGCTAGAAATTGAAAGGAGCGTAGCAAATTGAGCAGTTTCCAATCACAGGTGAATGGTTATGGAGTTTGCGATATTGAATTCGATCGGATAAATTATATCTCCGATAGAATGCTCCTAATATTGTCAAGTATCTATACTTTCAAAGTCGATTGGTATCAACAAGATATAAAATGCAGGAAATAATCTACCTTTTCCCGAATATTCAAAGACTATACCATCGTGTTTTAAATTATAAATATTAATCTACGGTTAAACCTCATCACCCAATGCTTCTTCCCGAAGCACGGCGATTTAGCTTATAAGTTGTGATCCTAGATAAAAATGAAGGTGGATAACGATACAGAACTCATTCAGTGACACTATCGAGAATCAGTACATAATACGCAGTACATAATTTAAAAATAAAATGTACATTTACTTTATGTTCGAAGATTTTGTAACGCTAAAACACGGATATTTATTTGCTATTCAAGTTCATTAAAAAATGGCAAACATATTTCACTCAAATAAGTCCACTCTTCTCCTTCATGAAAAAATTGTATGGGTACGGGCCAAAAGGACAACAACGTACAGGCCCCAAGTTTTAACATGATCGTAACAGTACAGAATACTATTTACAATAATCAGTATTGTCCTATCAACACCGCTGACTTCGGAAACAATATCAATTCTTACACTATCTGAGGCGTCCTTACACTTAGCTATAAACAAAAGAAAAGAGGTAGGCACATATACACGCACTATTAACGACACATTATTTCACAGCTCAAATGAGATTTGACTGTAACATGTCGTAGTAAACTTAGAAAAACGAAAACCCACTTGAACTTGAATATTTTCTGCGGAGAGAAACGTGTTAAATAACGAAGTATGGTATTGAGAACGCCAGTAAGAAGAAAGCACGATAATATACGATCGTATGTACGCCATTGGAACTGGTGGTGTAGTACAAGAGTACTTGGAAATGAAATACGAGCGAAAGAATAAATCACGTTCCACAATAATTTGTTGTTTCAGCATCCGTCAGTCTATTATTAACGTTCAATAAACTTTTGTCATAGCACACGCAAACAAATCAATTCTCATTATTGAAACCCAATTAAGTTGCAAAAACGAATTCCGAGAATTAAGGAAATAAATACTCACGAGGAGAATATTTGCAGAATCTATGGGGCTTGTGCCTCGTTTCGCTTACCTGGAACAAAATACAGATACACATGAACGTATTCACTAGTAACATAACAAAAACAGAATCAAAGTAGTTTATACACTGAAGAATTGTAATAAAGAGCAGTGCAATTCGGATTCACTCAGAATAAAATATCATCTAAAGAGATGGAATGGTTGGTCTATATTACTTGCTATTAATATTCAAGTTTTGCTTCGAATCGTTAGTAAACAAAAATTATGTTTTTATTTATTTAAATCCTAACTCCTTACACCAAAACGAAAAATACCTTGATATAGAATTGCAATAACTGAACTACTGAACATCATTGGGGAATATATCCAACGATAGCGCTTCCCATACCGCGGATTTTTCTTCGCAAGACGGGTGTATGCGTTTCGTGGCAGTCTTAATGGTGGTGGGGTTGACGGCAAAAGAATCGACATTCCATTACGCTCACGTAACTTCGAGTTGTCCCGTATAATCCGCCAAACATGTAAATGGCATTATTGTGAAATCTATTTCGTTATTAATTTGTTTGAATTTTAAGTTTCTTATTAAAAAACGCACTCTTTTAATCTCACAATGTACACATCTTGATTTGTTAGTAATACAGTAATTTACGTGTTTACTAAAAATGTAATAATTTTCCCTCGTAACTTGGAGTGTTTACGTATGTGTTCTTCAAAACAAAAAGTGTTCACGGCCAGAAAAAATCGCGAAGCCCTACAACAATGCTTACGATTTCTGTAATATTTGATCATTACTGCCGCGCTGAAATAATATAGAAGTAGACTAAGCTCTTAATGTCTCCGCTCGTTAGAGAGTACATCACGTCAATGTACAAACATAATTAAATTTTAAAATGGCAAAAGTTACAAATTATTTTCATATTAATTTTGATTAAATGTTTGATACAGTCAATATTAATAAGAGTTCTCGAACATTTGTCGTGTTGGGGATATTTATTCAGCCCTGGATGCTTTTCCTTACACATTCTAGAGCGAGTTTGAGCGGTTGCGTATCCGAGTACCTTAATGAGGAAAAAGTTGGCAATCGCAGCCGAAGTTCCATGACAATTTCACTACGCAAAATGGCAATCGACTTCGACACGCCAAGTAAGAACTCTTCGCCATTGTGCTAGGCAATCTTAGAACTCCACCTAGCGTTATCTTCGGATATTTCATTTTGATAAATGTTCGATTCACATTTGAGATCTTGAAATTGGGATTTAAGTAAAGAACTATTGATGAATGCCTCTACAACACATGAAAATTGCGATTGTTAGGAGAATGATAATAAAGAAAACCAATTTTTTGCTTATACGAGAAAATAAGTGCTCACAGACTTACAATATTTTTATCGGCATGAAAACGTGCCCTAAGGGACACATGTTCAATCAAAATACTGATTTCCACGATTTGTAGAAAATTCTGGGCAAATGTTGGGAGAAACAGCATACAATTTTCGTAATTGTCGATGGCCAATGTTTTAACTTCCGCTCGCGGGCGATCATTTTATGTAATGCTCTTCCACAAAAATTATGAACGAATACATTTTAATTTTTACTTGTTGCCTCTAAAATTTAGGAGTGTTTAAAATCCTCTATCCAAGCTGATTTTAATATTCTTTATTATTAAATTTAAGCGGCTTATATAGACTTATTTAAGCGGATTAATAAAATTATTTTTACTAGTTAAGCGGATTACAATGTTAATTCAGCTGCGGTGACAACTCTGCATTAGAGTAGTGGCTTCGAACCCTGCATTGGACACGGGAGTTTTCACCTTCTGAATGATGTGGAAGGCAAAGGCAAAACAATATGTCCCCCTTACAACCATTACGTTACCATTGATCATCGTGCACTTGCTCACGAAAGCCTTGCAGTAGTATCCGTACTCTGTACTTGATCGCCAACATTCCAAATCGCACTAGATGACACACATCAGAAAACATATTTTTCAGTTAAATAAAGAAGCGTGTTAAGAAAAAATATACTTTTTTAATATATAAATATTATAAAGATAGTTCACAATACAGCCTGTACATGAAGTGAGAGAAGCATATTTGGCCATGAAATAAACGACTCCACGAGAGATAAACTAGTGGTTCTAAAACGGCATGTACTTTCTCGCTCGTACTTTCACCCAAAATTACGCGAAAGGTACTCAAATTATCGAAAATTTGTACATCACCTTATTTCAAAATCTATCTTTAAGGAAACTATTTTATTAAGGAAAATATCTCTATCTTTAATATTTTAGTTGTAGGAAGACCCCGAAAAAATATAAACTTTTGAAATTTTTGCAGGCTTTTCAACGAACATGAGACCTGGACTATTCTTCTAAACGTATTTCACAACAATATTTAATAAAAAACGAAACATTTTTTTTTAATTTTGAAAATCTCTCAAAGGCTTCATGTAAAGTACCACCGAAAATAAAAACTTCGGTTTCAAATTCTAAGCATCGTGACATCAGTCTCATCGAATGAATATTATCAACTTTGGGGAAAATCGGCTGAACGGTTTAGTCGCTAGCGTTGTTCACAGCCGGCCGGCCGGACAGACAGGCGTTTTGCCGCCATTAGATTTTTCGGTATCAAGAACCCATGAACCTAGTATTCTGGCTACACCACGTGTTCGAGGATATTCCCATACATTTGGGAACTGTATTTATCCACTTTTCCGTACCCAGAGTGCTGTAATAAGTGTTTTTCGCAGAGATTCGCGGTTATCTTTTTTTCTCTTTTTTTTCTCTCGCAGCATTACACAACTTTCTTTCTACTCCATAGCGAGAAAACAAAAAGTTCTCCCAAAATGGACATTTTAGAGATGCATCTCAAGTTTCACGCTCCAGACTTCGTGCTACATTCATTTAATTCATGTGTGTCAGTCTATTCCACGTCAGGGCGGACGGCTGCGGCGTCGTGAATGCCCTCCCGCCCCGCTTCGCAGGGACAGCGCGGAGGGCGGCGATGGCACGTCGCCAAACGACGAGAAAGTAAACGCAAATGATTTAAGGGGGCGACGGAGCCGTAGTCTAGGTCAGTGGTTCGACGTCGCGAGGCCGACAAACGAAGAGGGAGGACAAAGCCTGGAATCACACCGCCCCGCATTCAAGGAGATTGCATTCGATCCTCGCACTGGTATTCGACACCAGGTATAGTAATGTGAATTGAATTGAATCGTTGCCGCCTTATTTTATGTGCCGAGCCATCACGTCCGTTCTTCCGTCTAACCACACAAATTTCGCTACGCTTCTTTTACCCAATTAGCTTAGAAAGGAGGTATTTCTTGGGCGACGAAACGGCGATTTGAATTTAGCTCTTCATTTAGACTTGAGGATCTTTTACATGCTACTAACATGGGACAGCCGGATTTACTTCCCGTCCGAAGGATTTTTTCGCCATAAAACTCCACGGCTTCGATTGGGTTTAAAACCGCGAACTTGGGTATTACAATCCGATACGCTAACACCATCGCCGCTGCTATGAAGGAATAAGAGAGGGAGTATGCAACGGGAGAAAGATGAACACTGGGTTGATTACTAGAAGTAGTTTATTCTGTGCCCTTGTTACAAGTACAATTTTACACCTTCTCAGCGGCTACGCAACCCATCTCTCAGTCGGTCGTCGTCGTGCGTGTAGGGTCGGGGTGACAGGCGGCGATGGTGTGACGGTTAGCGTACCGGACTGTTATACCCAAGCTCGCGGGTTCAAACCCGATCGAAGCCGTGGATTTTTAGGGCGACAAAATCCTTCGTACGCCTTCCTTCGGGGGAGGGGAAGTAAAGCCGGCTGTCCCATGTTAGTCCAATGTTAGTAGATTTACTTGCATGTAAAAGATCCTCAAGCCTAAATGACGCCTCTGAGCTAAATTCAAATCGCCTCTTTCTCGCCCAAGAAATATCTCCTTTCTCTGCTAGTTGGTGAAAGGAGCGTAGCGAAATTTGCGTGGTCAGACGGAAGAGCGGGCTTGATGGCCCGAGTCTCGCCACGTAAAATAAGGCAAATTCAATTCAATTGAATTCAATTCACACAGGCAACCGGTGGGTCCCTCGTCGCTTCCCTCCTTGATCAACCCGAAGTGAAGCGCACAGTGGGCGCTGACGAACACCGCGTCGCTCACGAAGAGCCGGTAGTTCAAAATGCGTGCCTTCGTAAAATACTGTGGGCGCCGATGTACATTAGAGTTTCAGAATTACACTCTACATTAAAGCTACCGCTCCTCCAAGAGCACTTTAAAAATTTAGCTAGGAATTTCTTTTCGAAAATTAACGCGTCAAATAATGACATTATAATAAATTTATCTTTGTACGAGCCGGATCCCACGGACACGTACACGCGCCCGAGAGATAAGCTACAGTAGGCGAGACGCCAATACTTGCACGAAAATTGCGGTAAACAACGCCAAAAGCGCGCCGAACGGCTATTGTCTTTACTGACCTCGTTCTTTTTCTCTCTTTTACAGATCAGCCATAGATGTCCGAAAGGATAGGAATGGCTACACAGCAGGGAATTGCACTCTGGCGGCAGTGTGGCGGCATTGCACTCTGCGGCCACGCGGAACTGCGCTGCAAAGCATAGTGGCGAAGAGCCGAAAACGAGCGACAGTCTCCGCGGCCATATGCAATGATTGTAGTAAATCGCCGGGTCAGCCCATTCCTGGACTGTCCAAGACCAGGGATGGCGTAGGCCTAGTTGGTGGCACGCACAAGGGTGCGGGAAGTAGGAGGCGGGCGGCCAGCCAGACTATCTGGAGACGATCCCCATACGAACGCGAACCCTTGTAAAGGGCGATTGGCAATTGGCGAAAGTCATGGAACGTTTGGCGTGGGGTGAGGGGGTGAGGGGGCGAGGGCCAAGAGGAAGGGGGCGAGGGTGTCATGATATCTAGATCGTATCTATACTTAATGTGCTTCTTGAACAGATACGCAAACCTTCTCTTGAATACGTAGTAGAAATGTTTAAAACAAGATTAAACAATTGGTGCCACACTCTAAGGCTAGTGTAAAACATAGTTTCATGAAACACGAGTCGAAATGAAGTGAATTTATACCACTAAATATCAGGAATATGAGTGACATCTAAGAGAACGCTAATTAGTAAGACGTAAAAAATACAAATATCGCCCTGAAACTGAATATCGTGGGAAGACCCACCGTGATCAGACAGCAATCAACGTGATGGATAAGCCACCCTCTCTCGCCATGAGGACCACCACGATTCAGCGCTGACATCTGCCAGCACGTGATGGATAATCATGCAGATGCTATCAACAGACGCCCGTGAGTTTGCCTCCCTCTCATTAGCAGGGCGATATCATCGCATATAATGTGCATGCACGTCGAACCTCTTGCAACCAAAGTGATTATCCCACGAGTCACTCAGTGATCAGGGTAATATAATTAAGTAATAGCTTAATGTTAAAAAGTAAATACTTTAATCTCAATGCTCAACGGAAGGAAAAAATATCCCTGATTTTCTAATGTTATGAAAATTCCAACTCCAAATAAAGTATAACGCACAGAGTAAAATGCAAATGAAGGTTGCCTTTACGCATATCATTCCAACTCACCTTCCATGTAGATGCGATCGTAATCCGCATGAGAAGACACTGGAGACATTCAAAGTATATCTTATAACTAGGGAGCGGATTTATATGATTTTACATATTTTTGTCCGTTGCTTAAAAAATTACGTGAAATGTCTTGACATTTCGTTGAATTTGCATGCTATGCAGATTAATATGTCAGTGCATATTTGGCCGATTATTCCTTTTGGTATATATTCATGTAAGAATAGGCGCATTTTTTGCATATTTCGTTAAAATAGAGACTTAAAATAGAGACTTAGACTTTTATCTCTAAAACATTTCATCTTTTCATAGAATCTATTTATTTGTGAGAGTTTATTGATTAGAAAGAGCTTGACACAATTTGCATTCCTTTCTTTGCTACAGGTGATAAACTATTTCTGCAATGTATGATATTTATTCATATCGTATTTTCTAAAGAACTACTAGAAAGATTTATAGAAACTATAAATCTCGCGAAGAAAGGTAGATGAAATCAAGTTCGCACAAAAATGTATCTTTCATTCCAAGAATGCTTCTTCTGAATTTTATCGGGAAAGATTTATACAGGAAATTAAATATTGTTATTTTTAAAAATCCTCTCCCTAGTTATAATTACTGAAGTTTCTTCGAAAATGCAGCACGCTCCGTGGCTCCGTGCCATTCAGTAATTTGCTCAAATTTAATATAGATATCGTTTTCAATCATTTGGTTGACTTGAGGTCTCACGCCACTGAATAATTATAATATAGTTAATAATTCTAATAATGATTGAATTAATAATAACAGTACCATCTCGAAAAGAACAAAATCACTCGCAATCAAAATTAAATTTTTAATTTAGAAATCAATAACTGTTTACAGATAAACACAGAAAATACATTTGTAAAACTGATTACAGCAGCTTCGAGTCTCACAACCAAAATAACGATCACAAACACGCGTGCATCCAGAATACAACTGCCGCGTTATTCGACGCAGTTTTGAACTATTTGACGACCAACTGCAGCGCGGGCCTGCATAACTTCCTCCACCAGCATCTCCCGCAGGTTGTTAATATGCCGCGATGAGAAAAGTGTAGAGGTCGTCAGCCGGCGGGCGGGCGGCGCGATGCTGCGGAACGGCGAATTCTCTTCCGACTCCCGCGCGCGCCTGGCTTCCTGAAGCGGAATTCCACATCCGCTGGGAACAACACGCGCCTGCCCGCTGCGCCGCGCCTTCCGGAAGGGAATTCGGAGGCAGGTGGGCGGGCGGGCCGCGAGATAGTCTTCGACGAGGGGAAGAAAAGCAGCCAAGAAACAAGCGATGTCTCTCCGGGGAGGCAGTTGCGCCGCGAAACGATGTTGCCGTAACGAGGGGGGATGTGTTGCACGCATTGATCCAACGGAGCTAAAAAGGAATCAAATGATAAAAAAATTTCGCTCAAACCGTTTCTGAGGAAGTAACCAGGCGAACGGCAAGCAAGTTATTAATCAACCGAAAGGTTTGACGTAATTTAATAGTTCAATTCAATACATGAAATCAAGTAGTCGGTTTAAATAGCGCAGATCGTTGCTAGGCCTACTGTAATTGGGAAGGATTCTGGATTCAAATCCCGCTGAAAGCGTGGATATTTTCAAAGTTATTGTAACGCGGAAGACAAAGGCAAATTTCAAAATAACTTTACATCATCATTCATCATTAATTAATTATCAAGGAAAGGCAAGTTCCAGACACCCTTCCCCTCTGTCTCAATCTTGAAGGAAAATAACAATAAGAACAATAAATTATTTTTATTCAGTGACCGTGATCAACGAAAAATTCAGGAATAAGCTCACAAACCGCTCAATCAAATCGCATCTCATCAAAATTACGTTTCCTCCGAACTCATTCTGTCGAAGACGTTCCCTCCACCGCGAGCGCTGGGCGCTGTGCGCTTTGCGCACCCCTGGGTGGCAAGCGGTCGCCCTACTTCCGCGGCGGGGGGTCCACGGGCGGGTCGGCGCAGCTTCGCCGCCGGCTTCGGCAGGGGCGGCGGGGGCGGGCGCCACGCCGCGCCCCGGCGAGAGAGCGGGAGCTGGGCGAGCTGGAGCGGCTCTGCGCGGGAGGAGGTAGGCGGAAATCGGCCTGGCTCCGCGGCGGCGGGGAGGAGGGGAAGGGGGCAGGGCGGAAGCCGTCGAGGCAGCGAGCGGGAGCAGCTTAATAATGCACGCTCGTTAATACGCGCCCGCTGGGGCTCCTCAGGCGCGTGGGTGGGTGGTGGGTGGAAGCTTGGGTGGCTTCGGCGGCGCAAGCGAACGGCGCGTCACGATGGGCAGGACGGGGAGCGGGGCGTGGGAGGAGAAAGGAGTACGGTGGGGAAATGCACATGATACTGTAACACTTCCGGTTACCTGGGGAACCGGATAGCGGCCCTATCGCTAGCTCAAGTCGGTGATGGAAGGAATTGTTACATAGTACAATGGAAACACAAGAATAAACACTTGTTCACTGGTAAAAATTCACATTTATTCCTGGGCAATATGATTAAAATGCCCCAGGGAAGTTACACTCTTAAATTGAATAAAGTAATAGCGGGAAAATTAGATGAAGAAGAGGAGAAGAAAAAAAAATGAAAAGTTAGTTTTAGGAGTTAAGCTTAAAAAACTAAGAATAATTACAACTAACAATTACAATAGGTGAAATTACTACTGGTCAGTGTGTCAGAGCGTGACACCGCATTATGAAACATTTACACAATAAGGGCGGTAGCCCTAACGATACTGCCTGAAAAGGGTCTTTGTGCGGCCGGGGGCGGCCGTGGCGCGGGTGAGAGGGTCGTCTGGCGGCCTTCAAAAAAAAATTGCCTCCGGGAAAGGCAACGACCTCTCTCGTCGCCAGCTGGGCAGCCGCCTCGTAGTTTCACGAAAAGGCCGCGATGCGTGGCTGCATAGGCGGTGTCTAGAAGTCTGGTTGAGCTGGCGGATCTAGAAGTTCTGGGAGAAACTGGCAGTACTAGAAGTTCTGGTCGAAACTGGCAGTACTAGCTGAGCTGGCCGGACGATTTCAGGAACGGAGTTGCCAACTATGCGTCTCTCTCTGACTTTTATGATAAGAAGTCGAACACAACTTCGGACAGTTTAAAATTCGATTGGAGAAACATTCGCCTCTCTTCACGGCGAAAACCCACCCCAGAGAAAATTCTCTCTCCACTGCAGTCGGCTCACAGCTCAAAACTCGCAGGAAAATAACATAAGTCCCCACATAGGCATTATCGCACGAATAATTCCCACCCCCGTATAAAATTCTCTCTCCACTGTCCTCAGTCTAATATTCAAGCTCAAATAATAAGAAGTTTTCCAGAGACACACTGGTCTTTTCCCCGACGCCTGATACTCTGGCCCCGTCTGATTGATGAAAATTTTATAAGTCCGGCAGAGGCGAACTTTGCCTCTGGCCGACGACTGTCCCCCCCGTCTAATGATCTGGCCCCGTCTGATGCCCAAGCTCTTCTGAAATTCTCTCCGTCGAAATCTTATAAGGTAAATTTTTACCCCCTCCCGTTTCTCTTATGTGCCCTAGATCCTTGTAAAAGCCGCGCAGCCATTTGCCAAAAGTAGTGGCGCAGTGAACTATTTTCAGCCAATCGCCACGCGAGAAGCCACAGAACTTTCCGCTCTGCGCCAGCTGCAAGCGTCCAGAATTTTCCAATTCCTTCTAGAACATCGCCCCATGCTTGCATCAGGGGGCGCGTTTGCGTGAAAAAAATTTATGAGTTTGGGATTCCCCGAAACGAGCGGGCGCTGTCGAAACTTCGCAGCCAGCACAGCGAACACGTGTGTCCATTGAATCTGTCGTCGCCAACCCTCTAAACGACTCCGGTAATGGGCCGGGGGCGGTAGGGACCATGCGCGATAAGCGGAGTCGCGCACGTGCGCCCGTCTGCGAAATCTCTCGGCAGAAATCCTGGGTGGCCGGGTCTATTTGTTTAAATTTTGATCCAGTGAATTTCGTTTATAAAATAATGATGAAATCGGTTTCGCCACAATACGGAGGGTGTTGAAGAGCGGGTCACGAGTGGGGGCGAGATGGGAACATGACGGAGAGGCGAAGAGCAGGGTACGGAGGAGTGATGGGGCGGGGAGCGGGACAAGGGGAGCGAGAAGGGAGCATGGTGGGAAGGGAAGCAAAGAGCGGAGTGTGGAGAGGGTGTGGGGGTGGGGAGAGCGTGACAAGGGGTGTGGTGTGAGAAAGGAGCATGGCAGGAAGGGAGGCGAAAAGTAGCGTGTGGAAGGCGTGTGACGGGGCGGGGAGCGCGACAAGGGAAGGGAGCACGGCGGGAAAGGAGATGAAGAACGGCGTGTGGAGGGGGTGTGACGGGGCGGGAGCGGGACAAGGGGGCGAGAAGGAAGCGCGGTAAGGTGCTAGGCGAAGAGCGTGGTGTGGTGGGGAGGGCGGGGCGGGGAGCGAGAATGGAGCATGGCGGGAAGGAGGCGAAGAGCGACGTTTGGAGGGGGTGTGAAGAGGCGGGGGCGAGAAGGGAGCACGGTGAGGAGCTAGGCGAAGAGCGTGGTGTGGTGGGGAGGGGCGGGGCGGGAAGCGAGAAGGGAGCACGGTGGGAAGGGAAGCGAAGAGTGGTGTGTGGCGGGGGGTGGGTCGAGAAGGGTGCTTGACAGAGAGGTAGGCGAAGAGCGGGGTGTGTTGGGGGCGGCGCGGCGGGGAAGGAGTGCGGTGGAGAGGAGTGCGTCGCATGAGCGAAGGCGACGGACGTTTCGTTGGCGCTTCCGCTTATGGCGAAGCCGCGCGCCCGCACAAAAACGGCGCCAGGGGGAGGGGCGCCTGAAATATGACTCAGTTGCTACGCACCGACCCGCGAGGCGCAGGAATGGCGTTAACCACCACGGGCTAAATGAGAATGTCCCTGGGTTGCAGAATAAATATTTCCCCCCGACAGTATGGCTCTGTAATGTGGACCACGTTCAATAATTAAATCGAGAGAAGCAAGCAAACATATGTAACAGTTGCAAAAACAAATGATAATTATCATAAAATTGAATAATAATAATAATAATAATAATAATAATAATAATAATAAACACAATTTTTAAAACGAGAAAATAATATATATTTTTTTTAATCTTAATTTTTATACCCAATACCCTCACGGCATTTTGTATTGTAGGAACACCACAGAACACGTAAAAATATTAAAAACAAATCAATGATTTATTTTGTCGAAAGAACACGATATTTTGTCAGTTTCTCATTCAACGGTTTGCGAGCTTCCAGGAATAACGAGATTTTTAAAACGGATTCGAGAAAAAAAAATTGAAATGGCGGTATTTTAAATCCCAAACGTACCTTAGATACACACTTGTCTGAAATATACGTAAATACAGAAACAAATTAAATGAAAACCTGTTATATAAAACAAACTTTCAGTCGTCGCACAAAACTTTAAATTGCTTTGTTTCACCAAAAATGTCCAAATATCCCGATGAGAACTGTTTTAAATTTAATAATAAGCTTAGTTTGCACAAACCAGTTGGTTTGCTCTGACATTTAAGGTAATATTATGTCTTCAGCACGCTAGATTGTATGTTCTTTTTCAGTGTGTTAATTTTGTATCTATTTTTATATGTTAATCTACCACTTGCATTTATTAACTTTTTCTGTAGCTGTTATTCGATTAAGTTTAGTCTTTCTTTTTCAAGAATAGGGAAAATTAATCTTAAATAAAAAACCTTTTTTTCTTCGGTTTTCTTCGGTATGACGAAACAGGGGATTCGCGAATTAATTCCGGTTGTTAGAAGAGGTTCGCAAGGAGAAAAGGTGGGAACCGCTGCTCTCTAAGATCTACTATCCATAACTCATGAGGGAGCATTAGGATACGAAGATAACTTTAAAAGGTGGAGATATTCAGAAATTCTTCCAATTTTGAAGTGTTTTAAGAGTGAGCACGAAAGAGCAAGTAGTGCAAGCTAATAAAATGTAAACATTGTTTTCGTTACTCCCAACGACAAATACAAAACAGACTGCATTCTAAAAGCCGATCGAATCCCTTACATTGCATAGTCGATTTCAAGTGGAGTCTGGATGCTCCGTATAAATGATACGTGAAGAGATCTCCTAGAACCTCCAAAATGCATGAGGTTCTTCGAGATATAAAAGGGCGGCTTTCCTGGAAATGCAGCGCACCCCGACGTTCGGAGCTGGTTAGTTCTCCATGAGTCATAAAATACCTCCATGCATAAATTACATTCTCATCTCTGGTTAAGAGCCATACAACAAAACGAACACAACTCCCCAGGCACTTTTTTTTCCCCCGAAATGCACTACCAGGAATTTCAGGAAAACTGGGAAACAAGAAATGCCCCGCTATGCTTTTAAGCTTTCTGAGAATACTCCTTATACGTACACATTCCGCGTATATATTACTGTTTGTAAATTACTATCTGCGAAGAAAAGAGAATATTAAAAGACAAGAGTAACCGATGGAATAAATGTCACTTATTTTAATTTGGCACTCTAAAATATTTCAATAAATATAATGAAGAGAGGCTTGCAGGAATCACAAGGATGCATTTGCTTATTATTTCATATTTTGCAATTCAAAATTCTGGGTACCTTAACATCAGCAAACTAGGTATTATCAATTATTAATGACGCATGCGAGCTCTGGTTTGAAATACAAAATTGCTTTGAAACATCTTTTACTGCATTAATTATTAATTTGTTATTATGAAAACAATTTGAAATTTCCGAAATTGTATTATTTATTGTTCATTTATTCTTTCTTCGTTTCTCACTTCGCTCCATTGTTCCTAAATTTCTATGTATAATGTAACGAACATTCGTATGCACCGTAAATATAATCATTAGTGTTTAACAATTTTAAAAATATTTTGAACATCAAAGTAAACATAAAAGAAAACACGAACTCTTTATATTGTTCTAGGAAGCGGTGTTTCATATTAATTTAGTGAATGCTGCGAAAGGAGACATATATTATCGTCTTTCAAAATCATTATATAATTGTTTTACATGCCACTTTATTCCCACAATTCAAATTCTGGCAAAACCTTCAGTCTTGAAATCGAAAGATCCTTTGCACAGCAGCCAACTTTATTCGATCATTTTCAATCCCTTTGTTTTAGAGCAGAGACCCTCAACTTCCTCCTTTAATATTTTATTAGTGGAAAACCGGAACACACAGTAGCAATAGGAACATCGCAGACAATGAGTCTCTGAGTCTTGCGAAGAGACAACGCCACTCCCACTCATTTAATGCAACAGTTCACCTGATCAGTCAGGGGTCATGTCCGATATGCCGTCGATAACTACTATAGACGAGATACTCTAAGAAGGGACCACTTTGAGAGGTCGGGAAATAATTGAACGACATGTAGGGCGATGACATTGCAAGAGATAGTGGTGAAATCACAAATGAACTAACTCTAATAATAATAATAATAATAATAATAATAATAATAATAATAATAATAATAATAATAATAATAAATTAATTGAGTCACATGTACAATTACAATCATGTATGACGAGTCAATATGATGTCTTGGGTGGAGAGAGTGAAGTTACATTACTTTCCAGAAGCGAAACAAGGGGGCCATCTAAGCATTTGCTCAAGGGACCAGGGAAACAGAACAAAAAACCTGATCGAAACCTGTACACGAACACACTGACAAAATGAGTGCACGAACATGACCCGCAGTTATGTTGCCAGCAGTGGCCAAACAGTAGCGGTCAAAGTAGTACCTTTTTATAGTAATCTCTCCATAACAGAAGGAAAGTGTGGCCATGCAAATTTCTTGACTTCCGTTGAAAACTTCTGAAAAAGAACTATTGGTATCAGGAACGCTGGGAGTACGTTTTCAGGACGCCATATGGAAGAGTCCACGCGTTTGAGTTGTGCGTCGTGTAACGAACAACATTCCTTGAGACAACAGATGAGGAGTGGACGGTCATTCCCTACGCGCGAGCAAGTACCACGCGCCTTCGCGGCAGCACAGAACACACGCACAAGGCGAACGGCGGTTACAAAAACACTCTTTGACTTCACCAAATCTGTGTACACAGATGTAAAAAAATGTACATAAAATATCGTTTTGCCTAATTCTCCGCCATGACGCTGCACCACTTACGTCGTTCTGGCCGTCCAAAGGCACACGAGCGCCTCGTTAGTGTGGCTAATGCCCGCCACGCGCCTAGGACGATGCAGCCTTTGGGAGAGCGCGGCCGTGACCCGTACGCAGGGGACGACCCGGCGCCTCGCCCGAGCACTGCCCGCGCAGTGGGCCCGCACCACGTGACGACGCCCACAGTACCGTCAATTTTCTTTGAAAAGCAGTTGTGGAACTTCCTTAAATAAGATTCCCCACCGTATGTTCAATCCACAAAAGTGATCATTTTCTACTTTCCCACGTGACCTGGACTTTGGCAATATTTATTCTGAACCACCCTGTACATTTGCACGCATACAAGTTCGAAACATCACATATATAACGTGACAATCCCCACGTACCGTCAATTTTCTTTCAAAAGCAGTTGTGTAACTTTGTTGAATAAGATTCCTCACCATACGTTCAATGCAAAAGAGTGATCATCTTTCACTTTCCCACGTGACCTGGACGTTGGTAATGTTTATTCCGAACCTCTCTGTACATCTGCACGCGTACAAATGCGAAAAATCACACATATAATCATGATCATCACAGACACGCACACACACAACCACCACACAGCACAGCACCACGTGACAACCCCCACAGTACCGTCAATTTTCGTTCAAAAGCAGTTGTGTAACTTTGTTAAATAAGATTCCCCACCATATGTTCACCGCAAAAAAGTGATCATCTTTCACTTTCCCATATGACCTGGACGTTGGTAATATTTTTTTCTGAACCACCATGTACATTTGCACGCATACAAATACGAAACATCACACATATAAACATGATCATCACAGACATTGTTTCACGCATACACACAACCACTACACTCTCACACAATGTTTGGAGTGAAGACAGTGTTGGTGGAAATGGTAATGAAAGCGAAGATCACGGAGGGGGTGGGCAACGTGATATGTACATGAAAACAAGCACACGCACAAGAACATACTTACGGACAAATAAACAAGCTCACCAGCCCCTTCGCTCCGCCGGCCGCGGCTTCGGGCCCAGTGTGCGGCGCGATGCAGCGGGGCGGGGCGGGGCGGGACAGGGCGGAGCGGGTGGAAGGGCGCGGAGCGGGGGGCGGAGCGAGGCGGAGAGGGGCGGGGAGGGACGGTGCGAGGCGGGTACGAGCCGGGACGGTACGCGACAGGACGGGGCGGGGCGGGGCGGGGAGGGGCGGGGCGGGGAGGGGCGGGGCGGGCCGGGACGGTACGCGACAGGACGGGGCGGGGCGGGGAGGGGCGGGGCGGGCCGGGACGGTGCGCGACAGGACGGGGCGGGGCGGGGAGGGGCGGGGCGGGCCGGGACGGTACGCGACAGGACGGGGCGGGGAAGGGCGAGGCGGGTGGAAGGGCGCGGACCGGGAGGCGGAGCGAGGCGGAGAGGGGCGGGGCGGGATGGGGCGGGGCAAGGCGGGTACGGGTCGGGACGGTACGCGATAGGACGGGGCGGTGCGGGGCGGGGCGGTGCGGTGCGGTGCGGTGCGGGGCGGTGCGGGGCGGTGCGGGGCGGTGCGGGGCGGTGCGGTGCGGTGCGGTGCGGGGCGAGGCGATGCGAGGCGATGCGGCTTGGGCGTATGCAACGCGGCTCCTGGACGCGCCGCACGTGCCCCTCCCACTCTTCCCTTCCTCTTCCCCCTCCACCCTCCCGTGTGCACACACTTTCTCCCGCGATCCGCGCGCGGAGAAGGCCGCGCCCGCCCGCCCGCCGACAATGCAACGCGCGTTGCAACACCGCCTTTCTACCGCCGCAACCAGAAGAAACTGTGCCAGCGACCCCGAAAACGGGCCTTCCCTGTTACCGCCAGCGCCAACTACTGCCGCTGCTGCTGTCTCGCTCGCGTTACGTGAAAATTGCACGCCCCCTGTGGCGCTCTGCTCGCACACGGAGGCGAGCCGGGCGTGTGTGGAAGGAGAGGTGTGTTCGGAGTTTAAAAAGAGAGAATAAGGACAGCGATGCAAAAAGGGCCGCTTTGACGATAACGAGCGCGAAAGCGAAAAGGAAAAAAAGAAAGAAAAAAGAAGAAGAAACAGAAACCATAGATGACATGCCGACAAAATCGGAAACACAGATTTACTGACAGTTACAGAACACGAGATCGCATAATTTATGAGAAGGAACATTGATACTCGTATCTTTGGAAGACCATCTGCAGATACATTTTTCTTCCTGACGAACATATAAACAATTGCTGCAGAAGGTGGTGAAAATAACAGCGAGAAGAGTATAATGTCGATGTACGTGATGCGATGATGTTGGCAACTGGGGAAAATAATGATGGTGATTATGGCGATGTATGGGGTTGCTATTGTTGATACTGACGGTGTAAGTGTTGAGTCGTTGGGCTTGGCGGTGGTAGTTGTAGTGGCATACATAATACGATGCTGATAACGGTGTCACTGCATCTGGGTGATTGCCATAATGGCAGTGATTTGCTGTTGTTCTGGTGGTGTGTTGGTAGTAGTGATTATGGTTATGCAGATACTACCCACTTATTTACTTCCTCCTTCCTTCCACCCCCCGTCCCCCATTAGGAAAGATTTTATTATCATTTGACTTTCGATGAGATGGTTGAGAATCAAATGATTTTATTACTCATCCATTTAACGTTATTTTTATTTTATTTTTTATTATGCTTCAATATTTTTAAATGTATCTAAGTTTGTTTTTAATGTCTCTTATTTTTGTCTTTGTTTAATTATGCAAAATTCGAATTACAAGACAATAATTTTTCGTCTCCTCTGTTACCGATCTGTTTCAATGTGGTGTAATGAGGTAATGGGGTGGTGGTGATTAGTGATGGCAAATTTTAGCAACACATCGATACTTCGATACATCAACAAATGTTTTCGATGACGATGACAACATTGACAAAAATGGATGTTTAAAATTCAATAAATCATATCGAATTAAAATGTCTTGTTTCTAATGTATTACATAACATCCGTCAATATTAGTTTAATGTATTTTATGCCATAAATTTGAAACTTGACAGTCATCTACATTTTGTAATCAATGTTCTATGCAGTCAAGGTTCAACATGCAGCTTAACGATATTAAAAAGGTAACACTGGAAAAAAGTGGCGAATAGCAAACAGTTTCGTGCCATCTGGAGTCGTCAACACTGACAGCTATCAATGGCTGTTGATTGAGAGCTGCTACACACACACACACACACACACACACAACACACACACAGACACACACACACACACACACAAGAAGACTCTAGGAATTTTATTTATATCATGAGAAATATTTTCTTGAAATAAAAACATGTTTCTGAACCTATATATCGATCAGAAGAAACCATCGAAAGCAAAACATCAATGTTACAATATCGATGATCTGTTAAAAAATATTGATTTCTTTCTTTCTTCTTTTTTTTGCCATCCGTAGTGGTGACCCAGTGCGGAGGTGCAGGGGAGTGCCGGTCGCAATAACGACAGCGGTGCCAGACAGCCCCGCCCCAAAGCCGGCTTGGCCCGGAAGCGAAGACGCGCGCGGCGCGGCGCGTGACGTAACGGCGGCGGCGCGTGCGGGAAGCGCGTTCCTTTCGCCACGAGCCCCACCGCCCTGTTTCCCTCGCGGCAGCGCGTCGCGCCCGGAGACGCCGGCCAAGCGCCCCACCGACCACTCGCCTGCCAAAAGGGACGCACGGACGCAGGCAGAATTTACGCCAGAGCATCTTGGTATCCGATCTTCCCCACAAATATTTTTGATTTTTTTTGTTAGTTATTAAAAAAACAAAACATAATGGGAATAGTCCTTGGATGTTATGCGATCTGCATGTGATACACAACACGTCAATATTAGTTAAATGTATTTTTTGCTATAAGTTTGAAATTTGACAGTCATCTAAATTTTGTAATCAGTATTCTACGCAGTCAAGGATCAAAATGCAGTTTAACGATATTAAAAAAGGTAACACTGGAAAAAAGAGGCGAATAGCAAGCAGTTTGTGCCATCTGGAGTCGTCAACAGTGACAGCTGTCAATGGCTGTTGATTGAGAGCTACACACACACACACACACACACACACACACACACACACACACACACACACACACACACACACACACACACTCACACACACACACCGGGAATTGTATTTATATCGTGAGAAATGTTTGATACATTGAGTAAAATGACAAAAAATATGTAGGGGGCGT
Organism: Gryllus longicercus; assembly: GCA_038098605.1. Classification (NCBI taxonomy): domain Eukaryota; kingdom Metazoa; phylum Arthropoda; class Insecta; order Orthoptera; family Gryllidae; genus Gryllus; species Gryllus longicercus. Next base: position 1,726,503 of record JAZDUA010000277.1, on the reverse strand, counting down.
GCCACCCCCCCCCCCACTTCCCGGAATCCATCGCTGCCTTGGGATGTACTCGCGATTGTGCCTAGTTGTATGTCTGAGAAAATCATTAGCCCACTTGTATGTCTGAGAAAATCATTAGCCCACTTGTATGCCTGAGAAAATCAAAAGAGTACACTGAAGCAATAGGGTGGTGATCCCTAAAATGTAGTTATGAGGATGAAATAATTTTTTTTTAAATTTTTACCTTCAGTCCTTGTTTTATTTCTTATTGTCTGCTATATCCCCTCTATTGAACTACCAGTAGTAGGCGGAATGCCCGTCGGAGAGAAAAGGCAACGCGCCCACTTGTCGAGACGCTACAGAGAGAGCTCTCATTTCTCTCGTGCCGTCAGTTAACGCTGATCCCTCGTCTGCTATTGGCCGCACTCCGTTGCTGCGTCCACCGCCGACACACTGAATGACACCGGTGATAATTCCAAGTGTAAAATCGTCGGAGTTTTGCTCAGAGCCTCAATTGCCACTGTGTATGCAACGACTCTGGCCGGGAGGTCCTAGGGTTCGAGACCAGACCGTTAGAGATTGTCGACACTGGCTACAACAGCTAGCTCGAATTCAGCTCTTGTCTGCAGGAGAATTCCAATGGCCGGTGGTTGCGGATTTCCGAGGTTTCTCAGCGCAATACCAGGCGATTGCCGGCGATTATTATTATTATTATTATTATTATTATTATTATTATTATTATTATTATTATTATTATTATTATTATTATTATTATTATTTCTTCAAGTCTCTCGCTAGCGAGGTGCCTATAGCAGACACCGGGACCTTTGTAGAACCAAGGTGCCTGCTTCGCATGCAAATTCGGGCGGTCAGTTATATCAATAAAAACTTCCTAACGATGCGTGCAGTACTCAGGAGCACAGCCTTTTGCTTTGTTTGAATGTGCCAGTTCTTAAAGCCAAGCCTTGCAGAAGATGAAATTAGTTCTTCGGAGATCAGTCCATTTGCAGAGATGACCACAGGGACTACTTCAACAGATACTAACATGTCGCTCAGTTCAATAGCCAAGGTCTGATATTTTCGCTTCTTCTCAGCAACAGAGGCAACTATATTTCGGTCTTTATTATTATTATTATTATTATTATTATTATTATTATTATTATTATTATTATTATGTCATTCCTCGACATTTCTAGATGAATGCAGTAAAGAAAAAAATAAATACATATTACGCAGAAACAATAACGGAAGTTTTTCTATCATCATCATCACCATCACGGTTTTCAAAGAAAACAAAGACAATCAAAATAAAAGATACATGGGTTTGCGTAAAAAAAGCACTCCGAAAATATTGAGCACTTATCTCCGGCTGAGAGGGATACCTCTCCCCCTCCTCACGAAGCAATCTGATTTACCGGCATCCGTTTCCGTTGCGGCGCGCGAGGCACGTAGACCCCAATTCCCGATCAGTTCCTGCGAGTAACGAAACGTGCACGTGTAGCCTCATCCGCTTTACTAGCGGGACGACTGCAGTCCGGCAAATTGAGGAAGATGTCGCCTGGAGGAGAATTTCAGCTGCATCCGGAGGATGGGGGGACGCTCAACGGAACGCTACCGAACTCCAATGGCAAATCCTTTTACTTCTTCACAAAACCCATGATCATTACGAGGTGTTCTGGAACAATTCTAGCAAGTCACAGGAACCATACTTCATTTAGTGAACGATAGTGTCGTGAGTACGATATTATTCTACTTTTAATTTTGCAAAATATGTATTATTAAAAATAATCTATCGATGTTATTAGTATACAGGCGTCAGAATTTTAGCTCACATTTCATATCGATAAGTTTCATTAATTCAATTCATAATGAATTTCCTGGATGACATTATTATTATTATTATTATTATTATTATTATTATTATTATTATTATTATTAACCATACATCCCAATGTTGGGCAAGAGCTCTCACTGTGAAAGTGAGTTCGTTCATACAATTCCACAAGGGGAGGCATTCCTGGTGAGGGTTTTAAGTCCCCGTACAAAATGAACTGCTTTAAAAGAGATATTTGAAGCAATTAATACCTACAAGTTAACTGAAGTGATTAAAAGTTTAAAGTTCACTAATATTATATTGTATAATAGTACACGTTTTAAAACAATTGCTTATTTTTATTTAAAGAAGGGAGTTGTTTATCTCGTCAAAACTTTCTAAGAGGACGATGAAAAATAAATAAATACCTATTCGCCACTTCCACTGGATATACCCATTGTAATCTCACAATGTAATAATACACGTTCGTTTACAATCTTGTCATCACAGTAGAATCTCGCATACCCAAAATTTTGTATAATCCGAAGAAATCAGGATGGTGGAAAAATATACAAAATAATTAAAATAATTATTTGTGGTGTAAAGAAAGGATTTTATAATTGCTGTTGAACTGAACAACTAATAACTGAAAAAAAGTTCTCGAAATGAAACGTGCATTGCACTGGCAACTATGGTATATAAAACATCGACCAAAAACCATCGATATTTTTCAACATAAATGTTTGCGACTGGATTAGTAACCTAACATTAAATCCGTGTGCATTAAAATTTAATATGACAGTTTTCCTGTTTTCCAATACGCCGAAAAGTGTACGAGAAGAAGGGAGCAGAACCTATGCCTACAACGTATTTGTTGACTGTATCTCAATGTCGAAATGAATATGAAGAAAGAGGAAATACATGTACGGGCATAGAGGTCATCTCTGGCGAGAGCGTTTGGACGATTACAGTACTGAAAACAGCGTTCTTTTGGTTTCAACACATGAATAAAAGTGTTACTATCAGTTATTTCATATTTTAACTTTTACAGTTTTGTAAACATGGGAATTTTTTGTTCAGAAATAAAATAATGGAAAAGAAAAAAACGTCGATCACAAAACATCGATGTTAAAGAACCAACGGTGTTAATACATCAATGTTGAAAACATCGACATCGATGTCGCATCCCTACTTAGAAGTCCCGCACGCGCCTGGCGGCTGGCGCGAGCGCTGAGAGGTCTTCCGCTCCGTCGCGCCGCGGCAAACACCAATGCCCAGGGCAAACAGGGCCCCTCCCTGGGGGCGGCCACGCCCCCTTCCCCCACCCCTGCCCCGCGTCTCCGAAAGAGAGAGAGAGAGAGAGAGAGAGAGAGAGAGAGAAAAGAGAGAAAGAGAAGAGAGAGAAAGAGAAGAGAGAGAAAGAGAAGAGAGAGAAAGAGAAGAGAGAGAAAGAGAAGAGAGAAAGAAGAGAGAGAAAGTGAGAAAGAAAGAGAGAAAGAGAGAAAGAAAGAGCGAGAGAAAGAGAAGAGAGAGAGAAAGAGAAGAGAGAGAGAGAAAGAGAAGAGAGAGAGAGAAAGAGAGAGAGAGATTACTTATGCGACGCCCGCCCGCTCAAAAACTTGGCGAACTGCTACCCGAGCAGAATCGGCGCTTCCCGGATCGCCCAAGTTCCCGTCCGAGCTGATGCAGCGGCCCCAACAGCCTCGCCCTGCAGTCCTGGCTCTACTCGCCCCGCAGCAGTCCGGGTCCCAAGTTGGTAAGCCAGAGGAGGGCGGTTTGTCACCAGTTAATTAGCTCTGTGAAATAGAGCCAACGTCTGGAGAAGAACACTGACTGGTACTCCCAACAGACAAAGCGATCTGCGAGGTTCTACGAGATAAGAGCCGGAGGAGTCCAATGCTTTTCAACAGTGGCGTATATTTTCGTTTACCGAATATTTTTTTTAAATCAAGTATTACGTGAAAAACAAGTAGTCTATATTTTAAGTTTGCTTAAAAAAATGAAATACATAGGTAATATTGAACTCTGAGATGGATATCGTATTTATTTACTGCATACAATAGTGAAATTTTAAAAAAATCGTTCAGTGAATTTTATAACGTTCGAAACAGTTTGGAAAATGAAATTTCCAAATATTTTACGCGGGCCAGTAAAATGCAGTATCAAAAAGATCTTTACGAGTATACCAATATTGAATGCTCTGGAAAAAGGTTTCTTCAAATCACTGCCAACGCTTTTAAACATGACTTCATGAAGGCTTTTGGGGTGAACCATTTTCATCTACTATAGACATACTAAGTAGAAAACGACCTTGAGGGAGTATTTTGCCTCTCAAGGCGAAGGCAAAATTCCCTCTCCCCGGGATCTCCTATCAATAAAATACTCCCCAGGCATGGCTCCTTGCGGCTATACAGTGACCACCTGTGGCCACGGGATCAGCGCCCTGTGCGTATGATGCATTCGTGCTGGTGGAGCATCAACTGTCCCCGATACTCTCCGCGTGGCGACACCGCGTTCAACGACGGAGCGGAAGTTGGACGACAGCAGCCGATGGAATGGTGAATGTATGGTTGTCAACCAAAATTATAAGGCAATTATAAAATTATAAGGATATTTTTTTCTACGTTGTTCTCTTAATTGCTCCTAATTTACGCGCGTACAGCTTAGTTTCGATAGGGGAGAGTTTCTAGGACACGCTCCAATGCTACAGGTGAATTCCGGCCCATGCTCTAGAATCAGCACATCGCCGCAACTGATTAAATGATTCGACTCACGGCTGAAGGGTGGGAGCTAAATGCAGAGAATGGCTTTGTGCAACAAAGGGGATTGGGCAGAGAAGGCTTCGGCATTATACCCCTACTGGCGAACGCGCTATCAACGCTCCGTTACACCTAATAACAACGCAGTAATAAACCATTTTCTCGAATGGCTACACATCCAGAAACCACGGGATTACGTGAATCATGGTAGAAAATGGGTATTGCATGCCCTTATCAAGGTGTATCAGTTCGGTAATAACATTACAAAAGCCTGACGAATGGTGGCAGTACGTAGATTTAACTGACGCGAGTAACAAGCACAAAAGGAAATACAAAGAAAGTGAAGCATGTCGAGAAATATTGTAGTATAATACGAACTTCTTGCAGGTTGTTTTCAGTGCATTGTTATTTGAAATATTCTGTTCAATAAGCTCCTTCATTAATGAGAATAATTGCTTAAGCAGTCCTTACGATGAAAGACATTATTTAGCAAATCACAGTGATCTCATTACTACGACCTTGCACATGCTCTGACTTGTTGTCTGAAAAAGACCACACCCATCCTTAATTAATGACCTTCAAACAGTGCATCTGAACTAACAAAGACTTAATAATCACTTGTTCTTGAGACGTCAAAGTTTCTTAACGTATTAGACGGTATAAATCCACTAAAGAGAAAACAAAATGCGTGAGGACAGGGAAACACTTTACCAATTGTAAGAAAATATGCAAACTCAGGAGAATGATACAAAATTACATATTAAGCTCATCATGAATAAAATATGTTCGGACGTTGGAAATGCAAGAAAAAGAGAACGAAGGAAGCAAAGTGAACTTTAATGGCATGATTTCAAGGACGGAGAACACGAGGTAAAGGGTTAAAGGAACGAGTAAAATATTATTTGGAAAAGGGTGTCCTGATATCACAATCCCAGTCAACGACTTAAGAGAAACAATAGAACATGATGATAAACTCACCGAGACACACAATGCTGCCACAAGCAAGGCAACATTCAAAGCCAGGGGGCTGAATGATGGCTATCATAAATGACAGTAGAGGCAAAAGGATTATGAATTCGACCTCTGATTTAAGGAGGGGCAACAGAAATGTTGAGAACAAACAACGTGAGGCCTAGAGGCATCTCAATTACGCAAATTTCCGTCCCAAAATAAAATTTAATGTTATTTCAATATTACTTCTTTTAATTATTGTGTTAAAGGTGTAAGGACCACCGTATTCTCTAATAAATTGTCAATATTTTCATCATAAAAATAGTATTTTATTTTCACTTCTGCAACATTTTATCTTTGTATAAAAAAGATCCCACAACAAGCCTCTAAGAATATTCTGTGTATCTCTGGCAGGTTCTAATATTTCTAGACCTTGCCCAAGGTAGAACTGAAGTCATTATTCCGTTTATGCTTCGAGTCCAGGAGAAGGTCCTGCTGGTCAGTGAACCGCAAAGTGCGCGATCCGGAGAGACATTAGAAGAGAAGTTATACGTCTGATTCATCTTCTATACAGTTTCAAGACTTCTGGCACTTTTCCGGGAAAGTGACGTAACCTTTCCTCGTTTAACAGAAGCGCCATGATGCTATTTGGTTGGCTGAGGTGCAACATCGCGTCGCCGCCCAGCGCTGACTCCCTTTGATCCGCCACACGTTGGGGCACTCGCGCGGGGCAAGAGGCGCCACGACCGACGGAGCGATGTGAATTTGGGAGAAGGGGTGAGAGTGAGAGAGAGAGAGAGAGAGAAAGAGAGAGAGAAAGAAAGAGAGAAAGAAAGAAAGAAAGAGAGAGAGAGAGAGAGAGAGAGAGAGAGAGAAGGAACGAGGCGGGCGGGGATAGGCGTAGCGGGGCCGGAGTGAATGTATCAGGAGCGGAGAGTAGCGAGGACAGTGAGTAGTGGAGGTGGAGAGTAGCGGGGACGGAGGGTAGCAGAGGCAGAGAGTAGTTGGGGAGGAGAGTAGCGGGGACAGAGAGCAGCAGGGAGAGAGAGAGAGAATAGGGGAGAAGAGTAGCAAGGACGGAGAGTAGCAGAGGCGGAGAGTAGCGTGGGCGGAGAGTAGCGTGGGGGAGAGTAGCGTGGGTGGAGAGTAGCGTGGGCGGAGAGTAGCGTGGGCGGAGAGTAGCGTGGGGGAGAGTAGCGTGGATGGAGAGTAGCGTGGGTGGAGAGTAGCGTGGGCGGAGAGTTGCGGCGACGGTGAGTAGCGGCGACGGAGAGTAGCGTGGGCGGAGAGAAGCGTGGGGGAGCAGCGGGGGCCGAGAGTAGCGTGGGAGAGAGAAGCGGGGGCGGAAAGTAACAGGAGAGGAGAGTAGCGGAGTTGGATAGTTATGGGGCCGGGGATTAGAGGAGGCGGAGTGTTGAGGGGCGAAGAGTAGTGACTCACGGGGACATAAGGCGGAGAGAAGTGGGAAGGGTCGGGGAGGAGCGAATCTGGGAAGAGCGGAACGGGGAGAAGCGTGATGCGGGCCGGGAACGGCGCTGCCAGGTGGGGAGAGGAAGAGGCCACGCACGCCGGGGGGGGGGGGGGGGGGGCGCAGAGAATGCGCGTCGTGCACCGCGGCCGCAGTAAACAACGCCGTGGCGCGGCGCGGCGCGGGGCCGGGGCCGGGGCGGGGGCAGTGGCAGGGCGCGCTGACGCGGTGTCGCCGGTGTCGGCGCTTTCATATGGAGAATAAAGCACGGGCGCAATGCGGCGGCAAGGGTCACCTATCTTGCCGGCGCGGCGCGGAGGCACGGGCACGCGGGCCCAGGGCGGCGTGGCGCCGTTGGCCGCCGCCCAGGCCCTGCGCCCGCCCCCGCAGTGGCTCCGCGCGCCGAACTCACTGGACACAAACAGGCCCGGCGCCATCAGCATTAATAGCTATTTCTAGAAACGCACGGACCCCAAGAAGGCGTTATACAAAAGGCTACGGGCTCGAATCCCGCGTTCGATAGTGATGCTTCCTCCGAATCAGATTCAGTCTTCCAATCCCTTATCCCACTCCAATAAGCGTGCGTTAGAATAGTATTCTAGGTGAGCTACGCCAAACGGATATCTGTTGCAGGCGGGATCTAGGAGTAACCTGTACTCCATACATCATATAAGCCGATATAAACACTGATGGACTCACGAGTTACAAGGCCAACAAAATAAGTGGATGCTATTTCCGACATGGGCTTACGAACCACATAATAAGCGTTTTGGGGAGACAGGCGAAAGTAATATGGCGGCGCCTGGAGTAAAGCTTCAGACAAAAACACGAGGGTTATATAGATAACGCAATCTGCGAAGGAGGAAAACAGAAGTACCAAGAAGAAGAGCATAGGTGACCATGAAAATGTCAAGAGATTTATAGATTGTCAACCGTGAAAAAAATAGCTGAGAGCGGTGCTTGCCTCGGAAAGCCATGCGAAGATGCGCTCCACTATCTTCGGGCGCAGCAGTAGTTCTCTCGCGGAACGCCGCACCAAACGCCGATTCGCCCTCATTCACCCAACGGCGTTTTACAGCCGTGTGAAGACCGCCGTGGATGTCGGCTCGACTGTCCTCGTGACTCTCATCTGATTGGATGTTCTAAGTGTACACGGCATTTCTCACCAGCCGTTTCGGCTACCCCGAATAAACAAGGAGTTTGTATCCTTCAGCACCGGTGGGAAGTGTAGGTTCTAGCCAGTTCAGACCGCCCACCCACTTCCTGCCAACAGTTGTGGCTGAGAGAGGAGATGACGGTGGCGAAGAAGTTGGAATATAGGTTAGGGAACTTCACTTCTGCCACTTTTAACTCAAAGAGAAGTCGAGCGACGTTTAGTGTACGTTGTCGGGCTATAGTACATTTTTAATTGTGTGGGTGTTGGGCGTGGGTAATCCTCACGTTGAAAATTCAGAGATCTCAACTACGAAAAACTATTTGAAAAAGAAGGTTAATAATAAAATTGAGCCATTTTTAGAACATTTTGAAAATGTTGAGGCTTCAATTACGAACCCACAATAATCAAAACATCCGTTTCAAATTCAAGGCGCCGCGACATCAGTTAGATCGAATGGGGAATACCGAATGGTCGATTGGCGGTGTGATGGCAGGATTTTCGACACTAGCTCGATAACTAAGTCCAAATAAGACGCCGTCTGGAGGACAATTCTAGCGACCGAGTGCTCTGATGGGAAGTTTTTCGTGGTTTCCCCGATCGGCTCTACGCAAATGCCAGAGCAAACCCTTAACAAACGGGCCACGCACACATTGAGATACTTCCTTCCTCTTCTTTTTCATATCCTCATTCCATATTTATACACACACATGTCAGGAGCTTAAAGCTGATTTTGGCTGGGTCGCTGCCTTGCTGGTGGGAGGTACCTAGTTGGGGACATCCCCGAAAGTCGACGTGTAGGCTGGCGCCGGATCTCACCCTCCAGCACGGGAAGGTCCAAGCCATAGCCCATAATACGACATTCACTACACTTACGGGACCAAGGACCTTAGCCGTTGACGCGTCCGAAATCATCAATCAATCAATCAATCAATCAATCAATCCAAACCGTAACTGGGCTGTTTACGAAAATCCGAGTTTTCGACTGCCCCAACACAGAATCAATCTACAGCAACTCGTGCGCGAGACAACAGCCCACTGAGCCCAAGTGGAGACAGCGTCAGCTCGGCCGTCGCCACCGCCGCTGCGGCGCGAGTTAAACGACCGGTGCGCAGCGCGTGCTGGACGCCTGCCACTGCGCCACCTCCCCCCTCCCCCTGACGGCAACGGACGCACGGCGCCGCGGCTAAAGAGATTCCGGCCGGATTACTCAGCGAATGCACCGCCCCTTCGCCGTTTCACGGGGCGGTAATCGTTCTTTATAGGAGGCTGCTCGCTCGTTGTCGCTCGCGCAAAACGGTTCGGTTTGCGCAGGGGAAGAAGAAACAAAAAAAAGCCGTTTCGAACGCTTGTTGGCGGATGCAGGCGCGCGAAATATACAGACAATTAGGTAAACAGGTTTTTAATGGCCGCTATCATTCACGATACTTCGGGCGCACTCGGAAGGTAAACTACCATTGAAGATACTTCAGGATGGGAGATTTACTGCAACACATTGGCGATGTCCTCTTATATTGCTTTGTAAATGATGCCTTTAATTCGATTGCACTTGTTTTGATGGGAAACGAATGTAAAAACGACCGTGTGCTCTCAAAAATAACATTTCAATAGGCATATGGATACGTTAAAGAACTTACTGTTCGACGAGAGCGTTGAAATTTTGTTTCATTGCTTTCCAAATGATACTTTTATGCATTCGTTTGATTTTGGGTCTAAAGAATTGTAAACACTTTCACATACTTCTCAAAAATTGGAATAGCCCACCCCAAAGAATAAAACACGATATCGCATTCATTTCACACATCCGACACGCACGTACAACCGCTCCAAATCTCGCTTTCTTATTCGAGCACCGCGACTCTTTCGTCCTTCCCATTGTGCACGGTCACAAGCCACGAGCGCGAGAAAAGAAAAGCGCGTTTAAAGAGGCAAAGGCGGCAGCAGCAAAAAGCAAACCCGACACCCCTTCATCGACAACGCTCTCTGAAATCGGTCAAGAGCCTCCCTCCCGCGCGTCCGCTCACGGGTCGCTGTCCTCGCCGGGCGCCGGACCCGGCCCGTTCGATGCACCCTCCACAAAGCGGGCAGGAGGGGGAAAAAAATCGCGCGCAATTTCCGCCCATTGAGGCGCCGTTAGCCCGGCGGGCGGAACGGCGCGCTACCGCCGGGAACTGCAGCAGCAGCAGCAGCAGCAGCAGCAGTAGCCGCCGCCGCCGCCGCTGTGCATAATGACGAATTTTACACACCGTTTCGCAGCTGCGTAGCTTCCAGTTACACCCCCAGTCTTTCCTCTTCCTGGAAGATAGGTGTAACCAGAGGTATTCTGGCGCCCGTGGCAAGCGTAGAATGTACGTCTCTGTTAGGATACTTCAAATTAAGAGTTGTCGTTAATTGTTTTTGCGGGTATACTCTTAACAACGCTATTTGAGATTTGGCGCTCAAGGCACGTGCTATTATCAGTCACACTGTCGAAACGTCTGTCGTTGTAACTACACCAAGTCCAATAATTTGCATTTACGGATAACCCCGATTTATTTAACGAATTGCACGTGCATCAGGGTGGGGGGCGGCACAAAATCAGTAGATCCGAAGCCAAAAATCTCTCCGCTCTCCTTTTCGTTTCGCAGCTGCGTAGCTTCCAGTTACACCCCCGTCTTTCCTCTTCCTGGAAGATAGGTGTAACCAGAGGTATTCTGGCGCCCGTGGCAAGCGTAGAATATGCATCTCTGTTAGGATACTTCAAATTAAGAGTTGTTATTTGTTTTAGCGGGTATACTCTTAACAACGCTCTTTGAGATTTGGCGCTCAAAGCACGTGCCATTATCAGTCATTTTCGAAACGTCTCTCGTTGTATCTACACCAAGTTCAATAATTTGCATTTACGGATAACTCCGATTTATTTAAAGAATAGCACGTGCATCAGGGTGGGGTGCGGCACAAAATCAGTAGATCCGAAGCCAAAAATCTCAACATGGCCGCCATGTCTCTCCGTTCAGACGCTGGAGTTAACATGTTGATTATAACGAGGTGAGTAATGAACAAGATGGAGATGGTTACTTGGCTGTTCGGGGAAACGCTGCGTCCTAGGCACAGGTGCCAGACACTGTGCCTAGGTCAGCATAGTAGTTACAGAGTCCGGCCGCGGAAGCCTACGCTCTCAGTGTAATGAGAGGAAGGAGAAACGGGAGAACCCCCGCTTTGTTCAGCACACGTTGCACTTGCGTCGAGCTAGGATCGAACCCCGACCCCAACGTGGAAGGTGACCAGACTGACCGCTACACCAAGGGTCGTCCACGAATACATGATGAGAGCAGAGTTTGGGAGAGGGTTTACTTGGCTATCCGGGAGACGCTGCGTCCAGGGGTCAGGTGCCAACGTTTCGGTCGCCATTCTGAGACCTTCCTCAGGGCGTAGTATTGCGGGAGAGTAAAAAAAAATATCAGAAAGGAATATCGATTACATGTAATTGCGACAAACATGTTGCACCCCTGAAAGAAATAGTATCGCGAAGAAAGATCATTAATATTACTAGGTACAAGAACAAAATACAACTAAATTTTGTAATAAGCGACATCTATTAAAACTTACAAGTCAACATACGAATTTTTCCATTCCTATTAATGTAGACGTCCACTCATGAAAACAAATCCCTGAAGCAGATCTTTGGTACAAATATGAAACACACCAAAATATTGTTCGCTTAAGATACTCCATTTGATCACAACCTAACCTGCCCGACAAATGTAAATCCAATGTTTTGGTCGGTGAACTGCAATTATACTGTATGGTGACTGCTCCAAGTATCGGGGTGTGAGGCAAACTAAGCCACTTTCACGTGCGCACTGCAGCACTCAAAAAGCTCTCCAAATTTTTCAAACAGTTTTAATTATTATTATCATCGAATGAGGCAATCCTGCTTCAAAACCCTTCACCGGGTTCGGACTAAATAAACGAACAACACAAATCATATTACGAGCTCTAATAGGGGAACCGAATCCGCCGCGGCAGTTCGAGGATCAACGAAGTATAAAAGTTGGCTTGCACCACGGTGTGTTTGCAATGCAATTCAATTAAATCGGACGAACAGCATACTCGCGTATTCGCTTGGATTTATCATATCCGACGGAACGTTACTGTGGGTGAATATTAATTCACTCCATGCAATACGACGTTCTCTCAACCTGCTTTGAACAGATTGATTGCGGATCGTATGTATCTTATTCCCCTCTTCCATACTGTCCACCCATTCTCCTCTATGTATCTTATTCCCCTCTTCCATACTGTCCACCCACTCTCCTCTATGTATCTTATTTACCTTTTCCATTCTGTCCACCCAGTCTCCTCTATGTATCTTATTCACCTCTTCCATACTGTCCACTCACTCTCCTCTATGTATCTTATTTACCTTTTCCATTCTGTCCACCCATTCTCCTCTATGCATCTTATTCACCTCTTCCATACTGTCCACCCATTCTCCTCTATCTCTCTCATATTCCTTTGTATCTACTCGCAGATTTGTTCCGGGATCAAATTTGCCAATTTCTTAATTTACTCTAAGATCTGCAGTGCCTTAAGACTGATGAGACTCGCGTTTATTTTTCTCTGCCGCATACAGTTTACTATCTTCTCAATTCTCACATACTTTAGAACGTGTCCTGGATCCCATCTTTTTTCCTCTTCATCTTCAGCCCGTCCACAGCTTCCATCTCTGCTTCGCCAATTTTCACACTCCGTTATCTTTAACCTCTCTTCTAGTTCCCCAATAAAAATATTTTTCGTCCAAACATGTATCAACAAAATGGATCAGAATCTCTCAGAGTAGCTGGCTTATTTCTGCGGCTTTATAAATCGGAATGGAATTTTCTGAGAAATTACGCATATAAACCATAACTAAAAGTAACATATATTCAGATGAAAAACAAGCTCCCCCACACAAGATTTGACGATATCATGTAGAAAATAATTATTTCGGAGGTACAACTGCTTTCCAATTGTGTCATAGAAACCTCTCGTGGATTCTTCCTGGGAAATACATCCCTCGCAAACTGAGCGCCGGGCACTGTGTCCCAGAATCTCTGCTTCCTCTACTCTTGAGCTCATAACGTGGTGGTCGTTTGGTGTCCAAAACAGCCGGAGATGCATTAGAGCGTATTTTACTTGCGTGCTCGGCAAACAGAAGTTCTTTCTCTAAAAAAAAAAAAAAAAAAAAGGTTTGAATTAACCCATTTTTCATTTTTATAGACATATTTATTTCGAGTATGTCGAGCATTTAAAGAAATATACAGCACACTTTTTTATTTATATCCTTCATTAAAGAGCAAAAAGCCGCGGACCCATTCACTTATTTATTCATTTATTCTTCTCAGGATATCAAATTCAGAGGACGAACAGGAGAGAAACGTGCAATGCAAGCTAGTGAGCACTAACGAGGTTATATGGAGAAGGATATGCAATTGAAGAGGGAGTACAAAGATCGTAGAAGCAGCAAAATAATACAGCGAGCACCAGAAATGGACAGAAAGAAAACTGTCAAGTCGTCTTGTAAAACGTCAAAGTCTTTGACATTGACAGAGATCTCCTACATGGAATTACACAATTCAATTTCTTTATTTGAGTTCACCGAGGAAGTACAAAAAAATATTGCGCACAATGAGTTTTTATATTCTAGCTTCAGAAACACGGCATTGCTCGGGCATTTATCACAATCAGTGTTAGATAGCTAGCGTGGCTTTTGGAAGAAGATACGCACTAACACTAATAATTGCAGTGTTTTCGCGTGTTTAGGTGAAAACACATGAAGTATAATAAAATTTAGAATTTTTATTGAATATATATTTTAATCTATTAATATCAAACTGAAGTACTCCGCGTTGTTCTGGTATTCATTTTTCACGATTAAACCACCTTTGTAACAAAACGTACAACGAAATCTAAACTAAAATAAAAATGAAAAACCTTTACTCACCCCCACGCCTTTAATGGAGTTTTATGCATCAAACGAATACAATACACAAACTTTCCTTTAAAAAAATCATGTAATCTTTTAAGCATTAACAGAATAAGAATTCACTTGTCCTTCATATACGCTTTTTTCCAATGATTTTATATCTGTTGTACACTTAATACATTTACATCTAGATGCAATTAAGGTCAATCTTCCACTTAGCTTTATAAATATTGTAGTATATGTGAAGAAAAACCGGGCATATTTTATCAATCTCAAATAGAAACAGCTCTTATTAGGCCACTCAATACGTGGACAGTTACAGTTCTCTGATCTGTGTTCATTCATATGATACATCGATTTTAACAATAGGTTTACTTATAACTTACAAGCTATCGTAGTGAGGCTTCGTATTGTTCGTACGAGTGTTGTAAATGACGGCATTATGAAGTTCGCATATACAGAGGATAGAAACAACATGCAATCTACGACGAAAATTATGCCCCAGGACAGTAGCACCAACAACATTCAGTTGGGTCAAAGGAAGACCAATGCTAAGAAGAGATAAGGATTAATCCAAGGAAAGCGAAGCTGAAATATATAGTACATTCTTTTTTCTTTTCTTTTTTCAATTTTGAAAAATATGAGAAATAATGGATATGATGGCAAAAAAGTGTAATTAAAAGTGTGAAATCAAAAGACCGTTAACACAAATTTTTAAGATTTGGCATCATTATTGACAACTAAGATTTCTGCAAAGGCTGGATTAAGATTTCATTACATTACTATTCGGCCTTAATAAAGAAATCATTATGCCACATCAAAAAAAAATATTTTTGTAATACATTAACGGTAATTTGTGAATAGCAGACCATTTCACTTTGATTCGCACATGTTCCAATTCCGCCCCGGTTGCTTAATACCCCGCCGTAGGCGGAAGGAACGGGGCAAAATGTGTCGTCCGCGTCTGGCCTGCCGGGCAACTTTGCGAGCTCCTCAGAGGACCGTGTCCGCTCGTGCGGAAACGTTAGCGAGGGCCGGGACGGTGCCCCCCCCCCCGCCCCCCCAGGCGCCGCCGGAGGCCGACGCGGTGCCAGATACGCAGCAAGCGTATTGCATTATTTACAGGGCGCCGGCGGCATTCATTTACTCGCTTTGCTTGCGAGGGGAGACGGGTTCGCTTTCGGCAGCGGTCGGGCAACTTCGGGCGCCTTCGGCCGCTTCGTGGAGCGAACGCATGCGCAGTTTCCTTCAGGGTTGCCAGACAGACACGTCATTATGGAATCATGCCATAATTTACAACCCAAAAAATAAATGTACCATAATTGTACAATAATTATTAAGACAGACAAATCTTAAAATAACACAACAAAGCAAACACCCCATAAATGCCGAACCTAAAGGCGAGTACACATGTTGCGGTATATCAAAGTACTTTTAAGAGTTCGCAACAACTGATGATGCTTTGGACAAAATACATGGATTAGAGATATTTTTTCATCTAATATTACATTTTAGTTGACCCAGGTTTCCATTAACATCACAGACGGCTGTGATCTTGGCGCTAGTTTGCGAATACACCATTGATCATATAGTGTAAAGTTTTATGTGAAATCATATAACAGCATATACATCTGCAAAATGTTTCAAAATAATATCATAATTTTGTATATTTTCTTCGAACTATAATATTATGCCCCCTTCCTATTCCATAATTCATGCTTTTTCGCCTGGCTACCCAGGTCCACTTGAACTTGGATCCAATCACACAGCCCAGAACGTGGCAAGACTCTTCACTTGTCCTCAATTATCGCCCTCCCACCTGCCCTTTGGCTCGCTCCCGTTGCAGTCTGCATTGTTGATTTTCGACCAAACTTTCGCCAAATAGATGGATGAAAGGGAATACGAAAAGCTGGTCGGGGGCGCTCCGTGTCCTTAGTTGAAAAGTTGAGCTGCTCCTGGAGAAAACATGGACACCACCGACCAGACCACACGACCTACGAACTCAATATTTTTCATAACTTTTGTCATCATTCATACATTTGTGTTACCATGTTCTTGCTCACAACCCCTCAATTCTAAATAATATATTTTATACTCAAAACACACATACACATACATATATCACATAGTTAAAATGTATTGCATACTCTTGTAAAATTTCTTGAACTGTGTACATAGTATAGCTACATGGTTAAGGAATATGTAGCACTTAATACATGGAAGTATGGAGTTAAGATAGCTGCAGTAGCATTTTTCTCAAAAATGCATACTTTGTATTTTAACACTGTATTTTCGTTTGTGTATTTTCAATGTAGGGTAAGTTTAATTAGCGACCGTTAAGCGACCTAAGGATTTGGCAAAGGGGCTTGCGCCTGGCGACCAGCTCTAAGGGCAGCAGGTCTAGACGCGCTATCAGGACGGATCCAGGCGATCATTAAGCAGGGGTGGTATCATAGATTTTTGTTAAATAATAAAAATATGTATTATTATATTGTATATTGCTTTGTATGTTTATATGTTACTGTATAATATTTTTATGTATATGATCACATAATTATAACATAAATTTTTAAATCAATTTTGCCAAATAAAGGTAAACAAAAATGCTAGGCCTTTCGGTGGGGGGTACACCAAGGGGAGCCCTCCCTCCCCACGCCGGATCCGCCAAAGCTCGCGATGGCTCCACGCGCAACCTTTAAGACCAGATTAAACGCATGTATGTCTAACACATGATTGCGATAAATACACGAGCTACTTAGACTAGCCCACTATCACCCCGCGCTGAGGCCACGCGGCTGCGCAGGTGGCGAGCGCCGGGCCCGCAGACAAGGGCATCACGGGCGACACGGCGCCTGCGCGGGCGGAGGGTCACGGACGGCCCCGCCCACCGCGCGCTCCGGCGCCGCCGCTAAACCGGATGAGCCACGGCGCAAAGCCGCCTCTTAGCACCGGCGCCTGCTAGTGCCGCTATCAACGGCCCGCACCCGCAGCGGCCGACATTCATAGCGGTGTGCACCAACTTCGCTTTCACGTCACATGAATTTCGTATTATGTTGGTACTTGATGATCTGTCTACCAAAATTGGAATTTTCTTCGAAGTCGAATCGCACGATTATTATTATTATTATTATTATTATTATTATTATTATTATTATTATTATTATTATTATTATTATTATTATTATTATTATTATTATTTTTCGTTAATCGGCCGATTAGGACCACGCAAGCAAGCATCCTGCATTTACCGTGGCTCAGTTTTTATTTATTATCGCGGTGGCAGGTGCTTGCAACAATTCTTAGGGGGGGACCAGCATTTTAGCTGGATCCGATTTTTATCCCCCATGGTTGTTAGCCCGGGGGTATGGAAGATGAAAGATGATAGGAATGGATTAGGAGGCGATAGGTGATCGTGGAGTTTTGGAACCATCCCAGCATTCGCCTTTATGACCGAGGGAAACCACGAAAACCCCGGTCAGGATGGCCGGCCCGGGAATCGAACCCGGACCTCCCGATTACGAAGTCAGTGCGCTACGCACTGATCCACTTCGCTCGGTCGTACGATTATTATTATTATTATTATTATTATTATTATTATTATTAATAATAATAATAATAATAATAATAATAATAATAATAATAATAATAATAATAATGATAATGTAACTTACCTCTATCCCAACGACGAGGAATCGACTCAAAACACGGAGAAATGGCGACACCTAAACGATTACTCTTAGGGACCAGTTGAGGCTTGGCTACGCACATCCAAATCGGTCCAAAGGCTCCAATCTTTGTTACATTAAAAATCCGTTGTTAACATTAAAAAATCTTGAGCCTGCAGGCGCTTTCTTTCTGTTGTATTTTATGCCAAAATTCTTTGCTCTCAGATCTCGCTGCTATGCCGAACATTCGTTCCGGGGACGGTATTGCTTGATGAACGTTAGGAACGGCATTAGCTTGTTGTTGATTAGAGAAACCACAGAAAACTACCAATCAGAGCAGCCAGCAGCTGAATTCGACCTAGCTATGTATAGATTCTGTTGAAAATCCTGCCACCGTCGGGACTCGAATTCTAGGACCTCCTGATCAGAGGTTCTGAAATTTTCCAACTTTTTAATCTTTACAGAATCATTAAGATTCAATTATGTTTATGTTGTTTTTTTTCAAATATTTTACAAGAATTTTAATAAGGAATAATTCATTATTTCCTAAATATGACGTAAATCTCTCAGTTTCGCGAAAAATATTCATTGTAATATGTCGTGCGTGATTGGCAGTGACAACTATTTAGATGCCTTGAAAGACGTTGGCCTTACACATTTCATTTATATCTATTCATATCTTCTTGACATTACCCAAACGAGAATTAAAACAGAAGGCACAAAACAAAATGTCTCTACTACAGATTTAACATTCATTCCAGTACAGGTTTACACCGGCTTCTGGGAAAACTTCCAACTTGAAACGGTATGTTGCGTGCTCGAGAACAAACGAAATGTCATAGCACACAAACTTCCTTCTATTTTTTATGACGCCGTCAGTACTTCCTTTTAACATCTTTTCACATAGAAAAGGCGTGAGACGACTTTACAGTATGATTCGCTTGAGTTTCTTTAGAACTAGGAGCAATAACGAAGGCCCTGCCATGTTCCTTTAGACGACGCAGAGATAAGAACCGTATCGCAGAAGGTTTCCCAGCAACCGGGCAAGAGCAAAGCACCGTGGGTAAGCCACAAACACCTCTCACGTAGCCACCGAAAATCTACGAGATTCGTGTTCAGCGACGCCGTCGGTAATATCGCGCGGGTCCGCAAAAACCAATTACGCGCACCGGAAATTGAACGATATGAGTCCGGCCGGCCTTCGGAAAGGTGAAATCTATGAAACAGTTTAACGTCTCCGGAGGGGCTTCCAGGCGGCGGAAAGTTGGGATCGGAATGAAAGGTCTGGGTCGGGCGGGCGGGGCAGGATTCCGCAGGCGGGGGAGTGCGATGCGAAACAGAGCTCAAATTCAATCTGCCATCGGTCAGCGAGGAGAAAGAACGGCCGGGGAGGGGAAAGGGCGGGGGGAGGGGGGGCGCTGGTCGATTCTCCTGCTTCTGCCGTGAAAGAGGAGCCAGAGAAACAACCGGGAGGACGAGGAGGAGGAGTGCCAGCTGGTGCTGCAGGCGGTGGAAGCGATGGTGGAGATACGAAACAATCTGCTTTGATTCGCGCCTTGCAACGCGTCTATGAGGGAAAAGGGTATAGATTCGGGGAGAAGAGACGGAATTATACGTTTTACCAAACTTCTTTGTGTTCGTTCTTTGAGAGACGGGTGATGATAGTAGTTCTCTAAGGACATGCAGTAGTAGTAGCTTCGCCTGAGACGCAATTTTTCCTTGTTGAAACATGAATAAATTAATGGTATAGAGCGTCGTATTAGCGGAGAGTTTCCGCCACGCATTTATAATGCCGAATATCGAAATATCACATTATTAAAAATATACAGACATCATAAATTCTCGGCTATCCAGGACCAGACATCGGACAGAAAAATGGCAAAAGTATAGGGTTGATATTTAGATTAACCACAAACGATCGTCAGCGAGTACGTGACACAGATAGAAAAGGACAGCAACGCTGTTCTGCGAATCAAACACGATGATAACGGTACAACGTGTAAATATGAAAGAAGGAAGAAGTAAAAGGCGACTGAAGGAAAGGGATGATTAAAAGATATAACGATAGGAGGGGTTGCACGAAATGAGTGTGTGTGATAGATAGGGGAAGGAAAAGTACGAGAAAAAATACATTGGCGAAGGGAAGGAAAATTCAACCCGTACGAGAGAGAAAGTGACGGAGGAGGAAGAGAGGAGGGAGTGAGACGAGCACAAGCTCAACAGACAATGAAGAAAGCGAGCATGTCGCAGTAGAGAAAGGGCAGGATTGATGAAAGAATTAGCCCGGAAGGGTAAGGACGATTTACGCGACGAAGGTACGATTGTGATAAGAAAATTGGCGAATAAACCCACAAGAAAGAAAAGAAAAATAAGGAGGAAAGGAAGGTTGAAGAAGAGCAAAAGCTACCGCGAGTGTAAATCTCCAGAGAGAGAGAAGCGAGCTGCGAATTCAGAAAGTGGGCGGGTCTTCGTGAGGGGGCGAAGTCGGGGAACAGCCCACCCGCCACAATTTGCGGCCTCATTGATCGCCCGAACCCGCACCCGAAATGAAATCGCGAGATCCGCGCCCGTAAAACACAACGACCTCAGCCGCGCCCGCAAACCCCAGCAGCCTTCGTCGCACGCACCCGCCTCCCCCTCACGTCCGCCAAACGTGCTTCAGCTCGGAGCGGTCGCGAATCACAGCGACTCACTCGGCCGCGGACAGGGGCTGGCGCCTCCGAACAAGGGCAACCCTCACCGCGCCAGCGAAATGGGCCCTCTTCTTTCAAGGGCGGTCAAATACGATGTCAGACGTGACCTTACATTGCCTTTTCGGAATGCCGCCGGTGGGTTTCCGAGCTGTCAGTGATTGTTGCTCCCGGGCAGCTACTTCCATTATTAGTTCCGTAAGTGTAGGGCATGTTATTTCCCGAGGAGAGGCGGCGGTCCCTTCCCCGTTGGAACCGACGCCTAACGCTGACCTAAACATCAGCATGCGGGGTTTCCCCCCTACGAAGTATCTCCCTCGGTGTGTCATCACCTCTAAACTCCTGACTGGTCTCCCAACATGTGTGGTAGAGTAATGCATGTAAATGAAACTGTTTGTAAGGGGAGAGGAGAGGACAAGAATGAGGAAGAGAAGATCTCGAGCGGTCCGTGGTCCATTTTCTAAGGTACTTCCCCGGCGTGCGTCTGGTGTCGATCGGAGCAACCATAGAAAACCACAGACAAGGGCATCCGGTCGGTAAAAAATTGCTTCAGGCAGTGGTTAAAACCGACCTAGTGTGGAGATAGTGATAAAAATGGGTCACTGTGGAGACACATCTCCCGGTCATTGAGATTGCAGAGGAAAAAGTATTGCCACAGAACTAACGCAGCCGATACTCTTTCACGGAGTTACGAGATAGTGTAACTCACCCGGCCTCAACAATGGGAATGGGAATGGGGATGGGGATGGGATAGGAAACAAAGGAACACCCTTGCAATTCTCTAAAGGTACGATCATTGTTCGACCCAGCTAATGCCTGTGTCGAAAATCGCCTACAAACGGGGCGTGACCCTAGAATCTCCTGATATTCTGGATTAGTTCTGAGAATTCTATCTGGAAGGACAAATGGTTTCGTCTCATGTTTTTCCAGTTATTTGGCGTGAAGGATTAAATTGGGTATCAGCGTCATGTCCGGCGATTCAACCAACTGCGATTACGTTTGAAAGAATTACTGCCAGCGATGCGAAAAAAAAGGACCATTCAGTTATCCCAGGCATTGAAAAACCATACGTCTATTTTTTTTCAAAGTTATTGGCAAATTCATTTCTCGAGCAATTCAAAATGTCGAAACTGCGGAGCAACCGTTACTGAAGTTCTCGAGTCAGTGCGATGAAAAGACTCATTTGTTTAAAAAAAAAAGCAACAAGACAGCGACGAACAACAAACCGTACCAGCGATGCGAAAAAAAGGACCATTCAGTTATTACAGGCATTGCAAGGCCATACGTCTATTTTTTCAAAGTTATTGGAAAATCATTTGTCGAGCAATTCAAAATGTCGAAACTGTGGAGCAACCGTTCTGAACTTCTCGAGTTAGTGCGATGAACAGACTCGTTTGTTTCAAAAAAATCAACCAGACAGCGACGAACTACAAACCGTGCTAGAAATGCTTATAACGAAACGCTCCGTAACTGGGAAGTATCCGAACACACAGCGGCGCATTTTCACTCACTCGCGCATGCATCGTTTCTGTCAGCGTCGAGCGGGTTCCTCACATGTGCCGTGGTGTCATCATCCGTCAGCTTACACCAGGAAACAGTACCACCAGTCAACAACCCAGACTTACCGTTGTGACGTGCAAAGAAGGAAGGATCGTTCACACCGGTTGCGCTCCGACAGGGACGACCGAGACTTTCCTCGGGGCGTAAAATGCTGACAGGAACACAGCCGACGCCTCAATTAAGACCTGCCGAGTAAACGACAGGGTAATTTCGCCTCCCGCGATCTACGTCGCTAAGTCGCGTCATTAGCACCCTACACACACAGCGTCGCGATAAGACAACCGCGCGAAACTGCGCAATAAAGAGAAGCATGCGACGGGCGACGCTGCATAAATTTTTTTCATTTTCCAGAAACACACTGGACTACATTCAGATGAAAGATGTTTAAAAGCGCAAAATGTGTTTTAAGAGTTCAATTATTTGTTTTTGATTCACCTAACATATTTATTAAATAATAATAATAATAATAATAATAATAATAATAATAATAATAATAATAATAATAATAATGAATATGATGATGATAATAATAATAATGAAAATAATAATAATAATAATAATAATAATAATAATAATAATAATAATAGTTTTCACGAGAGATTCGTCCCACATGCCAATTTTTGTAACTGGTTGTACACAGATTTCAGGTTTCCGTTATTTTTCTCACAAAATATATTAGTATTTTCTATTTCTTTTTCAATCATTAAGGAGTCTTTTGAATTAACGAAGTATTTACATATTTTCTCTCAAGTTAGTAAACTCATCGGACAATGGATACTCGCACTAATTCACGTTCATTACAATATGAAAGAGAACTTTCAACTTCCGTGTCTTGCAGCGAAAACCACCTCCAACACGCTGGATGTGTCGGCTGAACCCAGCTCCGTTCGCCTCATGCATAACGCAAGTCCTACTTCCGTCGGGGCGATACCTCACAGGAGGCTATCCCGACGCATTATTAGGACAACCGCCGTTCACGATATTTGCCTTAATTTCCCGTTTGCGGCAGGAACAAGACGCTGGAACACGCCCAGCCTGTTACGAAGGAGCGCGGCGCACGCTCGCTCGCTCTCCCCCACCTCCCGCTCGGCGCAGCGGGCGTGGGCGAGGAAGCGCTGACGGCGGGGGCGGGGCGGGGGCGGAGGAGGGGAAGTGCGACGACACGCAAACGAAGCGAGGAGCGAGCATCGTCACCGCCGCCAGTGACCTTGCCAAGGCCGTCGCCGCCGCCGCCGCCGCCTCCGTCGGTTGACGTCGACGCTCTCAAAGTAGTCCACCCGCATCGCCTCAGCCGCAGGTAATGGGCTGGTGGGAGGAAGCCGTGTGTTTCGAGTGGGAGCCACACTCAAGGCGGGTCCACACATGCGGCGTTCGGCGAATCCCGAGCGACCGCTCGCCGAATCGCGAGTAATGTGGACGGGTTGATTGCGACTCGCCGAGCGCCGAACGGTCGGTATTCGCGCTACGCAGCGCGTGTCGGTCTTTAAGGACACATCAAAGGGAGCGAACATTCGCCGAACACATCAGCTGTTCGGCATTGGACGAGCAGTAGCTCGTCTGTGTGTGGAACTGTCTAGATGGCAGTTGGTCGGACGCGATTCATTTAATACTCTGAGGACACATTTGTTAACAATTCTACAATCCTCCCAACATGACAATTTAAAATTTTGTCTATTGCAGAAGAGCGAATGTCCGCGCGCGCGGGTGTTGAAGTGTGAATGTTCCGCCGAAACGTTTGAACTACTAGATCAGTTGTACCCAATTTGCCCGAATACTTTTTAACCCTCGAAAACGCACTTGGCGCGGAAGGAGGGAGATAGCGATTTCAAATGTTACCCCAAACTCTGAGTTGAATTTTTGTGGAGAGAGTAGGAATGACGGACTTGGTAGGTTGAGCGGAAGAAGAGAGCGGAATAAATAAAAACCCCAGCCACATTGAAATCAGCTAGCGAACACGTATAAACGAACCGAATAATTCGCACCAACTGATGTGATTGCAGTCTCTCTGACCGGGAGGTCCTAGGTTCGAGTCCTCTGACTGCTCTGGTCGGTAGTTTTCCGTGGTTTCTCCGACCAATATCAGGCGAATGTCGGAGCAGTACCCTAACAAACGGGCCACGGATCGCGCGCGATCTTTCCTTCCTCTTCCTTGTTCTATCCTCACCTCTTACACACACACACACACACTTACAATAACACGCACTAGACTACCACACATGCCGGAAGACCCAGGGCTAAGGACTTGTCCCGTCTGGAGCGGTGGTCTGCTGGTGGGAGACATGTGGTTTTGGAAAACCCCGCTAGCCGACGGTAGGTCGACGCCGGCTCTCGCCATACAGCGGGAACAGATCACCGCCACCTCCCGTGCAAAAACATGCACTACACTTATGGAACTAATGGCCTTGTCAATTGACGCGCCCGGGATCACTAAACAATCAAACAATTATAACACATGTACCACATCGAAGTTAAAACATAGCAAAGGGTAGTTTTTCTTGCAACAAATATTTCTTTAATACTACTATGTAATTTAATTAAATGTTTTGAACGTAAACGTTAACAGAGAAAATTGCTGGTCTATATAATGTATTTTTCAACTCCATCCTTTTTTATGCTCACTTTCGCGTGCGTGTGTGAAGTTGGCATATTTATGAGTATGTTCTGTATGAGAAACAATACTTCACCCTCCGGTGTTTTCCTATACACTAACAGAATATTGTTCTAAAATTCCAAAACGAAATTATAATTAAAAATAAAACTTCGAAACAACATAACAAACAACAGGGAGGGAAATCCCGCATTCAAATAAATGAATTCAAAACAAGTGCAGGTGTGTGATATAAGCCCAAAACAATTACTGTGAATTCATTTAATTATTTAGTTCTTTGTGCGGGCAGTTTTGACTTCTTCTCGACAGTAAATATATTTTTTTATAACATAAATAACAACTGTATTTAATTACGCTAAATACACACAAAATATGATATCTTGGCGTAATACCTAGTAAATTTCATACACTGCGTCCTCAAATGCTTGGCGCAGTAAATTAAATCCAGCCCGGTGAAGGCGATTCTTGATTGAGCGAAATCACTCGTAGCTCCGTAATACGGGCCCCCCATTTCATTTATTTCAGAAACAGAGAACAAGAATCTGGGTTAGCTGACTCAATTTAAACACCTGATTTAAAATGATATACAGCAATATTGAATTTACCGTTTAGTAGGGTACTGGCATGCATGACTCCCCGTGCGTCAACTCTCGCATGATAAACCCCATTGCCGTGTGAGGAACATTTCTTAGAGGGCTTTGGCCTCACAATTCGAGGTTTTACGGACCTAGAACACTTCGTTTTGGAGTTATATAACTATAGCGATTTTAATTACGCAGCCCGAGTGTTGCGGATTGCATATGACGAATATTTTGATGCGTAGGGTTTTAAACAAATCCTTCATATTTTTAAGTTAAAGTGCATTCCATCAAGTCTCCATGAAAATCTTTCTCTCAAGACCATATTTATAAAGATTGGTTGCGTGTGAGAGCCACTTAACTCATCTATGCTACTGGAATAATATTGGTGAGGATACTTAAGAGTGAGTAGGTAATTCGCACTACTAGAACGAATATTATACTTCATTAAAAGTATGGTACCGTACTTATTTCTCTATCGAACCTAACGTCAGTATCAGTACTTACATTGCAATAATCGACTTCACCGACTTCCTGCCGGTCCGATGAAGCCGTTTTACCCAATGGAGTGTGTATTTATGGTCCAGACGTACTCAAATTCCAACCAAGTGGCTTTTTCATTGCTACAAGAGTGAGTGGATAATGCAATGTGTTCATTGCTACAAGAGTGAGTGGATAATGCATGAGTGGGTGGATAATGCAATGTGTAAAGTATTTTATTGTTTTCTGAGAGTCTATAGTTTGTTATTAACTTCGTAACGGAGGGTTATTTACAATACACTGCATAACTCACGTGGATCGAGAGTATTGTGGTTCCGAGGGAAATATGAAAACAGTTGAATGATGCTACACGTTCTCTTATGGAGCGAATTATGGGATGGAAATGTGGAAGGAGAAACTGAGTCAAGTTAACATCCAGTTCACTAGTAAAATAAGTACATCTGAATCATTAAAATTAGGTAAAAAAATAAAATGATGTATGTACCACGCGAGTTAACTGATTCTAATGACCTTGTGTGACAAAAATCCCTCGGCCATACTGTCGCCGCTCGATAATTATAACCCTAATAATGCCCTTGATGCATAAATAACTATTAATAATATTTTTAACTGCAAAAGTTATACATTGTTTTCATTTTACATTTCGTTGCCAACCAGCTGCTGCAAAATTTCAACATTATCAGGGGACCCAACAGTTTACCCATGCTTAGGACCTGATAAGACATTATTGCGATCCCGGCTGCAATGCAACCCCGGCAGGGATTGACGAGTCGGTTCGCGAGAGCTCCGCTGCTGCCGTCGCCCAACTCCCCCACCCCCCCGCGACGACTCGCACGATCGGCCAAGTCACGCGCGACGTATCCACTGCTTCTCGCGCACGGGGGTGTCGCAAGCGCGCGGCGAGCGCCTTCGGCGCCGCACAAAAGCGGCTGCCAGGGCAGGGGGAGACACGGTCAAGCGCAAGAGCTCGCTCGCACCACACCTCTCTAAGGGCTTCTTAACTGACGACTTTAGAAAATAGTTGCGCTTTTATTGATTCTATGTTGAAATTCCGTGGTGGTAGCAGATATCTTGTGGTAATCCATAATATGGTAAAGGAAATAAAACTTTTGTGGAGGTTATTTCCTTTGCCATACGATTCTATGTTTATCGGCGAAAGACAATTTTTATAATTTAGCCTTTATTGAAATTTTCTTGTATAAAACAGAATCTCAGATAGCAATAATTATGCATTTCCCTCGCTGTCTTTCTTTATTTCATAAGTTTAAATAATTTATTATCTCAATTTATTGAAATTGTCTTTTATATAACAGAATCCCAGATAACAATAATTATATATTTCCTTCGCTGTCTTTCTTTAATTCATAAGCACGCAGCGCGGAGCATTAATGACAATAACGCCATTATAATTTCTAAACTTATTACTTGTCTCTCCGAAGTTTACGAGCAAAACAAGTTTATGTATTTTAACATCCCCCACCGTTCCTTTTCATGTTAGAATACAGAAAGCGTCTGTTCAGCAGGAGGGAAAATATTCCCTGAGCACATCCTTCTCCCATTTTCATGCCTTAACCTCTGGTGAGTTAGGGAATAGTTAATCAACCGGGGTCTTCAATTTCCAAAATCGAAAGTCCCGATTGGAGAACAATATCTCCTCTACTAATTCACCAGGGGCCAATAAATTTCAATCGCACATTACGCTCGTGGACCGCGAAGCAAATTAATTAAACTGCCATTAAGTTGTATTCCATTGTGTCCGTATACAGCTGTATTCTCAAATGTGTAATCCTTACTCATAATTGCAAAGCAGCATAATAAAATAGATAATGGTACTTACTAGTAGAATGCAAACAAAACACGTCTGGTGTGTACTCGCGTTTTACTCACCTGAAACAAATAAACACGGGTTTAAAGATCATTTTGTCTTCATAAATATTAAAACAATGCATAATAGCGTTTGCAATTACAACTAATAAAAAATTTAAAATAAAAACAAGTTTAATAACAAATTTAAAATAATAACAAGTTTAAAGCATAGTCTAAACGAGCATCTTCACTTTACAGAAAAAAAATATATTAACAGAAAAAACGTCCTACAAGGTTAATCATTTTCCCAGTACCAAGCGTCGGATATTTATAAAAAAGTAAGAAAGATTACAAATGACGCTAAAGGAAAGATATACTTCAAAAAACCGTAACAACACACTATCCTCACATCACAATCAAATATTACTACACAAAAGAACTCGTCAAATTGCACATTGACAATTTAGAATAATGACTGCAATCCGAAATCACCACTGATGTAAATTTATTCCTACCATTTTCAAAATCCATCAATGTTTAAGAGAAGCCCTACCAGAGCACACAAAATCTATTAATTATTGGAATCTAAAATTCAAAAGTGATAAGGGTCCAGAATAATTCTGGCTACTTATTGAAATATTTTTAGAAATACATCCACAAGTAGAAATGCCATTACCACTTACGTAATACCTGGAAGTATTTGATGACGGCATTACTACTTGTAAAAGCAACCCTCAATGTATTTAATTAATGTTTGCAAAATGGACCACAGAATATTCTTGACTCGAGGGCGAGGCCGCTCGGCAAACGATGTTTTTGCATAATATCTTCGGTCCGCTGGAAATAGGTTCCGACACAAACCATCAAAAACATAAAAAAGCTGTCGACTGCAGAGACGGCTACATTGAGTGAAAAAAGGAAACAACACACATGTAAAATAAAATAAAAACTTGTGAAAAGAACGAGGTTACAATTCTTACGAAAAACGTGCTCCGCGGCAGAAAAACAACTCATTCCAGAATATTACTCAAAGCGAATACTTGTTGGGATCTGCCTCTGTTACGTGTTTCTCCGGAATGTCGTCGCAGCGACCAACCATAGCGAGGTGGCTTTGGTGTTCCGTGAGCGTTATGTTTTGCTCGGTATCGTCGCGCGACGCAGCGCCCTGGCTATAAAAAGCGCGGTGCATGTGGCGGCGGGGAGTCCTCCACTACCAGGGGAGGCACTAACTCACGTGCCCGCTCCTCCGAGAAGCTTAGGGAACAGCGCAGCGCCGGCAGCTTCTGAGAGGAGCTTGGCGCCGAAGAGGTGGGTGGGGCAGAGGGCTTGACGAACGGGGCGAGGTGGGAGCGTGTCGTGGAGAGAACGGGACGGAGAGGGAGCGGGTCGGGGAGGGAGCGGGTCGGGGAGGGAGCGGGTCGGGGAGGGAGCGGGTCGGGGAGGGAGTGGGTCAGGGGAGCGGGACGGAGGAGCGGGTCAGGAGTTTGTCGAGGAGGGAGCGGGGCGGGGAGGGAGTGGAACGGTGGGTGTGTGCGTCGGATAGTGAGTCCAGGAGGGACCGGGACGGGGAGGCAGCGGGACGGGGAGGGAGCGGGGCGAGAAGGAGTGCGTGGGGGAGTGGGACTACGAGGGAGCGGGACGGGGAGGGAACGGGACGGGAAGGAGTGCGTGAGGGAGTGGGTCGAGGAGGGAGCGGGACGGGGAGGGAGCGGGACGGGGAGGGAGCGGAACGGGGAGGGAGCGGAACGGCGTGTGAGAGGAACGGTTAGGGAGCGAGGCGGTGAGAGAACGGGCCAGGACCCACAAGAAGTGTCGGTAATGTGATAGAAAGGGAAGTGGCGAGGGAGGACAAGAGAGCGGATGGATGGTGAGGGGTAGCTTTTTTGAGGAAGCGCGGGCGGAGAGTTTACTATTGTCGGGGATGGGCGTCTGGAGGGTGGGAATGGCACTGAACGGGAGTGCTGGTGGGCAACAAGAAGACGGGTACAATTTACTGGGGCGCGTTGCTTAGAAATGAGGGTGGGACAGCAATGGCAGCATTAGTATCCACATGCATTCTTCCTCGTAGTACAATAATCTCCCAACATTGAACATACATCAATTTATGCAAAGGAACTGTTATACAAGAGATTACATACGCAGCATACGAAATATTGCGAAATCTTAAGAACATGGAAATGATCTACAAAGTGATGCAAGAATTTGCAATATTCTATCTACTCCTATTTTTGTTTGAAGATGATAAAAAAATATCAGAGAAGCTAAGGTGTCGTATGAAATATTAGACTTCACCGTACACGATCATTTGCATAACGACTTCACCATGTTAATGACAACTCTTCCAGTGAAGCTTTCGTATAAATGTGTCTGGGGTCTTTTTCTTGACTGCATTGGGTGCTAATCCTGCAAATAGCCCTTCCATTTATATTTTTATAACTAGCAAACAGTAATGCAAATTTACATAGAGTACAAACGTTTCACACGCAATGTTTTCCACTCCAATTCCCTTTTATTACGTCCATGGCCAGTTAGAAGCTTCATCCGCCCTCCACGGGCCGAACGCTCGTTCGTCTGCGATAACATTCTTCCATTACGTAGTATCGTCCCGTCACTCCCAGATTTCCCAGCCCCGAAACCATTATATCCACGTCTTCTCCAGAGAGGCAGCTCGTTTGCCGCGACGCGCGTGGGGTCGGCGCCCACGCACTGCTCGAACAGCTGCTCCGCGGCCCCGCCCCCTTCTCCTTTCCCCGCCGCGCCCCGCCCGCCCCATGCCGTGCCACACGGAGGTTTCCGCAGAGACCCGACGCGCACAACAACCCATCCTCGTTAAGTATATAAAATAGACAAGTATGGGAGATACGGAGAAGGGAATAGGTCTTGCTTGCCACATGTTTCCCTTACCGTCAGGCGCGGATAATGCATTAAAACTAGGCCCAGACTTGGGAAGACCAAAAGTCGGATTAATACGAGCTTAAAATGCCGAGTACATATGTACAGAGTGTCCCACCAACTCTGGGCCACCCTTATAACACATCCAAACGGTTCACGAATTTGAAATGCTATTTTCTTTCAGCAAACGTGGAATTATGGGGCAAGTGATACGTCGTCGAAATATTATTTGAAATATTTTTAGTTTTCGAGACATTTATTCATCATTGATTTAAAAAAAAAATAAACTATATTTTTCTCTCTAGCAATTAATGTATAATATAAAATGGAATACAATGATGTATCATATCTTAATGTTTTTATAGTAATTTAGCCACTGAGCGCGTGTGTCGGCGGTGGCGGCTAGCTGGCAAAAGTCGGATTAATACGACCTTAAAATACCGAGCACATATGTACCGAGTGTCTCACCCTTATAACTTCCAAACAGTTCACGATTTTGAAATGCTATTTTCTTTCAACAACATGGAGTTATGGTGCAAGTGATATGTCGTCGAGATATTGTTTGAAATATTTTCAGTTTTCGAGAAATTTATTCATATTTGATTTTTTAAATGGAACTATATTTTTCTCTCTAGCAATGGACATATCATAAAAAGAGACAAACAATGACGTATGTTGTATGTAATGTTTTTATAGTAATGCCCGTGTCGGCAGAGGGGGCGTGCACCAGTACGACGGTGGGGTCTGGCGGCGCGGCGCCGCGGGGGCCCAACTCGAAGACACGGCGCTTCCAGAATAACGCAACAGACAACCTTCCTCCACTCCCCTCCTCTTCTCTTCTCCTCTGCCCCCGCCTTTCCCACAGTACAGATGCGGTACGAACACTGGACGCTATTCTAATAAGGTAGACGACGTTTTTGTCCGTATACATCAGAGATTCCCGATCTTTTTCTTGCATCGACCCATTTTAAAAGAATGGTTTACTTCATTAACCCCCTTCATTTTTTTCTATAATATGCAACATTCAAAATTATCTTAATACAAATAATTGCACATTATTGACTTAAAGATAACAATTAGATAAATAGCATGAACAAGGTTTGGAAAAAATGGATAGATTTATTTTGTTGTACTACTATTATTTTTAAACTTACAAATACAAGCTTTTGGAAACAAAAATCACATATTATAATTCCACTAGTTTTATTCCATTAATGTGAATGATATGAAATTCCAAAAGATGAGCGAATATGAAATTTATTTTTAGGTGTTTCGTAACTAGATATACGTAGAAATAATAATAAAATACATAATTATCTTGTATAATAAATGGAATCATTATCTTCAAATACCAATCAGTTTTCGATGCACATTCGGATATCGACCCCTTCATTAAAATAGTTTCTCCTGAAAAAATGTCATCGACCACCGAGTGTCGATTCCGGCCCTGTAGAGAACCCCTGATGGAGATCATCATACAATCATCAGTCTATATCTATACGCATCATCAGTCACAGGGCTTAAATGGCAGATTAATAAGAAACAGTTCGGTGATCAACAGTTTTGCGAGTGAAACACGTTAACGGGGGAGTATTATGATCCCCAATAGAACCAACGGGTTTATACCGTGTTTCCGGGCGCGTCAACTGATATGGTCATTACAAACGGAAGTGTAATGCACGTCATATCGCGGAAGGTGCAGGAATAGAAAGCGAGATTCAGCCTTCTTGTTCGCTACGCAGAAACTACGAATTCCCATGTAAACCCACATAAAAATAGAGTCACTTGTGTACTTGCAAGTTATAATTAAGAGCATAAAATATGTTTTAAGGGTCTTCTTTACTCACTGTTTACAGCATCATTAGTCTGGGAGCGTTGGGATATACAAAGTGATCATGGCTAGTCTGACAGCAAAACCTACTCGTTTATGGATCGGTTATGAACCGTTTATCTCTCCGGAGCCCTACTTCTTCGCCCTTGGGCCCCACGCCTATCCACGTCGTTGATGCAACGGAAGGTGGGCTTCTGGTCTGGTGCTGCAGAGCAATGTTGATAAACGGCGACCATCTGTTTAGGTAACATCACCGGAATGGCTTCTGAGAATTCTCTTGGACGAAAGTAACGTTTATTTTTATTTTTATGAATTCTCCACGCAGTTAGGCAGATAAACCATACAATATTCCCACAATATTATGACAGGATCATTGATGAGTATTACTTAAAAAATTCGACGATTAGCTTACTTTTTGAAGGACCAGACTCAGCCAAGTCGTTAGGACTGGGTCCGCGGAGAGAAGTGAGGGATGCAAAAAGTATCAATTGCTTAAACCTGCATTGACCACGGGAGGGTCATCTTATGCCCACACATTTTCAAAACTCTCATAAAAAATAGAGAAATACGATTGTAACAGCTAGATTCTGATTTTGTGGCAGACATAGAATAAATTTTATGGTTCAATAATCACTGTCAAATTTCGAACTGTCACAAATTATAAAGTCAGAGACATGAGGATGCAAAAAGACAATAAATGACTCTCTCTTCACCTAACTTGCAACCGAAGTTTTCATAAGAAACAGAATGAAAACTCAACAACGAGGATTATTTTTCAAATCAAATTTTTTGTTCCGTTGAAGAAGGTAAAATATTTCAAACAGTACTTTTAGTACGTAGTATTAATACGTCTTTCCTCATGGTAGGTTGTAGTAACAAAACAAGTAAATACTTCAGGATCTGATTTATAACGTGAATTAAATTATAATTTGAAAGAGAATGATGAGGAAAGTGACATCTGTAATTAGTGCAAGTGCAAACGAAAGTGTAAATTAAAATGTTTATGTAAATAAAGCTTGTAACGTTATATTAATGGTGGACATTTTTAACCCTCCCTTGGTACAGCGCGTTACGGAAAACAGGTTGGACAGTGCAGTGTTAAACCGTGTAACTGAAAAAACTGTAAAATTAACTGTGTAACTGAAACCCTTAAAATACTCGAATACAAAGTGAACTAGCGTTCTTAAGACACGAACGAGATAGTGAATAGTCGAAATTCCACCGAATACTACTCAGAAGAACGTCGCCTCTTATCAGGGAATTTCTATGTAATTTCACAGTAGCAAAGGAATTAAATTTACGTTCTCCACGCAGGTCTACAATAATTCTGTGGTAACATGGTAAAGGCACTTCAGCAGATACGTTTGGTTAAGGACTTCTTAACTGTTATCCTGCAATAACAAATTTAATAATAGTCTTGCAATTTTAACTATGCTACGTAAGGTTAATTATTTACAAACAAAATGTTTATATGTTTTACTATAAATTTGCACGTATACTCCAAAATGAGATAATAAGTGAATTATACGATATCTCTGCCCTTTGCCTGCCTCACTCATACATAACACGAGACGTAGAAGCCATTTTAACATTCACACGCCGTTCCTAAAAGCAGTGCCCCCAAGGGCCTCGTTAATAAAAGCGACCTTAACAGACGAAATCCGTTTCGCAGGGTCCGCGCTCAAATGATAAGAAACCGCGCGAACTGACGGCTGCGCATGGCCAAGTCAGGCCTCGGCTGAGTGGGGCAGTACTGTGGAGCGGGGGGCGGCGGTAGAACGGAGAGGGGAGAGTCTGGGCAGGGGAGGATGGAAGCAGTGGCGTTCCGCCGGGTGGGTGGAGCGGGAGCGCGGTTGTGTGATGCGAGACGGGTTGAGACGGGATGGGATGGAATGCTTTGAGGTGGAGCGGGATGGAGTAAGATGTGGTGGGGCGGGTTGGGGTGGGATGACGTGGGGCGGAATATGGTGGGGTAGAGTGTGGTGGGTGGCTTGGGGGCGAGGTAGGGGGTAGTGCGACGGGGTGGCATGGGGGAGGGGAGTGGATCGGAGTGGGAGTATGGTGAAGAAGGCGGGGTAGATGCAGGGATGGAATGGAGTGCGTCGGGATGGGGTGAGATGAGGTGGGCAGGATGGGATGGAATGGGGTGAGATGATGTGGGGCGAAATAGGGTGGGATGAAGTGGGGGGGATAAGGTGGGACGGGATGGGATGGAATGGAATGGAGTGGGACGGGATGGGATGATGTGAGGTGGGGCGGGAGGGTAGGGTGAAGCGTGGTGAGTTGGATAGGGCGAGTTAAGGTACAGCGCGAAGGGGTAGCGTGAACGAGAGTGGAACGGATTGGGGCCAAAGTAGACCATAGGCGGGGTACAAGCAGGGGCAGGCAGCAACAAGGGGCGCAGCGTGGCAAGGAAGAGCGGGTCCAGGAGCACGGCCGCCCGTTCGCAGCGAACAAAAGCCGCACGTCGGCGCGACCTCCATTCACGGGCGGCCCGGCAAACTGCGCGGCGGCGGCGGCGCTGGATGTGGGCGGGGCTTTATCTCAGGGCAGCAGCGCTCGCGGTCACCTCGCACGGCGCAGGCAGCGGGGCCTAATGGCGGGCGGGAGCCAGGGCTGGCTGAGAGGGTGGAGCACATGCGAGCGCGCAGATATGGGCGAGCGAGCGTACGACGGGATGGGGAACGCGTCGGGCGAAGGTCAGAACACGAGGGAAGGTAGCGGGTGGAAAATGGAAGCAAGAGAGGCTGGGCGCCCAGATTGCAGGGAAGGTCGGTGATACAAGGTCGATGAAGATATTAAGGTAGGTGGTGGTGGCGACAGCAATGGACAATGACCCGGAATGGATAGGTGGCGGCGCAGGCGTTGGAAGTGGTAGGGAGATTCAGACCGATTTCGGGAAACGGACACTCTCCAGTATTACGCAAAAGTGACTTGTAATGCATTCAAATAGATTCTGCTCGCAAAACCGTGTTTAGAATGGTTTAAACATATATGTGTGACATGGTATTAAAGATGTTTATCCGTAAAATCAATATTTTTATATCATATCAAGATTATGTTCCGATTTGGCAGAAAAAAAACAGCAACTCTCACTTTCCGCACTTGTATCAATAATATATTTTTCTCCCGCAAAAGAACTGAACAACTATTCCAACAGATGGAGCTGGTCGTGAAAAAGAGCAACAGCAACTGCATTTGTTCAAAACCTAATGAATATTGAGTTTATTACAATTTTTATTCATTTCCTCTGAAATTCCATGCCGTGTTTTTCCCTGCTAGGGACCCTGCTGAGGGACTTCCAATCAGAGGTGTTCCACAGCGCTTCTTCATAAACCAACGAAACAAAATTGCATACTGCCATGATGAACGGTTCAGTTCAGCGGAATAATTCAACTTCATTTAAAATCCAACTCAAAAGTACTGCAGAGTTCGCCAGAACGTTTCGGACGCAGCGTGACCGCGCGAGCGCACGAGTTAGTAATTAAGATCTTCGATCGTATTCGGCCGTGTCCGGACGCGCATCCGGCCGCTCACGGCTCCATTCTGACCCACACCCTTATTGTTATGACGCAGGCACTGAAACAAGGGGATGAAAGATAATTTGTGCGTATGAAAAACACTAGGCAGCAAATTGGCAATAGCGTGCGCACGGTGAGGTGACCAGCGCAGAGGTACCAGCACACGGCACTAAATCAAGTGGCAAATTGTGCCAAACATTGCTGATTAGTGATTCCAGATGTGTCAACTGCTACGATCATTATTTCCGAAAGTGTAGTGCAAGTGTTCCTCGGAAGGAAGCGGGGTTCTTCCCCCGCTCAATGGTGAGATCCGGCACTGTCCTAACTATTAGCGGTTTTCCCCAACCAGGTATCTTCCACCAGCGGGGACAAGCTCTAAGCTCCCAATCGGTGTCCAGGCACGTGTCTTTGTGTAGTGTTTGTGTGTGTAGGTAAGCGGTGAGGATAAGGCGAAAGAGGAAGGAAAGATCGCGGTGGACCGTTGGTAGGCTACTGCTCCGGCATTCGCCTGGTGATGAACGGTGACACTGCCGATGAGAGCAGTCGGCCGCCACAATGCTTCTCCAGAGAGTAGCAGAATTCGACCTAGCAAGTGTGTAAAATCCTGTCATCGTCAAGACTCGAACCCTAGGTCCTCCCGGTCAGACACACGGTAGTGACATCAATTGATGTCCTGAGCTACCTAAGCCGCTGACCTGAGCTCGCGCACGGTGTTCAGCGGTGACCATCGCAGATATACCAGCACACGGCACTTAACTTAAGTGGTGCCACACATTGCGTCCACAATGTAGGTCCGCAGTCTCCCCGAGGAGAGGGCGAGCGCGAGAGTTCGGCGGTGTCGGCAGGCTCGCTGAGCGGCCAGCGGCGGCGAGAGGTGGCGGGTGGGTGGGTGGGTGCGAGGGAGGGTGGGTGGTGGATGAGGGGTTAGGCGCCGCCGGGGAGTTTATCACCGCGCGCCAGGCGCCGGCTAGCCCCGTGCGCCGACCTGTTGTCCTGCGCCCAACTTCATTTCCATGGTGATTGAAAGATCGAAGACTGCCCCTCCCGAGTGGCAGCACTGGCTCATGTATGCGTTCGCTTGGTTTGTTGGCTTGCCACCGCGAAATTAATCAATAAACGTCCGTTATTTCACATAAAATGTGAGGAATGAATTGAGCAAATAACGAGTAAATCAGCGGCATTTTTCATCGATTTTTCATATTTCTAGACTATATCACAGAACAATTCAGTTAATTTGAGTTATTGTCTTTGTATGTTGCGTTAATATTTATTAAAACGAGTGTTTTAATTATTAGTTAGCACATGTGTAAATTATAACAAGTAAAGGAAATAAAATTGAAATCATACAGCATCAATATTCGATTCAATGGAAAATAAAAATGAATACGATGAGAAAAATTTTCAAAAATGAAATTACTAGTTTATTCGAATCAACGCAAAATTTTTCTTTTATTATTTTGATGTAAAACTATTAACCAGAATACAATTTTCTGTCTATAAAATAAAGCAAAATACAGTCAGACAAAATGCTCACATCTATCATATTCATTCTTCTTAATAGATTTATTAAACGTTATCACGAAACGACATCGTAGAAAACTATAAAATGAGTCTTTTTTTGTAACACAATTCTTTTGTCCCACTACCTTAAAGGAAAACAATTTTGATGTCCCTGTTGATGAGCCCAGTAAGAGTGAACCTATCATTAGTACTACCAGAATGAGGTCGCCTCCAAACATTCCCTTCATGCAGAGCACACACGAACGTTACATAAAAAAACACCCCTTTTTGTATGGATAACTCAGCCGAACTTGTTTTCACGTCGCAGGCAAACGTCCTAAAATTATCATACGAACGCTGACCAACATGCAGGTCACGAAAATTTCGCTGCCATTTTTAGCAGCTAACTTTTTTCGGACGCTCTACTTCAGAAAGCCCCACCCACCCTCCCCCATCCACCCACAACGTCGCGTCGGAGGTCCATAGGTGGCGCCCATGAATATTCAGCGCGTCGCAAAACAAAACGCCTGGATGGTGGCGTAAGCGCTCCCAAGGGTGAGGCGAGAGCGGGGGTGGGGGCGGGAAAGCGACAGACAGTGGCCCTCGGGAGGACGCTAGGACGCGGCGACAGTGGGCCGACTCGAGAAGCACCAACGGAGGCAGCGGGAGGGGGCGGCACAGCACCAGCACGCCTACACACACACACACACACACACAGGCCTTCGGGATACACTGGGATGCGGCAGGCTGTAAGGGAGGAGGGCGGACGGACGCAGCAGGGGCGGGGGGGGGGCACCACGCACACACTTACACACACACACACACGTCTCACGGGGAAGCAAACAGCAGCCGCGCGCAGGGGACAGTACACACGGGGCGAGCGGTCGCTGCTGCGAAGCACCCCAACTACCGGCGCGGCACGCCGCTCTGGGAGAACAAACACACTAGCTCCATCGAACTCCATCCGGCGTGTAAGAAAAGGGAATGGGACTTGCAAATTGTGTTCCGGGGATCTATTTTTAAATGTAACTGAAGAGACGGCGAATACAGTTCAGGTGGCACTATGCCCCGCGTTGTAAGTTCCCACTCCGTGTTAAGAATTGATCCGCCCATTTAATTCCACTAGTGACCAAGGCAAGCTCCACATATACAATATAATCTTCTATATTATTTTTGATCATCTCAAAAGTTTCTAGAAAATTCAAATAGTCCATCTGCTGACACGGGGCGCTTGGTCGCCAAGGCAGCCATTGGAGCAGCCCAACTACCAACAGCGCCTCTGGCTCAGGACATCAAAGACACTCATGACGCCTTTGTACTCAGCGTATAAATAGAGGGGAGAGGGCTTGTAAAATGCACTCGCGGTAACTATTTTTGGCTTCTAAGCCAGGAAAATCGCCCCTTCAGCAGAAGACCCAAACGTAAACTGGTGAATGACGATATTTGATTGTTTGTGATTATTTTTAATGTTTCCAATCCGACGCACTAGTTCTTTAGCCGGTGTATCACACATTGACTTAAATTGCAAAAATAGCTAGCCGTAGGACCGAATGTCCAGTTTATTCGCCAAGTATTCGTACGATTTACAGATTCCTTTACTCCATACTGCTTTTGTGCATTGAATGCCGGGTGTTTCTGTTTTGCGGTGTGTACCTATTACGAATACTGAGTGTGGACCGGGTAGCACACTTACTGAGGAAACCTCAACTTCATTTACCGTTGATAATACGCAGTGTATTGTTTCGGATATCGCAAGAATGAAGTTTTGGAGGGAAGCGAAATTTCATTCGTCGCAAAAAACAAGACACATTTCATTCCCACGCAATTCTCTATGAGAAGTTGTTTAAGACCGCAATATTTCTGTCAAAGGTGCACATGCGAGTGTTTGTTCGATGCCTCCTGCTACGGTTGGCAACATCAGGAACCATCATAACATTTTTTCTATTCGGACGGCTAGAATGGAATATTCTGCAGACTTATTTTCTACAAAGAATGTTTCGTTTAAGCTGAGTAATAATTTATTTTTGTGTTTATTTATAGTTATTTATAATGAATTCAAATTATATATTGAACTACTTTCGATACTACAGAAAATTAGTAAAAACTACATTTGTCAATTTGTATCACCATCCACGCTGGGTTTGCCACTATTAATAACAACTGCACATCGCCATTCATTCGTCTACCATATTTCTGTGGCTACTGCACTACCATAAGAGAGAAAATGGCTGCTGCGTACGCCCCTGAGTGCCAGGTTTGTCTGTTTGAATTATCGAGTGGTTGCAGTTCGTTCAGTGTTCAGCTCAGTTCATGTCTAATTTTACGTGGCGAGACTCGAGCCATCAGGCCTGCTCTTCCGTTTGACCCCGCAAATGTCGCTGTGCTCCTTTCTCGTATCTAGTTGAGAAATAAGGCATTATTCGGGACACAAAAATAGCGATTTGAATGTAGCATAGATGCTTCTTTTAAGTTTGAGAATCTTTTGAGAAGCAGTAAATCTATAACATGGGAAAGCCGGCTTTACTTCCCCTCCCAAGGAAGGCGATCGAAGGACTTCACCTTGAATGAAATGGACCCGACGCTGAGAGGCACCAGGAGAAGAAGGAGAAGAAGAATATTGAAATGGTAGGTAGTACACCATATATCTCTTACAACTATCCACTTGCTTCCCTAGGAAGGAATGTAAAGCCAAGTATACCATGTTGCGGATTGACGGCGGCGTAAAGAACATCAAGTACAAAAGACTTCTCTCAGCATTAGAATACGACCTTCACTTCTCAAAGCAATTCTTCGGTTCGTGGCAAAATGCACTGAAGCAACGCTGGCCCCTGCAATGGCTACGAAGTAATTTAAACAAAGACTGACAGGAAGATCGTAAGATCTCTTCAGACCACGCATCTCCCTAATCTGTGAAGTCGATGATGATGATAATCGTTATTCATCACTTCATAATTTATCGATAAGCCAAAACTCAGTCTAAGCCAGTATAAGATAGGAATCAGTTCTCGACGGACTTGGGAGTCCGTGTTTTGAAATAGCCCAACAATCATCGGGAGCCCTCTTCCGGGCAAAAAAAAGACGAGTCCATCGTATCGTCCCGCGTGTAACAGGAGCACATAGGACTTGCAAATTGTACTCGCGAGATCCATTTCTGATTTCTAGCGCAGGCGAGCTGACCTAAAAATCGCGATGATTGAAACGACTACCCTTGAGCTAAAGTTGTAGGTTCTGTTACGCGTAAGACTTTAACATCTAATTGTGGCAAACTAAAACGTAGCCACTCTAATCTTTTTAATCCCCAAAAGAGACCAGTCGGGAACGTAGACCTTGACCTAGCTGGGATGATGCGTCTGTGAGATACCTGGAGGAGGAACACACAGGTGAGTTTTGAATGGTCGCCAGATCGTAAGGATATAATAGTTTTATAGTACATATAATAGTATATAATAGATATAACAGTATTTAATAATATTATATCCATATCCCAGGATATAATATTTACCACACTTTCAGCACTTAATGACAATTGATGCGTCCGGGATAACTCAGTCATTCACTCACTCTTATTGTCCAAGAAATAAAAGTATTAATTCTACAATTCGTTTTCTACATCCCTTTCCAGTTATGAAGCTTCAAGAAGAAAGAGATGGGTCTGGATTTTAAACATTTCCTTCGCTCTTCTCAGAAAGCTTCCAGTTCTATTTGCCTCGGAGCCCCTCTTTCTCTAGCTGCAGAAGAAATTTCCCCGGCAGAATTATTAATCTCACTTGCACATTTTGCTCATAATTTACGAGACGTTTGCTCTAATTCAAGTTTTCCATAATACGTATAATATTCGAAATTAAACTGACCAAGCTTTCGAAAACAAGCAGATAAAAACTCTAATGAGTTTATGATTCACGCATGAAACATTTGTTAAATTATTTCACGCTACGTTTCACAGTAATGGAATGAAATGTTATCTTAATTATACAACTCCAGTTCCATCTCGGAATTACAAGTAACGAAAACACCACCGTTATATCGTATTTTATAGAGAAATATTCCGAATACATAGGATATCCGGCACTGTGATGAAACCTTTTAGCAATTTATGAACGACTTACAGAGGGTGGGTATTAATTGAAGCAGTTTGAAATATAATTCTTGGGAGCACAATTATGTTACGCTAGTGGATGTTTTGTACAAGCGATCTCTTCGACTCCAAACTCAATTCATACCTACTTAAATTGTAGTTCGCCTCATAAGCAACATCTTTGCGCTAAGATTCTGCATTAAAATTCCACCAAAGACATGGTATTCGTAGAAAGTCACGTCGCCTATCCCACACAAACTTCCAAATCACCAATAACATTTCATTTCCCAAATAGACTATGAATTTAATGTTTATGGAGTCATCTCGTAAGAAATATTTCACATTGACGCCCAATACTAGTGCCCCCTCCCCCCAAAAAATGCCATTTGATAACGATTTTATTTTAGGAAGATTATTTACTTAGCAACCAAAGTCTTGTTTTACTCTGTGTACACTTAGCTATCTTGTGATAACTATCTTCATGAACTTTGAACTAGTAAAATCTAGTACTTTTCTAAAGATATATTCACTTCACTAAAAATGTTTCCGAGACGTTCATTTTTCTTTTACATCTTTGTCTTCACTAGTCGTACAGTCTCTGGCCCCTTCGTCTTTTTGCCCCTAGTCTATTAACCGCACAAATTGCTCTAGAAAGAATCGCTTGCTACCAGGCGCCAGGCGGAGCTGGGGAAGGGGCGGTGCAGGGGAGCGGGGGTGGGGGGCGCCTGGCGCGGGGGCGGCACGAGGTCGAGCCCGGGCGCCGGCATCGCGTGCCCGCCTCCCGCGAGTCGGGAGGTCTTCGTGCCGGCACGGAGCCCCGCCCCTCCTTTCCCCGCCCGCCCAGGCCCAGCCCGTCCGCTCCCGCACGACTCGGCTTGCTGCCGATCGAGGGAACGCGGGTCGACAACCTGACGGCGGCGCTCACCGTCTTCTAATAGAACATTTATTGTTAAAATCAACAACTCCATTTCAGAATCTTATCCAATAGCAGGAGTACCACAAGGATCAGTACTCTCTCAAACAATATTCAATATTTATATCCATGACATACCCATCCACAGTAACTGCAACATTACATTATATGTGGATGACACGGCCCTTTTTTCTACAGATTCTGATATCTTTGTAATAATAATAATAATAATAATAATAATAATAATAATAATAATACATTTATTTTGGCCACAATTGGCGTCTTTGTCACGTGGTAGCCAATTAATTACACTATACAAATGAAAATCTCGCCGTCTTGCGAGAAGCTCGCACATTAGGGATGCGACATCGAAGTCGATGTTTTTTCTCTTCCGATGTTTCGTTTCTGAATGAAAAATTCCCATGATCACAACACTGTAAAAGTAAACATATTAAATAACTGATAGTAACACAGTTATCTACGTGTTGGAACCGCAGGAATGCTGGTTGCACCACCTACAACGACCAAACTCTCTAGACCCAGATGACCTCTATGCCAATGTATTTCCTCTTCATATTAATTTTGCACATTGAGATATGGCCAAAGAGTACTCTGTAGGCGTAGGGTCGGCACCTTCTTATCATACCCTTATTCGACGCAATGATAAACACGAACACTGTCAAATTAAATTTCACTGCACATGAATTTAGTTTTAGAGAATATTAATCGAGATAAAAATATCGATGGTTTTTTAGTCGATGTATTTTTAACATCGATGTTTTAATTTTGAACATCGACGTTTGCTAACATCCATATCGCATCACAATTGCACATGCTTCAAGATCCACTCAGGGGTGGATTAACACAAGCAGACTGAGCACAAGTTGAGAGAGAGCACGTTAGATAGGAGCCCTCAACAAGCACGAGCCTTAACAACGTTGCGACACAATTTTTCATTTTCTGTTTTCTGGTGAACAATGTTGAATATTATGATCTTTACTCGTAGGAATTTTTAGAGCACGTTACGGCCACGTTTTATGAGAGTATTCGGACTTGAAAGATTGGCTCAGCCATTGCCCAACATGGAACTGAACTCCTGGAAAATTTAGATGATGTGGTTTAAAATATTGTGTCAACAAAAGTTTCATGAATTCATAAGTATGTAAAAATAAATAACCATTTCATTAAGGAACGATAAAACATTAATTTACTTCAGATTCTAAAAAATACAGACTACATTAAAAATATATATTCCGCATAAACATAACGAAAATTATATTAAATTATATTTGAAAACAAATTTATTTTAATTTTAAATTTCTAAAAACGAAAGGTTATTGTGTTGCTTACATTATAATTTTGATTACTTGTGTACATTTGAATATTAATAGGGGTCGCATAGTTTGGTCGTGCATTTTGTGCAAAATAGATAATTCCAATGAAGGTAGTTTACGATAAAATTGCATACATGTTTAATAACAGGACACAATTTTATTCTGTAAACACCGTGACACTATTTATACGATTCTTGGAACGTGAAAATTAATTCATTTCGGCGAAAATTATTCTGCAATTCTATAATTTGTTTGGATTGAAAGTGTATGGATTTCATTTACATGGATGTGATTTTAATAACAATACCTTTAGCCAAAACGGCCCGATTTTAATGTTTCTTGTAGAAAATACGAATTGTAGGTCATCCAACGTAGACACGCATTACTGTCGTATCACCTACGTATAATTTTCAGAATCTTATTCATTTCGGGTTGCGGATGTACAGACATATATTGAAGCTTTAAATCCAACACCACTTTTTTTTGTTATTCCAAACATTCTCCTAGAAAAAGCACTGCCATTTTACAGCCACAATACCTGTTATTTCCACACCGATTTCTAGCAATAAACCGGACATTTCTACAGTTCATCAGCAACCAACTGCGTCCAATTATTTGTACCAACACGGGCACTGTTTCTGTTGCAGTGGGTTCCACTTTCGAACTGTAAATCATCTCGAGCGCAAATGCTAATTTCGCCAACGGTTGACCTTCGGCATCCACTGCAAATACGAACATGTTTACACCTGGGACGGTCGTGCTGTTCAGCGGTCAACACGCGCGGTGTTTAGGCGACCGACTCGCACCCGAGCCACGCCACGCCACGTCACGACGCGATATAAAAGGACTAGTGAGGGTTGTCATAGGGTAAACGAATTTCTGCATCGTTCACTGAGGACCAGGTACAATAATCAATGGCGTAAAAT
Organism: Gryllus longicercus; assembly: GCA_038098605.1. Lineage (NCBI taxonomy): Eukaryota > Metazoa > Arthropoda > Insecta > Orthoptera > Gryllidae > Gryllus > Gryllus longicercus. The sequence goes on along the minus strand of JAZDUA010000277.1, from coordinate 1,682,033 downwards.
GACGCATGGATTGAAACGTAAAATTGTATAAGGTCAATTTCATATATTCTATAGTTTTTATTTATTTATGTCAAAAACAATTAAAAACTAGGTGTGAACGGGAAGACGTTAATTAGAAATTACATTTATTTCCAGAACTAAAACAAGGGTCTCAGCATTTGCTCAAGGATCAGGGAAACTGGACGAAAACTTGATTGAGATTAGGGTCATTCACCCACATTGAAGTACAATACTTGTTACAGGTTCTTTAGAATCATACAGTCCATATAGTAAATAGTTTATTAAATTTCATTGTTAAAATAAATATTACTTTTCTTTTGGATGATGGGTAATCAACGAATCTGAGAGCGCCCATTCGTTACTCAAGATCTGACCTTCCAAAGACCACCAATTGTGGCCGGCCGTACCTTATCATGGTGAGTGAAAATCTCTGCGGTCCGTGTACGAGCAAATATGCCAATTGCATGGGTCAAAATGACTGATGCGAAAGGAAGTGTTTCTTTGTGTTAAGTGTTAATTGAAAAAAAATTCAGTTAAACAGTTTAAAGCTGGAACATTTTAGTCCGTATAACATACAATCAGAAGGCGTCTTTCATACCTGCCTAGGTGGTGCAGAGGTCCGAAGAACATAGTACGAGGAGTCAAAGGTTGCAGGTAGCGTTGAGTTTGGTATGGCTCTTTTCAACAAGTTATCACGGATAAGTGGTCTTTTCGCATATCAACACATTTTTTTTTAAATTAAACGTTATCCCATCATTCAATTATCATCAGAATCGTCAATATTCATTCTTCGTTATCACCTTACCATTGCACACAGAGAGATAATGCAATAGAAAATTGCCAACGTGTTCATCTGTTCGAGAAATGAGAGGGCACACGTTCCCCTCCTTCACGTTCACATGCGTTCGATAATCAAGAACAGCACTCATCATCTGCATCGCTCTTATTTCAAATAATATGTCCATAACTTCGCACTCTGTTACAATAAAAGTGTGATCGAATACACACTCAAATCGCTTATTCCTCTCCCAGACCCCACACAGGCAAACATTTAGCTTAATATTAAAGCATGCAAATGATAAATCAACACTAAACCAAGTCCATCTCAATCCAACACCTTAAAAGCGGAGCAGCGATGCCTGGCTCAAAATGCCAAGGTTGCCCTTTCCTAAAAATGAATAATCAATTGTATCCAAGCCCTTTAAAGGCCTCATGGCCGAACATGAAAATAAATCAAAAACTGAATAAATAAATAAATAAATAAAATCCCACAGATCGAGAGGTGCGCAGGTGCTTTCCACATCGGTGCAAATTACGGTCTGCTCCGTCCGTCCTCGCTTCGTCCGAGTCTCGTCGACGAGGGCTGCAGGGGGGCGCAGCTGGCCGCAGGCGAGGACTCGCCTTGCCAACTTCCAAGAACCGTTCCCAGGCCGTAATCGCCTGCGGCGGTCGCCATGGCAACGCGTGATTGTTTCCCAGCTGCGCGGTTGGCGAATCAGATGGAGTGGCCAAGTGCGTTCGCGAAACAATAAACACCCCGGGTTCAGGTGTCTGCACTTCATTTGGATGAAGCATTGCGTGGGTTTGGAAAGACTGGTAAATTGTGGCGATTTGTAACTACAGAATTTATTTAATATAAGAACAGAATACAGAATATATTTAATATAAATACAGAAGTTATTTAATATAATTATTTATTTAATATAAGAACACACGTTTTCATTTTTGGTAAACTATACATATGAGTGTTAATAAATAGAAAGAACAGAGTTTCTGATAAAGCATGGAGCGCATAATCTGGATCTCACGGAAGACAGACACAATGCTGAAGAATCGAAGTACACAACGCCATAAAGCCTAGACTTTCAAGCTGATGTTTAAATCTATGCTAGTGCCACAAGATTATGCGTATGAAAATAAATCACGTTTATTACACGAGCTACTGAGATAGTTAATGTAATAAGAAAAAAATCATTGCTTGCAATGAATTATGTTAGTGATTGGCGACTTTATCTAAAACTTAGAAAATAGACTTTATCTTCAACTTAAAAAGTAGAGGGAAACATCGGTCTTCCATCCTCAGAAGGAGTAAAATATTTTGACTATCACTTTCCCAAAATTTGTAGATCAAACTTTAAACCTGTAATATTTATTCGATACGTATTTATAAACATAAAGTAAGAGTGAAAATCTGTAAAATCTTTTTTTTTAAACAACACCGGATAATAAACGTACCTCTGGATTAAATAACTGACCTATACGATGATTGCGAAAATAACCACACGGGTGAAATCTGCCCGCGGGGCTAGAAGAGGAAATGGTTGGGGGGGAGGGGGGTATTGCAATCGAGCGTACCACCATCCCACCCCCGATGCGGGAGGGCGGGCGCTTTCCTAAACCAATAAATATAAAACCGATGTTTAATTAAACGGGGCGCCGAGAGAAGATACCCGGGGCGACGGATTTAATAGGGGGGGCGGCAGAGGGTCTGCGCGGAGGGAAAAGTCACAGGTCAGCAGGCCACGCGAGGTCTTTGACGGCGCGGCGGCGGGGTTCTGCGCCGTGGAAGGGGGCGGGGGCGGGGGCGGGGGCGGGGGCGGAGCCACAGGCGGGGCGCCGCCACGGAGACAAACGGAGCCGGCGAAAGTGACAGTGAACATGCTGGTGAAGGAGCGGAGGGCGCGGCGAAGCTGGGCGTAAGCGTTGCCGAGAGTCGGGGATGGTGGGGCGAAGGGGACAGGGTGTGGAGGGCGGAGCGGGGAGGGAGGAGCAGTAAGGGTAGGGGGAAGGAAGTGGGGCCGAGAGGGTGGGCGAGGGATTTGTGCGGGGAGTGCAGAAAGCAGAGGGTGAGGCGGGGTGGAGGACGCAATAGGGTGGGGCAGGGAGGGTGATGGGAGAGGGTGGGGCAGGGTGGGTGGATGAGAGAGGATGGGGCAGGGAGGGTGTATGGCGAGGGTGGAGCAGGGAGTGTGGATGGGAGAGCGTGGGGCAGGGAGGGTGAACTGGAAAGTTAGGAGGGGAGTGCAGAAAGGAGAAGGTAGGGCAGGAGGGTCCACGGGTGAGGGTGGGTGTAGAAAGTACCCTGGAGAGGGCAGAGGGCTAGCTTCCAGGAGCGGGGCGGGCAGTCCGAGGCGTGGAGGGGCGAAGGGAAGTGGGAACGGGCGGTGCGGGGCGGTGGGGGCGTGGCTTGCCTCTGGGGCCACCACCGAGAAACCGAAAGAGCGAGGGGAGGGGAGGGGAGTGGGGGCATAGGATGGGAGGCGGCGGCGTGTTGCGGACCGCAAACAGGGAGCGCCTGGGGCGCGACAGAAAGGCGGAGGCGGCGAAGGAGATGAGGGTGGAAATGAGGGCGGCTGGGAGGGGCGACTTGGGAGGGTGAGTTGGCAAACTCTGAGGGGCCGCGAGGCGAAGACGCCAGAGAGGGACAGACGAAGCACACGCCGTAAACGCACTGCGCGGCAAGCGTTCCAGGACTCCAGGTGCATGTGACGCAGTAGGTGCGCACGGTGGCATCATAAAAAGCGGGTAAACAGATAGACGGGGACGAGCAGAAAGTAAGATTAACCGGTTGGTGGAAATACACAGAAGGTTCGGCAACGAAGGATCGTCAGGGAAAGCGGAAACAGGGCGTGATGTGTGAAGAGGCGAGTAGAAGAAGGAAGTTCGAGCAAAGGTGGTCCGCTATTGGGGTAAGGGTAACAAAGAGAGTAATAGAGCGTACAAAAAGGGGCAGATAGGCAGAGGCAAGCGGGGGTCCACGGTAGGAGAGTACCACACTTACAGTACGGGAACTGTTACACAGTACGGGAACCACACGATGATGAGTAGCGTAGGGCAATCACAAGATTGCAGATGACCCGAGCAAACACGAGCTCCTGAGGAAGGCGGGATGCTGTGGAGATTAATGGCGAGCTGCGTGCAGTGGATTTGCGGCAGGCAGCTGGCAGAGAGTGAAGTGGGCGAGCGAGCATGGGGTGGAGGACGCATAGCGGCGGGCAGAGTGCGGGAGTTCGGGGGAAGGGACGAAGGATACAGGGGGCGGAGGGCAGGTGGAGGACGAAGGGCGGGTAACAGTGGGGGAGGGAGACTGCAAGAGGACCGTGGAGCGGGCAGATGTGACGTGCAGGGAGCGGCCGATGCCCCGTCCTCGATGATGGATTGATGATTGGGTAGTAGTGATTCTGGGCGCGACCACAGCTAAGGTCATAGTCCCGTTAGTGTAGTGCATGTTTACCTCGCACGGTGGCGGTGATCTTCCTCCACCGATGGCGAGGTCCGGCGCCGACCTACCGTCAGCTAGCGGGATTTTCCCCAACCAGTTATCTCCCACCAGAAGAGCTCCGCCTGAGCCGGGAAAGCTTCCGCCGGTCTCCCTTCATGTGTGATAGTGTAGTTCTTATAATTGTAACTGTGCATAAGGGGTGGGGATAAGGCAAGGAAGGGGAAGGGACAGCTCACGCACGGTCTGTGGCCCGTTTGATAGGGTACTGTTCCGTCATTCGCCTGCTATTGATCGGAGAAACCACGGAAAACTACCGATCAGGGAAGTAGGCCGCTAGAATTATCCTCCAGCTATCTGGATAGTGTGTACAATCCTGCCACAGTCGGGACTCGAACTCTAGGACCACCCGGTCAGGGGCACTGCAGTGACATCAGTTGATGGCCTGGGCCACCAATCCCTGTCCGGTGGGGCGGGGTGGGTAGGGCAGCGCTTGTACCGCGACCCGCGGGGCAGGGCGAGCGCTTAGAGGGAGCACGGGCGCGTGTTGCGGTCGCTTGCTGGGTCAGCGGTCGGGGGCCAAAGGCCACGTGCAGGGCGTCCGTGCTCTAGAGGCGACCGCAGTCGGACCTCCGCTGCGCGCAGTTCCACGCAGGGCGCAGGGATCTCCGCCTGGATGTGCCCTCAAAGCATCCTCTTGGGCGAGAATGCAAACCGGACGACGCGAGCACCCAACTAACGCCACAATTCGCGGAAGACGCAACTACCGGGATCAGCGGTTAATATGTTAACGAACAAATGGCTGCCAGTAATAGGTCAGCTCATTTTAGGACATTTTTTTTATGTTCGGGCAACGATCAACGATTGGATAGCAAACACCTCAGAAAAGAAAGAAATACTGTTTTTTCTTCTTCTTTTTTTGAGAGGAGAGATATGTGGTTTGTACAACTTGTGTCATGTACAAACGGTTTCTGAAAGAAGATTAATAGTTTATTGTACTATTTACAATTCATCGCTTCCGAAAATCTTTAAGACATGAGAACTTTGAATAATTGACACTTTGCTGTACATATTCCCGCGAAGAAAATCTGTTTGTAACGAAAGTGGAGCATCGAACGTGTATGTATCTAATCACGTAAAACTCGTACTACATAACACAAAATATCAGAAAAAATATAACATTTTAAGAGGGTTGGGGGTTTCTATGAAGTATGCGTATTTCCATAAGAATCTATATCAAGTAGATAAAATGTTAATGAACAATAGTGATAATTAACATCGAGTTTGAATGAACCGTGTGCGTTAATCCCTCAAAAACTGGAAAAAATAAATTCTCATGCTAGTAACATAAGTGTGACTAGTTCACACGACTTTCGAAATGTGTGCATGAAGAACATCTGTGCCATATAACAAATTCTCGCGAAATGTCAAACTAGATGACAAAGTTACGAAAGAGTTTGAACGAAAAAGTATTGTAATTTCTGTACCGAAACTTTTGCGATCTCGGGAGAGACCTGAAAAAGTATTACAAATCGCAAAGTCTCAGAAAAACGAAACTACGACTGCTAAGTATCCATGTCGGCGAGAAGAAAAGGCTTAAAGGAGTTCGAGAATACAGAAAGTGATATTTACAAAGGATATCGAAGGTAAAAGAATTAAGTAATATTCGACGGACTATAACTCAGCGCGATGTTTCTCAGCAGGTTTTTGAAGTCTGACGATTGAATCACAACACAGAGTAGCATTAGGGGAAAAAGTCATGAAAAAGTGCCACACAAAATATCTTTCACTAGCTCACTACTTTCAAAAACCAGTTTTCTTACATTCAAATAAATTAAGTAAACACTTTTTCTCGTATTTGCAATCCTAAACTTTATTTCTTGGATACACAATGGGCAAATGGAACTTGTGTGGAATGCAAGTATCTAATTACGTAGAAACTATCGTACTCGGGCGAGAATTCTATTCGCGATTTGAATTACCATTCTTTACACAGCGCATTCTATATGTATTCCATTCATTCATTTCGCAAAAACGGTTTTAATACAGTTTTGCATTTCAAATCGGCAATCGCATGTTCCATTGAAAATGAACAATAAGCAATTTCACTCCGATTTAAACACAAGTGACACTTCATGGTCACGAGCTGAACGGAGAGCGTAACATTAGCGCTCCAATCGGGAGTTTCGTTTCAACCAATGTTTTGGCATTGGAGTTCGCGATTGGATGACAATGTCCCTTTCTCCTTCCAGCTCGTGACCTTGCAGTGCCACTATATTTAATTTGGAGTATATTTGATGATAAGGTAACAGCGCTTGTTGAGTGACCGTCCAGAATTTCGTGCACAACGCGGGACGTGAGGGTGCGCCGCAGGCACAGGGTGCTTGCCGGCGGGCACGAGATCAGGGCACACACGTGGGCTGCCTGCGCCGCGCTTGATGCTTCCAGCGCAGCGCCTCATTCCCAGGCAAGGTCAGCCCGGCCCAGCCCTGCCCGGCCCGGTCCACCGCCCGGCGAATGACGGCTAAAAATACGCTAATGCTCTTTTATGGGGGGCGCTCACGCACCGACAGGCTCCAAAGAGAGCGTTATTGACGGCATCAGATGCACAAGGCGAGAGGGAAGCTCGCTTCATTCCAAATAGTATCCTTCAATTCTTACCCTATGGAGAATAACCAGTAAATATAAGTTAAGGAGATCATGAAAAATACTGGGTTGATTAATAATAATAATAATAATAATAATAATAATAATAATAATAAACGGCCTCATGGTTGCGACAGCCCTCGTCAGAAAGCTAAGCTTTGGAGTTCAGAGGGAGAAATCGCGAAGTACTAAACATTTGTACACCCCAAGGCATTGAAGTCAAATGAGTGTCACGCAATGAAGTCAGTCAGTCGATGGAAAAGTAGCGACACATGAACTTTTGATTGCAATGCACGAGGGTGGAAATCATTAGAGGAATACGTTATACACGAGATAAACAATTGTAATTCGATACTACACGCACATATCACCTACATAAATAATGTTATATGTGCGCGCTCGTTTGTGTGTGTGTGTGTGTGTGTGTGTGTGTGAAGTCATAGTTTCCTTAGTTCCATCATAAAAAAAACAACAACACGAAACGCTTGCATCTTCCTCGCTCGAAGCCCTGAACACACCCATCTCTTCAACTAATTCCACGGGTCGGATGGAACCACTAATCGCCTAAGACCACTACCATTTAACAACAATTTCACTGCCTGATTTCGGATACCCACGCATCGCCCGCAAAGCGCTTCCGGATTCGCTGATGAGCAAAGCGGCGCGTGCGGGACGGGGCGGAGCACGGGTTGCCGAGTACGCGGAGCGGGGTGGGAAGGGGAGCGGGGCGGAGCAGGGGTGCGGAGTACGGGGAGCGGGGCGAGGAGCGGCGCGGAGGGCGGGGAGCGGCGCGGGGGGCGGGGTGCGGCGCGTGAGGGGTGGGAAGGGGAGCGGAGCGGAGCAGGGGTGCAGAGTACGGGGAGCGGGGCGAGGAGCGGCGCAGAGGGCGGGGAGCGGAGCGGGGGTCGGGGCGCGGCGCGTGCGTGACGGGGCGGAGCACAGGGTGCCGAGTACGCGCAGCGGGGCAGGAAGGGGAGCGGGGCGGAGCAGGGGTGCGGAGTACGGGGAGCGGGGCGAGGAGCGGCGCGGAGGGCGGGGAGCGGCGCGGGGGGCGGGGCGTGGCGTGTGCGGGACGGGGCGGGGAGGAGCATGGGGTGCCGAGTACGCGCAGCGGGGCGGTGAGCGGGGTGGGGAGGGGAACGGGGCGAAGTTCGGGGAGCGGTGTGGGGAAGGGAACGGGGCGGAGTACGAGCGTTGCGGGGAGCGGCACGGGGGGCGGAGGGCGGGGAGCGGCGCGTGCGGGGCGGAGCATGGGGTGCCGAGTACGGGGAGCGGGGCGGGGAATGGGGCGGTGAGCGGGGCGGTGAGCAGGGCGGTGAGCGGGGCGGTGAGCGGGGTGGTGAGCGGGGCGGGGCGGCGGGCGGGCCACCCAGCGCACGCGCGGGCGCCCACGGGACGCACACTCAGTTGCACGTGCCGCACCGCTCCGCTCCGCGCCGCTAATGCAATAAGTTAGCGCCGCCGCCGCTGGCGCAGCGAACGCCTAGCGCGCTCATGGCGGGGGTGGGTGGGTGTACGGGGAGCGGGGAGGGGCTCGCGCACGAGGCTCGACCTGCCACGCCCGCACGAGGAGGGAGCTTTTCTGCGCGCTACCTACCGCGCCACGTGCGTGGAACGGCGGAGAAGTGCAAGCATCGGCGCAGCGTGCTTGTACAGCATATAGAGGATGGTTTTTATCTTCTACGTATTTATATACGGGACCCTTTGTTTCAGTGTTGATTGAAATGTATTTTCGCTGTTAGTTACTCTTGTATGTTTGTAATTTGAGTTGTTATTTACATTCCTGTCAAACCCTGTAAAGCAGTTATGCTGGTTTGATGAAATTAAAAAACTTCTATATAACTATTTAATCGTCCCCTTTTGTTGTAATATTCATTTGTATTCCATATTGTTTCTTCTTATCAGCAAAATAGCCCTAATTGAGATCAATTAAAGATCATTATTATAAATGTGTGAAGGGGTGTATGTAAGCCGTTCTAAGATATATTCTGCGCACTTACACCCACATCAACATTACTAGTCATTTTATCATAGATTAAAGATATCATGAGCTACATAGTTTCAGATACACATCTTCAAGAAGTAACGTTCTCTTCTCCATTTCACTCATGTGCTACTAAAACCAATGTAAATATACATTAAAACGTAGACCAATCTCAGACATTTATCCACGAATGCAATTGAATTATATCGGAAACTAATGACTGTAAACGCGATGATGTGAAGTTTTTTTAACACTCAATTAGGCGTGCTTTACGAACTATTTTGCAATATAGTAAAAGCAGCTAAAGTTCTGAGCCTCTGAAGATTTTATTTGTTCCGTGGAAACTAATGGTTCCTGCATCATACAGATTTTTCAGCATTGGTACTGCTATTTGAAGGCAATAGTAGTAATATCAATAACACTATGTTCATCAGTAAACGTAGAAACGTAAAAGTTATTTTTTTGTTTAACGTAGAAACGTAAAAGTATTTTTTTTTTGCTTAACACGATATCAATTTTTATTTCCAGATGTATTCAAGTATTTTATTTTAAGGAAAATTTAGATTCCATTTTCAAAAAACGTAAACTAGTCATACAACAACTGAAAATTGTCAGAGAAACCTTCGGCGACCACATTCATAAAGTATGTGGCCACTTATATAAACCTAGCGCTGATAATAGAAAACGAGTCGGCGCAAAACATTTTGTGTGGTCACAGTTTCCAGCTGTTCTTATCATTCTCCATTTCATAAGTGTGGTTGAGAATAACAAGCACAGCCTTCGGCGTTTATCACTAAACCCCTGGCAAAACAGCACGAAAATAAGAACCTAAGCATTTCTCCATCTGTTTTCATTGACAGAAAGTTGACAAACGCGCCGAGAACAATTTCGGAGCAAAAGTCTTAACTTAAATTGACGTCGGCGACGTCGCAGTAAGCTTCAAGACACGACGCGGCGCCACGCACCACAAAGATTCGTTTACGCGTGACCTCTTGCGAGAGCGAAAGACGTCGGCCGTTAACGAGTTGAGAAAAGTTATTATTATTCCTCGCGAACGGAGCAAGAAAAAGCAGAGACAGCGGCGGCGTCGGTCGCTGCAGAGGGAGCGGCGGCGGGGGGGGGGGGGGGGGGGGGGCAACCCGCCGAGACCTGACCTCGGGGAGCCCCGCTGCTCCGCTGTCACTGAGCCCGAGGCGCGAGCGCGGGGGCGGAGGTAGAGGTAGAGGTAGAGGTAGAGGTGAAGGTGGCGGTGGAGATGAAGGTGGCGGTGGCGGTGGCGGCGGAGGTGGCGGTGGAGGTGGAGGTGAAGGTGGCGGTGGAGGTGGCGGTGGAGGTGGCGGTGGATGTAGAGGTGGCGGTGGCGGTGACGGTGGCGGTGGAGGTGGCGGTGGAGGTGGAGGTGGAGGTGGAGGTGGCGGTGGAGGTGGCGGTGGATGTAGAGGTGGAGGTGGAGGTGGAGGTGGCGGTGGCGGTGAAGGTGGCGGTGAAGGTGGCGGTGAAGGTGGCGGTGAAGGTGGCGGTGGCGGTGGAGGTGGCGGTGGCGGTGGCGGTGGCGGTGGCGGTGGCGGTGGAGGTGGCGGTGGCGGTGGCGGTGGCGGTGGCGGTGGCGGTGGCGGTGGAGGTGGATGTAGAGGTGGAGGTGGAGGTGGAAGCGGCGCGCGTTTGGGAACTCCGCCGTGGCAGGGCAGCCATCTCAGGACCCGCATCGCAGGCAGGCTGGCAGGCAGGCGCCGAGCCCCTCGCGGGTGGCATGGGAGGGCGGGCGGAAGACACGGGACAACTACGAGAACGAAAACCTGGGCGAATACGAGGGCGAGGGCGAGAGTCGCGGTGGGCTGGACCAGGACGGCGAGATAGGAAGGGGCAAGAGCGAAGTTCTTCACCTGCCCTACACTACCACACACGCCGCGAGACCGGTCGGGAGCTTAGAGCTTGACCCGGCTGGGGCGGTGCCCCGCTGGTCGGAGATAACTGGTTGGAGAAAACCTCGTTAACCAACGGTAGGTCGGCGCCGGATCTCGCCAACCAGTGGGGGAAGATCACATCCACTTCCTGAAAAACATTAACTACACTTATGGGACTAATGACCTTATCAGATGTTTCCGGAAACACTAACAATCATCAATCGGCGAAATTTCGGGAGCTTGGGGCGAGTGCAGGGCTACAACGAGGGGGCGGGGTAGGGAAAGAATAAAGGCAGGGGCAAGGAGTGACAGAGTGCAGACGAAGGGCAAGGGCAGATTGAGGGCGAAGGCAGGGAGAGGGCGGAGGAAGGACGGGATAAAGTAAAGGGGCAGCAGGAGGACGAGGGTACGCAGAAGGCGAGGGCAGGGAGACGGCGAGTGAAAGAGCGAGAGTGAATGTTAGGAAGGCGTAAAGGAGAGCGACTGCGACCGTGAGAGCGAGGGGTGGAGGAAGGGGGAGTCGTGGCGAAGAGCTTGGCACTGCTAGAGAAGAGCGAATATGAGATGAAAGAGGTAATGGTATTAGTTGGGGAGAATAAGGCAAAGACTACAGCAAAATGGAATAAAAAGGATTCTGCTATCCATAATGTTAAAAATGGATTATATAGAAGATGTAAAAGAAAAAGAGACGAAAATACGTTATGCGCCCAAGTTAATGTAAAAACAAAAACGCGAACTAAAGTTTAGTAATTAGAGGACGAGATCGGTAGTTATCAAGAGGATGGTATCTTTAACATCCGTCAGGAGCTGCGAACTACAGAGAAGTGCGTGCGTGTGCTGGAAGAATATGCAAGCGCGGGGGCTAACACTCAAGTGCAGCAGCATCAAAGGAGACTCGGGAGAGGGAGGCGGCGCGCGGAAAGAGAGCGGAAACCAGAAGGGGGCTGAGGGACGGCGCCAGTGCGTGGCCCTGTTTTAATTATAAGCAATCTGGGAGAGGCGCGCGGCGCACGGCGACACAGGAACGCAGCGGCGGCGGCGGCGGCGGCGGCGGCGTCGGCGTCGGCGTCGACGGCGTCGAGTGGTCTGGCGCGAAGCGAGCGCTAACTCCGGAGCACAGCCAGAAAAGCGGGCCAGGGGGAGGCTGGGCGGTGCAAGGAGGAGTGCGGCCGGGCGGATGGCGAGGAACGTGGAGAGGCGGGGCGAGGCGAGCAGGAAAAGCCGTGGGGCGGGGCAGGGAGAGGTGGGAGTAGGAGCAGGGAGAGGCGGGGCGAAGCGAAGCAGGGAGGAGCGGGGCGGAGCAGGGAGGGGCGACGCAGAGCAGAGAAAGGCGGGGGCGGAGCAGCGAGAGCGGGCCGGAGCAGGGAGAGGCGGGGCGAAGTAGGGAGGAGCGGGGTGGAGCAGGGAGAGGCGCGGCAGGGCGGGGCTGGATGAGGCGGGGAGTGGCGCAGCAGGGAGAAACGGAGCGGGGCGGAGCAGGGAGGGGACAAGTTGGGAGAGGCGGGGCGGAGCAGAGATGGGTGGAGCGGAGCTGGAAGGGGCGGGGCGGAGCAGGAAGAGGCGAGACGGGGTGCAGCAGGGAGAGGCGGGCGGAGTAGGGAGGAGCGGGGCAGAGCAGGGAGAGGCGGGGCGAGGCGGAGCAGGGAGAGGCGGGGTGCGGCTGAGTAGGGAGTGGCGGTGTGGGGCGCAGCGGCGAGCAGCGGGACGCGAAGCGTAGACTAGAGCGGGGTACCTCGTGGCGAGGCAGGGAGCGACGGTGCGGTAAAGGATGCAGTGAAGAGATGTAACGCGCCAGTATGCGAGTGTCGGGGTGTGGTAAAACGGGCAGGGCGCGTACAGGCGGAGAAGGGTGAAGCAGCGGCGCAGAGACAGGACAGCACGGATCAGGGCGTGGGGGGTGGAGAAGGAGGCGTGTGGCGATAGAATGGGAGGGGGGCGGAGAACGAGGCTACGTAATGGGGGTGGGGGGTGGAAGGGAGAGCTTACTCCAACGCTGCAACGAAGCTGCGGCTCGTATGTCGCTCTTACGAAGCAAAAGTGCTCTATTGATTTTGGAAGCTGGTCGCCCGCGAAGAGAGCTTGGGAAGCTGGTTAGCATACTACGAGTACTTGATTTCGATTTCGCTGCTAGGAATTTGCCTCTTTGGCACAGTCACAGTGTTTTGCATTGGAAAAGTAGATTGAAGAACCGTAATTAGGGACACCGAGGACACAAATACACTGCATTGTTTTAAACATATTTTACAAAGATACATGTGCAATTACTCTAGAGTGGAGTCCCTTTTGTTAGCGACCAAGAAATTTCGTGACATCGTGCTTACTTTTTACCGGACGATTACGGCATGCTGGGAGAGAGTTAGACGATAATAAATACATTTAATAATGCGAGGGATTTGATCGGCCAATCCTATTGCAATTTTTGCACAATTGCGGATCGGGTTACAGAACACGTGCCCAACAAAACTACATAACCCAGCAATTTCAGGGCTTGCAATGTTCAGCATTCACAAAATGATACGCTTTGCTGTTCCGGTAATAAGTGCAACGGGTACCTGGAAAGCACAAAAAATAGCAGTCGCGCTTATTATGCGTTTTCTTCAGAATCATTCAGTTAAATTTTGCTATGTAATCTACGTACGAATACGAAGATTAGCAACATTCTTATTCATTCTCATCACTTAATCAGATAACACTATGCGATATGCGAGGGCAATTCAGAAAGTAAGTTGCGTTTGTGCCTAGTATGGAGCTGTGTAGATACAGAACCTCCATCTTGGCGTCAAAACGTTTCTACACTCAGTACGCATTGCGCTGTGAACTGTGATTTTTCTATCCTGTTCGTCTTTGCGTTCGTCGTTATCAAAATCTGCACTTCAATAGAAAATCCCGCAAATTTGTAAGGTGTGTTCAGTGATTAAGTTTTATTGACTAGAAAACTCAAACACATTGAAATTCACATTCAAGAAGGTATTACGAAACATTGAAAAAAAGTAGGCGAACGAAAGAAAACAAGCGTCAGCGAAAATTGAGCTCCGAAGTGTTGTTTATCGCACGTCCACTCTCAGATACTCGTACGCGAGAGCTCTTGGATGGTTTTGAATGGGAGGTGAATGATCACCCACAGTACAGCACGGATCTGACGTCGAGTGATCACCACCTATTTCCACTGATGAAGACCTGGCCCGCGACACACCGCTTTGACAGGGACGCAGAAATTCCGGTGTAAACCAATGGATGAAACCGATGGCGACAGATTTCTTCAGAGAAGGAATAAAAAATCGTTAGGAAACGTTTTTCAATTTAAATAGCAATTATGTAGAAAAATAAGTTTCAGATTGCCTCTTTCAAATGTATATAATAAAATTTCTTTTGAAGGAATTGTTTTTGTAATTTTATTTTTTTTTAAATTTCAAAACATACTGTCTGAATCATCTTCACAATCACACTTCACAGTCTGAATCACCTTCACAATCACACTTCACATTCTCATTACCAAGCAAGCTCTTCTTCCTAGAACTCCTAAGACGCCCCGTCGTCCACGTTCCGTGAGCCACCGCTCGCCTCCGCCAGCTTAACGCAATCCCAGCGCCAGTGTCCTCGCAGCGCGCCGGCGGTGCCGCCGCGGGGGCCGAAGCCGGAGCCGAGTCCGGGAGGCTGACGAGATCCGCTGCCGCAGACAAGCCTCTGGGTAATTGACCAAATAAAGCGAACCCTGGCCACCGCCACCTCACCACCCTCCGCCCGCGGCGGCAGCCTCGCCATAACGCCGTTTGTCAGCGTTCCGCGCGAGAGAAGACACGGGTAATGAAATTAGACGCACGTTTCACGTTAATTATGCAGCGGGATCTATTTGCCCGTCCTCAAAGAGGGTCTCGTCCGCGTGCTGCGCGCTCGCCCCCGCTGCCACGCCCCCTTTCTCCCCGCAGCCACCGCCGCCACGCGCAGCGTTCAAAAGGACACAATGAACCTGTTATCTGTAGAACCGGCGCACTTCCTCCGATACCCACCGCCTCGGCCTCCCATCTCTACGTCCTCCTTCCTCCCTCTCCCTCTCTCTCTCTCCTTCCTCTCTCACCGCTCCAATGCGCGGCTTCCACCACTCCGCCAGCCGCATCCGTTCGCCGCGACCGCCCGGGGGTGGATTGCGCGAACGAAGGTAGCGGCGGCGGAGGAGGAATTTCCTCGGGCTAATCGAGGAAATGCACCCAAATTGAAACGCGCGGATGAAGTCGTCACGCGGAGGTAAGCGTGGAATCAGCGCGGCGTCTCCGCTTCAAAACCCCCCGCAGGGGCCGGGCCCGCGTGATTTATCGCCGCCAACGCGCCGCTTCCGTCTTCCGAATAGCGGCTTTCACGTGCCGCCACTCTTTAGAGGCACACGTATCCACTGCGGTGCGTCTCGTAAATGTGGCGTAAGCCGAACTACGCGTTAGTACAGATGGATACTCGCTTCAAAATAAATAATGAAGATATAAGTCTACGCCAAGTAAATAAGACAAAATAATAAAAATTACAAATAGATAACGATACACATCTTCGAGGTACTATTTTAATTAAATTCATTTTATATTATTAGTCGAGAATGAACAGACGAGAATAAAACAAAAGTTATTATTTTTATCTCTTTCCTCTCTGTTGGGCATCGAACATCGATAAACACTATCTTAACGATATGCACTACGAATTCAGCGATCGGCTGGAAAGCGCTTACATCAGACACGCACACACGCGCGCGCGCACACACACACACACGTTTTTGTTACCTAATCTATGCTACAAGTTTATGAACCAACCACAGCATTATGTGTGTACCAAATTCACGAAAGTAATAGCTCTTATAAATATATTTGTCATAAACATCTTACAACTTAATTTACTTGCCTTGAAAATAACCGAAACGACTGGTATTCGTTTGTTTTTATTAAGGTAATCCAAGTGGAACTTTCGATGAGAACTACAAGTAATTCCTCTGAAAAGAACCAATACCAATGTTGCAAAATGGCCTATTTTGGATTCGGTTATACTTCTTTCCATAAACGAAGCATTATCTTAGAATACCTACAGATATGCATTCCATTCTATCTCAATTTGAATTTCGTTTTTAAGGTTTTCCCTTAAAACACACACACACATACACACACAAACATGTAATGCATCCCTAACTCCACATCTTCTTTCAGGGTGAAAACAAAGTTCCTCCTTTTCTTTTCACACACTTTTACGTTTCCACTCTAGGTTCACCATCCATCTTCGGACAAATCAACAACTGAAAAAACTGTTCTCTGGATTTCGTTTTTTTTCCCTTGAGAGACGGACAATAACGAATCACAGAAACCTAAAAAAAAAAAAAAAAAGAATATAAACTCCACGAAAAAAATACAGTGGGTAAAACTTTCAAAATTATTAAAATTCTTAACACATTTTTTTGGCAACGTGAAAATTGTTTTATATTTGAAACGGGTTTATTCAAGGCAAACTAAGAATTAAAAATGTTGTGAATAGTCGAAATGTAGAAGAAAAAATGATACTACACAATGTACAAAAAATACTCAGCATTCCAAATAACACATAGATTCCATCAAAATAGTGTTCGAGTATTTGCTGTGTTCTAAAAAAGAAAAGCCACATCGTCCATCAGAAACGGTTCGTTAAACATATAAGGAGACCGTGAAGGCAAACCAGTAGTTCGAATTATACAAGCTTTTCTATTTCGCAGACTCAGCATTTTAATTTTGTTGACACGTCTTATAAATTGATCATGTCCTTCGCAGGACGAGTTACAAATCACGGTCCCGTTATTTTAAAAATAAAGGTGCTTCGTAACTATGTGGCAGAAAATATTAAGTCCTTAAGTTGAGTAAACCAACCACAAAGGAAATAGAATCATATGAAATATGAAGTTGAAAGCCATCCGATGTTTGTTGCAGTCAATACACGTGAAATCTGAGGCCACCCAACCTCTGCCGACAGCCCGTTAAATTTATCTCTGCGTGTCGCCGCATCTATGCACTTGATCTAGGGTATTTTTGCTCGGAATCGCGCGGGATTTTTCTTCTTTCGCCTCAGCGAAGCGCAGTCTATTTTCTGTTTTAATCCCGTTCCGACACTCCATTCCCCACTATCTTCCGCACTCCATTTCCATATCCTGACATTCATGATCGTCGTACATCTCTCGAAAGAGCGAGCAGTCTCTTATTTTATGTACGCGACTAATACCACACCAGTAAACACTGAACCCGCTCTACCACGATTTTCATTTCACGCGTATAAATAAAGAAAGCCTTTCGCAGTATAATGCAAAGAATATTATTTCCCAAATTCGTGACCCACGTTTCTGCGGAATACTAAGCCTAAGAAAACAGCTACTGCCGATAATACTACGTGAGATAATAATATGATGACTACGTGAATTGAGGCGAGTAAAATCAACATAATTATTTAAAGGTGAGTTCATTTGTACAAGGGATGCTTTTATTTACGTATCAGGATTTAGTTATGTACCAGAACTTCATTTACATGAATTCCTGAAGAAAAGGAAAATAAATCAACGAAGCTAAGAAAGAGCTGAAAGTTATTAGAAATTTTTAGAATATTATAATATGGTTTAAACTAAACTAAAAAACTAAATTATGTTTCACTGTTAACATGTCCGTGCTTTTAACAATTTTTAAAATGTCTAAAAATTATGAACAAAATCTTGTAAATAGAAACGTATTGACAGTCTGTTAGATAATTGAATACCAACATACGTTTCAGCCTCAATATTCTTAAAGATCAGTAGTACGAATATAACCGTTAATTAAACAATTATAAAACGAAATGAGAGAAATGTTCTAAAACTCGAATATACGCCAGAAGTACAAGAAATATAGTTTTAAGAGCGATGTACAATGAGCTAGAAATGCAGACATCCTCACAACGCAGAGAAGCCAGACTTACGCGGCATTCGAACCCACAGCCCAGATGAAACGGGACCGAAGAAAAAAGAACCGTTGTAGTATACCAGATCCATGATACTATTACAAGGAAACTTGTTACAGTATCATGGATCAGGTATACTCCAACGGTTCTTTTTTTCTGTGGGCCGGTACTTGGGTGCTTATGCCCCAAACTCCAGGCGCCACCAGGCCAACCAGAAATGGCAGAAAAGATTCAAAGATAATACATGGTGGTTGAAAGAGCTCCACAAGCAAATCTCGATGCCCGACGCGGTATTTGAACACGCGACGAATCCATTCCAGACTGTCAAGGTCTGGCGTCCGCCTTAGCGATCTTGGCCATCCATGACGCAATGAGAACTAATGGTGGTACAACAGCACACACTTTCTAACTAGTAACAGTTACATTTTATTAAAATACTACTTGTACATACTTTTGCGCAATTTTTGAAAATGTTTAAGATTACATCAAAATAATGTGTAAGTCGTGTTATTCAGTAAATAACATGAAACCATTCATTTGAATGGGCAGTTGCTCTGTCCATTCAAAAAGTAAAATATCTGAAGCAGTTTTTGAAATAATTTGAAATAATGTACCCACTTTTTCGATATCAAGTCCCTACAATACCACACTTTCTTACAAAAATTATTACACTATTTCCACCGTAGGATGACAATATTTACTCATTACTACGTAAGTATGTAGACGAGAGAGAAGCTTAGTGGCCTGAAATGGCATTCACTGATAGATTATTGGAACTGTAAGTGAAATGAGTAGTAGTTTAAAAGCGTATCACCAGTGATATGTAGGCGAGACACGAAGACACAAAGTTCGACAACTCTCGACACACATGTAATTTTCTCAAAAGAATGTTACACAATATTTTCGTAATTCGAACCGATAACGCTTATCCTAAGACACTCACGACAATGCGGAACAATTCGGCCTTTAAATATCGCATACTTTTACGACTTTTGAGAGATTCCGTCTCATTTAGTCCCTTTGATGCATCACGAAGGAGGCGTCCTCCCCACCACTATATCACGATTCTCGGTCCTTCAGCACCACGGTCTAACTTTTATAGAAGTGCCCGTGTCGAATGTTCCCTATCTTCTGCCGGGAGCCAGCAAACCCAGAGCCTCCTCAGAGAAAATTCATGAAAAACAAATCTACAAAATTAGAACGAAAATGTAAAAGAGGAAAAGGAAACTAGTGGTGCTAAAACAGCACGTACGTTCACGCCAGTCTTTTCATTCAAAATTACGCGGAAAGCACTCAATGTTTTTAACATTTCTTTAAAGGACATATTTCATTAAGGGAAGCAATATGTCTTAATAATTGTACTTGTTAAAGTAGTTATTTGAATGTTTGCATTTTTCGAAAAATGAGGGTTTTTAACGAAAACGAGGCCTACACTATTTTCTTAAACGTCCTTGGCATTACCCAACAAAAAATTTTATTAAAACTGATAGTTTTTTTTTTGTTTTTCAATTTTGAAAATGTCCCAGGGGCTTCATGAAAAGTACCTCTCGCCCAAAAAAGAAAACTATCAATTTCAAATTAAAGGGGACGCGACATCAGCCAGTTCGATTGGTGCATGTAAATTTTAGAGAAAATTGACTGAACGGTTTAGCTGTTAGCGTCGTTCACATATGGACCGACGGACGGACGGACAGTTTTACCGTCATTCGAATTTTCGGTATCAAGGACCCAAAAAACATAGATTTTGGCTACATCACGCCTTAGAGGATTTTTTTCTAACTTTAACAGCAGGATTTATCCACTTTCTCGTTACCAGGGCCCTGTAATAAGAGTTTTCTGCCGAAAATTCGCCGTTTTTCGTGCAGCATTACATATTTTTCTCTATACTGGGAGAAAGTAAAAATTTCGAAAATCGCGAAAATTCATTAATTCAAAATAAATGTTTGCCTCCACACGCAAATAACTGCACTAGTCATCTAGTCCCTTACATACGCGCCTCATTCCTTTAATTCCCCGCATTAGCGTCCCGAAGAGCCGGCTGATTAGAGAGAGGGGTGGACACGGGTTCACGCCCTCCCATCGCCCGGTGGCTTGGCGTGGCGAGGTGGGGCGCGGTGCGGTGCTGCGCGCGCCGTGTCCCGCGTCCCAGGGCACCGGGGGCTAAGCCTAACTCTACCGGCGACGCTCGTGTCGGACACGCCCAACCCCCGCCCCGAGCCCACAATCCATCGGCACCTGGGAGAAAACATGACGGATTCATATAAAGGAGAGACACAAAAAACAAGGAACAGAAAGGAGACAAGCGCAGAAAAAATCGAGAGAACCATGCAACCCAAACACACGATGCCCGCATCCCCGTCCTCCCCACCCGACTACCTCCTTCTGGCCTTCCCATGCATCACGTGGGAGTCGTCCCGGGCCAGGCGGCGCCCCGATCCCAGATCCTCGTCCCGGGCGGCCGCGGGCTAAGCCCAACCCTAATAGCGGCGCCCGTGTCGAACAGACCCAATCCCCCGCAGGCCCAGAGCGCCCCGAAGCGCGGGAGGAGAGCAGTTACCGTCGCCGGCCGCTGGAACCGCCGCGCCGCCCTGCCCCGCCGCGCAGATCCACGCGCGGGCAAAGCATAAGAGATTACGGAGAACCGCCGGGACGCGGCCGCACCGCTCCGACAACGGGCCTGCTACGGCGCCCTGCTGACACAAACAGCCAATGAGCCAGGTGTGAGAATAAGCTCATCTCGATCACGTTTTTGTGCAGATTCCCTGATCCATTCAGCAAATGCTGAGATGGTCCCTTGTTTTGCTTCTGGACGTAAATGTAGCTTCACTATGCGCACGTTTTGTTGAACTCTCCTTTTGCTTGTAATGGTAGGAGTAGAGGTAAGGGCGAGTTACTATTTTGTTAGCAATGCAGAGCAATCATACTTGCAATTCGTTTACCGATGCAAATCAGTTTTCTATAATTCGGAAACGAAAATGTCTATTCTTTTCAATGTCCATTCTTTTCTTTTGCTAATCTTTGCGCTTTTTTAAATTTATTTTTATTTATTTATTTTAAACTTACTCATCTTTCAACTATTTATGGTTAAAATGATGGGAAGGGATTCTGAAACTCAAGAAAACGTGCGCAGTTAATCTTCTTCCCCATACGTCACATACAGTTTTTGCTCTCTCTCTCTCTTTTTTTTTGACTCAATAAATCTAAAATCTAAAGCTGACCGTTCAAGCGAAAGGGCGCAGCCTGCTGAGCAGGGAAGCACATGATGTGCAGGTATTGAACATCACACAATTTGCGGGTGCAATGCTGCCGTAGAAACTGCCTAAACAAAAATTGTTATATAATGTAACATGCATCACTACATACTCTGAAAGATGACGTACGGTTCGTAGTCCGCGTTCAAGTCCGGCAATTGAACATTACATATTTTTCAGGTGTAAGCTGACTAGTATTCGTGGATACTGCCAGAACAAAATCGCTGTATTTCCATAATTATTTCCAGTCCGATGAAAGAGAGAGTTACTCATTAACAGAGCACAGATGGCTATTTATTCCCAATATTTTTCGATAATTGTTTATCTGAGATAGCGTTTGTGGTATTGGAAATGTAATGAAAAAATAACAGAAAATATTTCATTTAATTCGACGAACGTGGTAAGGGCATTACAAATGCAGGACAACAGAAAGTGGATTACGTAACAACAGAACTCTATCCTGACAGTAGACATGTTTCCAAGGCACTATTCAATCTAATGTTCGGGAAACGGTAGGATACTTCCTTAAAATTTAATTACGTATTCAAAATGCAATGCGCTTTTCATTAGTAGTGATTCTAAAATATCAAATCGTGGCGTACCAGTAACAAGCTACATTACACGCTATATGCATACACAGCAGAAATGAATGTGTGAAATATTTAGATTGTCAAGCTTGAGTAATTGAGCACTGCGGTTTACTTCACCACCACACAAACGTTCACAAAATTCCCTTTTCTCAAATTTACATCGAGCATTCCATTATACTTGTCACTCCTATTATTATTATTTTCCTACTAAATCATTACATTTTACTATCATACCTCCAAAGCTTACAAAACTCACCGCAATCCATCTCAGACCTACCCAAACCGACCCCGACACACAACTTTAAAAACAACCCCCACAATACGCCAGCAAGAGATCACTATCCTCTTTAATCACCTCATCGCCATTCCACGCACCGCCTTACAACTCGGAACGAGAATTAATGCAGTTGCAAACTTTCGCCTCCGCGCGCTTCCTGCCGAGTTAGCGGAGCCGCCGTTTCAAGCTGCAGAAGCGCGCCGGTGACCTCGCGGCGAATGCAGGCAACGTCAGTGCCCGACCGCTGCCTTGCCACGCGCCTTGCGTGTCGTAAGAAATGCCTCATCGATCACAAAACATCGATGTTACCAATCATTGATGTTCAAAATTAAAACATCGATGTTTATGTGCATTGTTGGTCTTTTACATTCAGTACAATCGAATAAATTAATATTTTAAAATAATTATGTTTTGTTATTTACGTCGGAAAACACGCTCTTAGCTAACAACCATCGAAACAATGCATTAAGAGCGTGACCACAGCAACGGTCGTTAAAAATGCTCGAGAGTGCATTAACAATATTTTAGCACACTCTCGGGTTTAGATATTACTAACGCTCATAAATCTTTGGAGAAATATGTCCCTTTTGCCCCACTGGCCCCCTTGTCTCATTTCGTTTCTTGTTTCCGATATCCCATTTGTCTCCTTGTCCCATTTTGTCCCCAATTTAAATTTTCAATAACAACAAATAAAGAATTCAAATTAGAATTACAATTGAAATTTTAAATACAATGTCAAAGAAAAAACAACAACCATTTGATATTTTACTATTTGAGAATTTTTTATATAAAATGAGCACAAATATAATTTGCACTCGTTTATGAACGCTCTTTGGAAAAGATTTTGAGATGTGTACAAAATTAGTGACTCTCGAAACAAAAGATAAACATTTTGACACTGAGCGTAATGTTTCATTCCTCACGAACGTGAAAAAACATGATAGAGAAAATATTTTATATGAATTATTGGTATTTATAAATAAACTTAGAAGGAAACTTCATAATTTATATTGCTTTTGTTTTGTCTATACAACAAAGTAATCAAACATAGATTAAAATAAATGATCAATCAAAGGTTCACGAATCATTTCATTAGTAAAAATCATTTCTGAACATTGCATGTGCATTAACTATTCACCTATTGAATCCTTATTCGATAGAAGAATTTTCAATGACCAAGCACGCCATCAATCAATCACATTACTCAAATGATCGCCAGGTGTGAGGGCAAATGTTTGGGCACCCAAATTTGTCTCATGAAAGTTCTGAGCTGGTCTGTGAACTGTTCCGGAAATAATTCGTGTAAGGAACATTTCTTTAACTGGAAGGGTCGAAGTGCACTTTTATTGCATTGTAGCAAAATGAACACATTGTTTCCATGTGAACAATCTTCAGTTGGCGGAATGTCAAAACAATACGGTATACCACCCTTTATGCAAACGTTAGCCAACGTTCGTGAAATGAATGCGAATCATTTTTCTACGTTACTCAGCAACCACGCCTCAGATATGATTTGGCAGAAATGAGAGTGAAAAAATAATCGCTCTCGTGACTAAACAAAGTATCCATCTTTTTCAATGCGCCTGGTCGAATCTTTCCAGAGGACAAATGCCGCCGCTAGGCAGACAGGCGCACCACGGTCAAGGGAAGAGTGGGGGGCAAGGCACAGAGCAGTCGATATTCCAAGGTGACACGGGAATTCTGTCGCAACGGCTGCGTCGCGTCGCGTCACTCGGAGAAACACTACCGCCGCACGGGCCGGCTTCACTGCGTGGGAGGGGAAAATGAGAGGAAGAAGCACTTCCAACAAACCTATCAGAAATAAAAAAGCTCCACTGACGAAATTGAATCGCAGAAAGGAGCTTATATTTTCGATTTTAACAGAGTGGCACTTCAAGGTCACGAGCTACAAGGAGAGGGGGAACGTTGTCATTCAATCGGGAGCTCCAAATCGAAAATTTAGTCTTAAAGAAGCTTCCGATTGGATGACAGTGTCCTTCTCGTATTCCAGCTCGTGACCTTGTGCCAATGTGTTTAAACCGGAGTGTATTTTCCGATTTAAACAGGATGACTCTTTAAGATCACGAACTGGAAGGAGAGAGAGGAGGGGGACACTGGCATCCAATCGGGAACTCCAACACCAAAAGTGTAAGTCGTAACGAAGCTCCTGATGGGATGATAGTGTTCCCCTTCCCCGTCCAAGTCGTGATCTTAAAGTGCCACTCTGCTAAAATCGGAGTTCACAAACGTAAACATGGTGTGTACCGGCAACTGAAGGCGAGCGACCTCTTTCCGATTATTCTTTTGCGGCGTTTTTTTGAAGTGAATTCTGAGATTTCACTACCTGTTATAATAATGCTTCTACGCAGATTACGGTCAGGAAACACGCTAACAAAGGAACATCAAATTTGTCGGGGCTATGATGCGCTTGCGGACATGGAAATCCTAGGGTTATGAACTGAAAGAAACGTGCAAGCGACATAAACGCAAGAACGATTTGAGCAAATTACCAACCACCTTGAGTTGTTGATGAAGGCTACTTATTTCATCCTGTCTTGGAATTGAGCTAAACACTTTTGTAGAAAGTTCTGCAGCATAAGATTAACCGATCTTGAGTTACAATAACAAGGTTCCAATGGAAATTTCACACAAAATAATAAAAGAAATATGTAATTGAAGAGCTTTCGAATCCTCTTCATGACCTGTATTATCTCAGACACAAAAATATCGAAGTTCGAAACCTTAGAAATATCACGGCGAAATTACACAATGCAGCAAATTAAGAGCTGGCACAATGAATATCAACAGGTCCAAATATTTAAGTGAAATGCTACTTAATGTCGAAAGGTGCCAAGAAAAACAACTGGGCAATTTATTCACACAGTAATTAATAGCAAACAGTGAGAACATAAATTAAACGTGAATAAAATGTCAAGCAATGAAAACGCGGCAAATGTGATGATGCAACCGGCTGCGAGAGAGAAGTATAAGCGGAGAGAAAGGATGTATAAATAGAATAATAAAAGAAGGCAGGCGGAATACTCAAGAGAAAACAATACTATAAAGATATAGAAGAGCATTTTCAGAAAACATTTCTACAAAAATAAACATCTAGAGTAAACTCATTTCTATAATTCAATAAAAAAGCCATTTTATGATCTTCGCTATGATTGGACTACAGAGCTTAGAAGAAATGACTACACTAAATGGGAGTCCTGATGTTAATAAGATACAAAGAGTTGTTGTAACTTACTTGTTCCGTTGTGGGTGCTATTCACTGATATAGCGTCTTTCTTTTTCGTTGAACTAGACACACATGCTTTATGTGTTGTTGTACATATTCTACACAAGTTTTTAGTACAACCGAGATATTACACTATACTATTAACTTATTGCAGTGTTCACAGAATGCGGCAGCTCAGTTGTCTAGTTCATGGTTTATATCAACAATTGCTTTTCCATTTGCAACAGTTTATTCGTATTGAACCCTATTTTCCACTGGAGTGTGAAGTCTGCAATATCTACTGTGAGAAAGAGATATGCAGGAAGATCTGTTTTTCATTTAACGAGGGTCCGGAGAGCGTGATCAGAAGCATTAATGTCTGTTTTCCCGAATCTCGAGAAATGTGAAGCATCTCTCTTCCAGTTTTAAATACCATAGCGTCCCGTTAAACGCAACTTTAACCGATTCTCAGGATTATACCTCCCTTTTCTTTTTTAGCGTAAAAAGACACCTTTATTACTCTAAATGTACACAAAAACAACATCAATTTGATACTAACCTACATGACGGTATATTATGTGCAAACTTATGACGTCAATTTAATTTCGCTTTCTCGATAAAAACAGTACTGGGCAATAATTTACTTCTGTTTTACAAAACGTTTTATTTTAACAGGACTTTAGCTAATCAGGAGAGCATTCCGGGCTTGAAGAGCTCGGTCGAGAGGAAGTCCACTTTTCTTTCTTTCGAATTCGTTTCGTTGGAAGAACAAACAGCTAAAGGAGGGAAACAAACAAGAGCGATGATCCCAAAGCCACCCGTCAGGGGCGCTAGTTGGGGCCGGCGAACGGGCTGCCAGTGGTCGGGGCATCGGCGGGCGGCAGCAGCGTCGGCGGCAGCTGCGGGCGACAGTGAGCGGCGCGGGGACGGAGATCGAGCGAAGCGGCCGCGGGGAGGGTGAGGGGTGGAGAAGGCAGGGCGGCGCGGCACGGGATGTGAAGCCGTGGAACGGGAAGGCGCAGCTGGGGAAGGGCAGGACAGAGCTGGACGGCGAGGGCGGGGAGGAACCGGGCGGGACGGAGCGGTGCGGGAAGGGATAGGACGGTGCGGGGCACGGAAGGCCAGGACAGGGCAAGACGGCAATGGGCGGGACGGAGCGGTGCGGGGGGGGGGGGGGGCTGGGATGGCAAGGCGCGGGGCGGGCGGGATTGTTAAGGGGCAGAGTGGTACGGAAAGGGTCGGAGTGGGTCGGGATGGGACGGGACGGGGCGGGACAGGGCACGACGCGGCGGGGTGGGACAGGGCGGGGCGAAGCGGACTCGAACGGGACGGGGCGGGGCCGGACGGGATGGGCGGCGGGACGAGACGGGCGGCGGGACGGGACGGGCGGCAGAACGGGGCGGGATGGAGTGTAGCGGATTACGACGGGGCGGGATGGAGCGGGGCGGGGCGGGGCGAGGTGGCGTGGTGCGCTGTGAAACGGGCCTGCGCGGGGAAGCGGCCGCTGGCCAAGGGAATTGCGTAAGAGCGAACGAAGTGGTGCGGAGCGGCGGGGCGCGGCGCGGCGCTCCAGGCCGCAGTCCGCGATCGATGCCCGGGGCTGCTTCAAAGAGCGCCCACCAGGGCCTGCGCCCTAATTACGGCGTAAATGCGCACGCGGAAATGCAATTGGTTTGCTCACGCACACGCGTTGCTTTGGTGATAATCGCCAATCGAGAAACGTGTGTGCCTCTAAACACGAGAATATAACTGATCAAAGTATTTTTGAATAGCCATGAATGTCTGAATGAAGAGCTATTTATCGTTTTTGTTCTCTTCAAACGACCTCAATAGCTTTTCAAGAAGTGGTTACAAAAACAGAAATTGAAAGTACAGTTCACCTACATCGAACACACTGATTGCTCTGATCATGGTTGCCGCAAACGTGACTAAGGCAGTCTTGGCTAATGGTTACGGTTGAATTTGTCTTAGCTCTGTAGCTAAGTATGTCAGCGAAGTGTCTTTGAAGAAACTTACCATCAATACATAGAACACTGAATATTACTTTACACTTACTTCATCTTTCCATTGATGCTAATCGACATCAGGATGCCATCATATTAACTCGTAACAACTAATGAAAACTTATTATATTAACTATGAAATCACATACTGCTGAAACTAATAGTACTTTCTTTTTCCTGGGTTACAATCTAGTGACAATCACACTTAGCTGATTAGAGGTATGCATTTGTATTACGATTTCAGGACGCACTACAAAAGTCTTCACCATAAAACTAATATCACATGTTTATAACAATCCTTTTACCACACACATATTTATAAAATGTAAACGAACACGTTTAATATCTCCTTTATGAGCACGAAGGCGTGACTGCATCCGAATGATACAGGCCTAAAATCCCCCACACGCTCACAACACCACGAATATACCGATTTATACGCATGGACCACATACGGTTTCTGCAACGCAACGTCACATGACATCCGACCTTCACAATGACACGAATTATCATGGCGCTTATCGTCTCGACAAGAAGCGAATGGTTGGGAGCACCACCCGGAACTCGTTTGTCTCATTCACATTGCATCAACGCGTACGGTTCTCCGAATGGGAAGGGAAGATGTGTGGTTCTCACACTGTTACGTATGACAGGCGGTAGACAACTTGAGATGCACATAAAGCAGCTGTCTTCAACAAACATGAAGTTATTTTTACGAGCAGATAAGACGACGCAGTTAACGGACCTTGGGATGTCTCGCACACACAATTATAAAGAAATAAAATGAAGTTCACAGTTTTATAGGACCACAACACGACAAGACGCATCCGAAGATAATGCATCTAGTCTACTACCACGGAATAATATGTATTTTGTATAGTTGTACACGTGAAAATGTTGCCTTGTTTCACCGAACTAGTTCTCATTACGTATTATTTCTACAAATTCATGAACTCATTCAGAAGATCGTAAAAATAACACTCATACCTATTATTCTACAAGTGTGTTGGGGCCTTAAGGCTCTGAAAATAAAATAGCAATTGAAATTTTCAGATGGAAAATAATTACAAACACGCCACGTAACGCTTATCGAAGTTAATTCTTGTCACTCTTGAGATTGTGAGAATCTTCGATTTTCTTCCAAATTGTATGTTACGACGAACAGCAATTTCCCTTTGAAACTGTTCCTTTTTTTCACGTCCACAAAGTTTTCTTAAAAGTGATTATTTTGTCAATTGCGAGATTCTTTAGGGATATCATTTTGTAATTTGCTACACTGTTGCAAAGAAGTGAGTTCAGCTTGAAAAATAAAACATCCTGCTGAATTACTCTTTGACAATATTTATATTTCACATGCCACAGAAAATCCGTGATACAAAATACTGTAATTTTAATGAATCGTCCAAAGTATAAGTTACCAAACCCGGAATTGAATCCGGGCCTACTGGTTTACGCCCACGTGTTCTAATCACAGCCTTACGATTCAAATTGGTCAGTAGGCCCATTTATTGTCCACGAATTTTTGGTGACAATCAATCAAATATTGTCATTTTAGAAAATTCCTAACATTGGCTGAAGAAGACGGACAAAATTCCTTTTTCCCCATAACCCTTGGTCTGTTCACCTGCTCGCGGTTCTCTCCAAATTAACGAAACGAATTAACGGGCCAACGGCGACGTAATTACGAATGGCGTAAATTGGTCGCGGAGTTGGGTAGAATTGCCTAGCAACGACAACACACCGTGCACGTAACAGTGTTGGCCCGGGATAGTTCGTTACTGCAGCTGCGGGCAGCTAATTTTCTCCCTTGGGAACGTACGAATGGCCGGGCAGATAGATCACTGGCCACGGCCAAGGTCGAATCTCTGACAAGAACTTCCGCTTCCGGCACACGAGCACGATGGCGTGACTGCTACAGGCCTGAAACCCCCACACATGCTCGTTTACGTTTTATGTTTCTACTTTTCTCGTAATTATAAATCCGTCAATTATATTCGCTTGAAAAGAAATGCCATTTTGTTGTACTAAAGGATACGAAACAAGTTCTCTGAGGATCATTTCCAATAATTTCAAAAAGTAGTGGTAACTACAAGAAGTCATATGAACGTAAGAGTATTTTACTTATTATTTATATTGTGCGTGGTATTTTACTAATTAAGAAGCGTTATATCTTTACCATTTTCGCTCCACAACTCTATAAGGTTTCTCAATTTACATCATACACACGTGCTAGCCATTTCACAAGCTCATGATCGTCATACATCATTTCGTACGGCATTTAAATTTTCTTCATTAATAATTGAATAAATACGAGCTGTGTGACTGAATACACGCAAACGAGTATTTAATTCAAATTTTTACGCACTATATATATATATATATATATATATATATATATATATATATAATATATATTATATGTGTATATATATACACACATATATATACATATACACACATACATATACATACATACACGGGGGCGGAGTGCCTTCAAATCTCCAATCCCGGGGCGGCGGGGCGGAGGGAAAATTGCGGAAACGTCTTTGAGTGCCGCGCCCGCGCCGTTGAACCGCTGCAGAAGGGCTAGAAGGGCTCGATAGCGCCCACCTCGCGGAGCTCGTGCCTTGCCTACTTTCCATTGGCCTCCGCCGCCGTCGTTCGACGCAGCGCTTCATTGACTGATCATCTGTGTTTCCTGAGCGTACAGTGCTATAGTCGTTAGCCCGTAAGGTAATGCATGCTAAATCCGGAAGGTGGCGATGTTCTTCCCGTACTGGAACCTGAGATCTCGCTCTGTTCTATGTATCGGCTTGCTGGGTTTTCTCTTCCAGGTATCTCCGCTAAAGGGAACTACCCCACCCTTAAGCTCACGTTTGTATAGGGCGTGCGTTTGTATAGAGCATGTAAGTGTGGGTAAGTAACTGGGTGAGGATAGGACAAGGAAGAGGAAGGAAAGACCGCGCGCGATTCGTGGCCCGTTCGTTAAGGTACAGTTCCGGCATTCACTTGATTTCGCTCGAAGAACCAAGGCAAACTATCGATTAGAGCAGCCGGCAGCTAGAACTCTCCTCCCGACAGCGGTAGAATTCAACTTGGCCGCGTAGCCAGTGACTAAACTTCGCCTCCTTCGGGCCTGGCACTCTACGAGCTCCGGGTGCGACCCGCTGCACGGGCAGCGGCCGTGGCCCAGAGCCACGCTGCGCTGTGCTGTGCAAGTGCAGCGGTGCAGTGCGGCGCCGCCGCGCCGCTGCAGACGAGCGCCCCACGCCCCGCGCCCCGCGCCCTGCACCCCGCCCAGCGCGGGCCGAAGCCCGGCGACGACGCACAGTGTGGCTTAAGGGCGATTCTGGACGCCGCCGCTTCCAAACTGAGACTCGTGCGTAAAACTCACGAGTCCAGTTTGGAAAACTCTACAGTAATACAGTAAACTCCCGAATTTTCGCGGGCAGATTATCCGCGACGTGCTTTAAAATCATATTTATATTTTTCCGATTATGAATGAAAATGAATAAATCAAGACCGGCCCGGATAGCCGAGGTCCTTAAGGCTGAGCCATTGCTGCTTCGTGCCTGAAGGGCCGCGTGAGTACGTTAGTAATTGTCCATTCGTCCATCATCATCATCATTTCATACCTCATCCCGCTAGGGCTAACAACTTTGGAGTGTAAAAATGTTTCAGAACAGAAATGCTGCGCCCCCCCCCCCCCAAGGCACGAAGAATAACCCCCAGGAAAATGTGACTGGGCCTCGGTAATAGAATTAGGTAAATTAGCAATTTCCTACTTATGCATTATTGTCTGACACTTTCCCCTATCCCCTGCCTCTCATTCCATTCCTTTTCTTTTCTAACATGCACGAAGAACACAAAAATGGCTGCACTTAATAACACAGAGCCACCGAAGAAGAAACCACCATGAACGCATTGCTTTTCCAACGAAGCTTAATTACGACGATAAACACGGACAATAATTCCGTTAACATCCAGGTAACCCGTATTAGAAGAATATCGTTTAGTTACGAAAAGCCAAATATTGCTAGTGCTCCAAAATGTCAACTACCCACGATAGGTTTAAAGATCCAACGAGCACAGTGGATATTTGCAAATTATCCACGCTGTTTATAACACATTTTTACGCAAAAAAGCTTAATCACTTCAGTTTCGTTACTAATTAATTATTATCATCGGATAATCAAGAGGCCCCGAGCTTCTTCATTCGCTTCAGGATGTCCGTCCGCCTACAACGCCGAATCAGGCCACTGTGCGCCAGCCGAGCAGCGGCGGCGGCGGCGGGGGCGGCGGCGGCGGCAGCGCCCGGTCTGGGGATCAATCCCAGGGCTGGCGAGGCGAGGCGGCCCGCAGCGCTGGCCCGCAGCGCGTCACCCCGCCCGCGCCCGCCACCGCGCCGCCCACGCCTTCGTCGCTGCAGCTGGCGTGTTAAAGCGGGCGTCCTTTAAAGAGGTCGGCCAGCGCCCGGGCTCCGGCCGTGATTACGGGAGACTGTCGACAAAATTGTAAAGATTCTGAACGGGCGTTTCAACTGTCCTATACGTGTAGGTCATTAGTGTGCATTGGTCCCATAAGTGGAGTGCATGTTTTATCGCAGGTGATGGTCGTGTTGTTCCCCTACCGGATGGCGAGATTTGATGTTTGGGTTCACATAGTTTGCGATCAACTGTTTTCTTCTCTGAAGAAAAGGAAATCAATCCACAGGATTGGTCGAGTTGATCACAATTCTAAATGTTGTCTCCATCTAAGCAGTATTTAAATTATTATTCCAAGTATAAGATGAACTCGTAAACAAAATTTCCCATAATAGTTTCTATATAATTCTATTTCACAAATGTTCAGTAAGAATTCATCTTACGTTCTATTCAATAACTGTTAGTATGTTTCCTTAAGTATAAGTTTATGACATGCATTAAATATGTTTCGCATCAATTGAAGAGTCTCAAATTATAAGAAAGTCAAGTAATCTCAGTTCTTCTGTCTTTTTCTTCTTGTCGTTTACTTGTCGAGCTGCCAGTGTCGTTTCCGCTCTCAAACTCCGGCTCCTGTCCGCTACGACCTCAGACAGTGTCAGGTCTCGCCTACTGGTGTAACGGCTGCACTAAGACTGCTCGAGCGAACAAAATCGTTCCCGCTGCTGGAGTATACAATACAATCGGAAAATTGCATTTCTGGCAATTTAATTAAACACGATTTAAGTAAAAATTGATAATATGTCTCTAAAAAATGCTAAATTATTCTTAGGTTACGTGTAGAATTCTAAGTACAACCAATGGTGGTACAGCAGCATATACTTTCTCGCACTATTTCTACCCTTCAAGTTTTCAAACATAGAGAGAATGCGACGAATATGGGACCAGCACATTTTTTTACTGCACTTAATGATACACATAGAGACAATTTAAGTAAAAATTGTAGCTGTATTTTATAAAATAACGTATTATAGTTGTAGTAAGACGCCGAAAAAGAGTAGAACTTCGGCAATTTTCGAAAAATTAGGGATTTTAACGAAAAGAGAGCTGCGCTTTTCTTTTAAGCGTTCTATATGCTACCTGAGAAAGAAGTTCAATCCAAAAATTCGGAGTCATTTTTGAGAAAATTTAAAAATGCAATTGATGCTGCATGTATCAAACTCTCAAAAAATAAAAATATTCGTTTCAATCTCCCAAGTCCTTGAGTTCCTTCAGATCGATCGGCTTTGGGAAAAAATCGGCTGAACGCTGTAGGTGCTAGAGTAGACTATACGAGTAGTTGACAGTAGATTCGCCGCTAATCTTTTTTTCGCTAGCAAGGAGCACACAACGTGGATTCGGACTACACAATATGTTAGAGAAGTAATTTACTACATATAGGAACAAGATTTAATTACTTTCTTGTGGCAATGGACCGGCAATTTCTTTCGAAAAATCGCCGATTTCCGGCGCACGATTACGATACTTTCTCTCTTTAGTCAGGCGAGAAAGTAAAAAGAACATGGTACCTCCAGAAGTGATTTTTGAGCAGTTGAAAGTGCGAACTTGTGATGTTCAATAGTGTTTCGTTACGACCTTATCTTTAATAGATATGACTGCTCAATGGTCAACAGATGGCACACAATATCCATTACTCCTCTTAACATTCTCGTAAGAGAAACGCGACATACTTTTACCCGCGTAACTCTAATGGGCCGATATCGCACCACACACAAATGGATAGAAACACACACAAATGGATAGAAATAACACATGCTGTTCATTTCCCAGACCCACTCATAAAGATAACGGGCTACATAAACAAGGGACACGTAATTGCTCTCTAAGGAGCTAAAACTCTTATCCGCAGACATATGCAACAGAAAAAAGGGCATTAAGAATCGAATGAACTATCGATTTTTCTTCATTTGCGATCAGTGGGTCTAATACAACAGTGCCCATTGTCAAAAATTATTCAGAGAGAGAGAGAGAAAAAAAATTATGACAGTTATGAAACCTCTAAACGAAATTGTTCACGTTGGATGTAGTTTGGAGTATCAATTTATTTTTCAAAATTCTTGAATTTAAAAATACATACATTTAGACGAAGACGTCGTATTATCAAACAAAACTTTAAAAGTATGTCACATTGAGAACAAAACGTAATTGAATAAAACACCAAGATCTTATTTTCCTATCGTTATAACGTGATTATGGAGGTAGGCAATGGCACAATGATTAAAAATAATTGTCGCGATGTAATGCCAAAGACATAAAGATCGTAAAGGAAAAAATATTTGTTTACATAGTTTGGCGAGAAGACTTTACGGCGATACGTAAGTCCTTAAATATATGGAGCAATTCCCCCTCCCAGAATAATCTTTTTTAAATCGTATAAAAACGAACAACTATTTTTTTTTACATATTTTGGGTCAATGGTTGTGGACTATGCTACTACTTCCTTGAACCTCGCAATAGGAAGCACTGAAGCACAGTCTCGCAGTTAGAAAGCCAGAAAGGTCAACAGGTCTTTGGTGACAAAGCTCATCTAAACTGGTTGGGAGGTTCACGGGGTTAATCGAGAACACCAGACAGACACAACACTGGCCTACACAAGACGAGACCAGCGGCAACAGATACCCCAGCACACGTCACTCCCATCTCGGGAAACAGGTCGCAGGTGCGCGGGAGAACACATATGAAGGTTATTTGAGGCGAAGGTCACACTGATACGTTTCAATCTTTTTTAATCCAAACAAATCAAATATACCTTTTTTTTTACTCATTTTCCACGAATTGTTTCTGTTAAAATGCAAGACGCATGCTAATCAGTAGAACTGAATGTATGTTTACTATTAACGACGAATAACTTTACAGACACTGTATAACCATACGTTATGAACTACAACTTTTTATTAACATTTTTAAAAAGTAATTAATTTTTAAAAGTAAATAATATTGTAAATTTAACGTGAAATTGGACAGTAAATTGAAAATAGAATATTGTTTAGTCTTTGCTCTATTCATTTCCTCATAACATAACCACAAATTAAACACACAGGATGAACATATTGAACTTACGTAAATCGAATCTTTGAGTTATGTACTCAATGTATAATAACTTAAACTTTATATTACATACAACCTTTAGAATTGTATACTTTATATTTTGTCATTATTTTAGACAAACCTCTGAAGTACTGAAAAATAATTGTCACAACGTGATTTGAGTAATGAACATTTGATACTACTTACCATTAGTTTCACATCGTGAACAGTCCTGTGTGAAGTTATTTCTCCTTTATAAAACAATATTTATCGCAGAAATTGAAAACGTATTGTTTCGAGAAACATCAGTGAATTAATTCAATAATGTATTTTTGCACTTTCGCCTGTACACAAGGTGCTGTGCACCCTGCCAATATGGCCTCGAGACAGTAAAAAAAACAAGTGACGATACCAGTCAAAGAAAATTATTAAATTCCACTGAATCTAAGCTCGACAATTTGCTCGTACACACTCACGAATAACCATGTGAATATCCAACGAGCAATCAGTCTCGCATTCGATAAACACTAATCATAATTCGACAAAAATGTTTTTTGGAGTTTCAAACGTTTTAAACAACAATTATTCAAAATATTTTTAAACAATAATTCAAAATAATAGTAATAACATAATACTTTTCCCTGGGCTCGCGAATAGGCCCGACTTGAACAACGCGTGCATGCACCATGCATATACCGGGGGCTCAGAAAGATTATCTCGGTGGCAACTGTATATAATTTTTATCAACGTTTCAGCGTTTAGCTGGATCCGATGTTTATCATCTAGGATTGTTAGCCCCGGGGGTTTAGAAGATGAAATGACGATGATAGGGAGTACTGAGAGACCGCCACGGCACTACTGCCTTAGCGATCTCGACCATCTGATCGATTAACATTATTCATTTTTTATTTTTAAAAAATTACGTCAAACAGTTAAAAACTGTATAAATTCAATAACCGACTTCAATGAAACTGATCCGATTTTCAAGATCGCCACACTGTTATTTTTCATTAGCAACATATCCGTCCCTAACCTCCAGCTGACTAACGATTGTAGCGTTCGGAGAGCGAAACTCGAAAGACACAAAGCGCGCCAACGGACGACGACGCGACGTCTGCTTGTGAGAGAGAGAGTGAGAGAGTGAGAGAGAGAGTGAGAGAGAGTGAGAGAGTGTAAGAGAGAGTGAGAGAGAGTGTGAGAGTGAGAGAGAGTGAGAGAGTGAGAGAGAGAGAGTGAGAGAGAGTGAGAGAGTGAGAGAGAGAGAGTGAGAGAGAGTGAGAGAGGAGAGAGAGAGAGAGAGAGAGAGAGAGAGAGAGAGAGAGAGAGAGAGAGGAGAGAGAGAGAGATGAGAGAGAGAGAGAGAAATGTTCTACGAACGAACCTTTCGGAGCGACAGACATTCAAAGCGGGAATGAGAACGTTGCAGAAGTACATTTCCTGAGGTGACGTTATTGCCTGGTGAAAGGATCACAAGCCTGACGGACGAAAGAGAACAGAGACGGGGCGGGCAGAACTCTACACAATGCAGCTGCATCGATCGTGCTGATGAAATCTGCAGAAACACGCGGCGCGCTGAACGCAGCCCGAGCCCTTGTCTTTGAAAATCGGTCGACTTCTTCTCTTCTTCAAAGAGAATTCCGACGCGTCATTTCAGCCGCCCAGAAGTTCTTCTGGAAACGAATAGAGCGCAATTGGGAATCTGAGGATCTATTCACTCATCTTTTTGATTCCACAAGTCTACATCCCGAAACCATTCTTTGAATGATTCCAATATTATTGTGGCTGTAATTGCCACAATCACTTCTGCACCGCGCTGATTGCGATTCAAATTCACGATGGGTTCCC
Organism: Gryllus longicercus; assembly: GCA_038098605.1. Classification (NCBI taxonomy): domain Eukaryota; kingdom Metazoa; phylum Arthropoda; class Insecta; order Orthoptera; family Gryllidae; genus Gryllus; species Gryllus longicercus. Next base: position 1,645,662 of record JAZDUA010000277.1, on the reverse strand, counting down.
AATATAATTGTGGTTGCCACAGTGCATATAAAATAATCAACAAAATCAATCATTACCTAGGGAAGCAATGTTTTTACATCTGCAAGAATATTATAATAACTATTGTGGTTATTTATGCTAATTATAGTTATTAGTAACCGTTAATAACTGTTTAACTATAACGTAACACAGACTGATCATAACATATGTTTACATTTTATTGCATGTTGACTTACTAACATATTTCAAATAATTCGTAATGTATAATTTTTTATCATTCGCACTTCATTAATTAATAGTCTGTAATCTACAAATTAAAGTACTATGCAACAGTGACAAAATGACTTCTTTTTTAATGAGAGCAACATAGTCTCAAGTAATTCTTACTCTTAGAAAAGCAGTCAAGTTGCCTCTTTTGAAACAGTTTGTGCTTTTGCCTTTCAGAAGCGCGCAATTTATTAAAAGGTCACCTTTCTAACTCTTTTTTTCCTGTTTTCAGTTCTCATTTGCACCGTTCACTTAAAAAGAAAAAAACTGCAGGCAATTCAATACCGCCAACGTAATTACACGTCTTTATTCTATAAATTACTTCTATAAAAAGAGCACGGAAAGTACAAAAACTGCCCTGTACAGGATGTCTTCTGAAGAATCCTCAAAATTATTTCAATTTGCAAAAGATTGGAAAACTCAAATCTATTTTTAGTAGATAATAATGGGAAATGATCTCGATTCACGAAACTTTTTCAAAGTCATAATACACTTATTATTGAAAGCAAATATTTCGTGTCTTCAACACGAAAGAAAACAGTACTATTACGTGCAGTTTTTGACTCGCACAACAACAGTACTTTGATTTGATTTATTTTGTAAAAGAACACAAAAAACTAAGAGACGTTTGAGGGGAAATACGATTTGTGCACGCACCTGAACTCGCTGACCAACTAATCAATGATGGCCTTGCCGAGCAAAATCTCATTTGATCACCAAACTTTCATAGTTAACTCACCCTTTTCGTGATCCTACGATGCACTGGCAATAAAGGGCATGATAAATGTGTCTGCTTCTTCATCGTTAAACTTTCATCTCTCTGCACTCTGCTCTCCCCCCCTCTCACGTTCTCGGACGTCACTCAGGTGTCAGATTGAAGCCTCCTTTGTTAACTTCGTCGAGGTTTGATAGACTGCGAAGGCCGACGGAATGAATATCCTCCTCTGCCATCGTTGTCAAGAAGCGGCGTCGAGCCGTCTTCTGCGCTACACCAGATTATTTTCCACGACAGATGCAGATTGAGGCAATGATTTGGTGTAAAATCACGGTAATGGAGCGCAATAAAAAGGAACTACTGCGATTCGAAAATACGACGTGACGTAAAATCTTAGACGTGAAAAGAATAGGAAAAGATGCACCTGCTTCTCCATCTTTATTTGTTTCCAACTAAAAAGGTTGCATCACCGATAAGGTGTTACACGTAATTTTAAAGCGGTTTCGAAAATGCTATGATTAGAACGACTTCTGTAGAATGAGTTTCAGTATTAGGGAATATTTAGGAGATACTCGTATATCGTAGATGCAGGAAGTGAAACAGTTTCAAAATCCAGATTTTTTAGTTAAGCGAAGAAAATATTTACACACTACGCTATTTTCGCTGGGGAAAGGGGCATTAAGATACTTCAAATGGTAATTGCAACTGAACCTCCGTCTGAGTGCACAAAACAAACTGTTCCACTCAGCCTAAAGTTCTGCTATCAATTTTGTCACTTTCCTTGATAATCGACGGTATTTATTCGTGAATTCAGGACGAAGTTTAAGAATTTTGATAGATTTGTGGTTACGAAAGATTTTTGTGGCGTTGCATGAGGTTAAGTGTAAATAATTGCAGTGCATCTTTGAATCTACTACACTCACATTATCAAATGTAAAACACCTAATACATTACACTTAGTCAAACGGGTTAACTTGCGTAACCAAAGCGAAAACAGAATCATGATTCCGTGGATTACGATGAACCTAGAAAAATCAATTATTAAAAAACAATAACTTCAATAATACGAACTTTCGGTGTTTCTTGCTACGTTGCTCCTTTTTGGTGAATGTTTTTGCTCACACTTGCATGGATTTTATTAGATAACTTTGTAAGGGCAAAAGTAGGACAGTTAACAGCCCCCCCCCCCCCCCAGAACATTTCATTCGTCTACATTTTGACTGTCTCTTTCGGTAACTCGAGACGATGCTACTGTAAAGGCTGCTTATTAACTCCCATCGTATTGAAATATGAAGTCTTCACTGTAAGGTGTTTTCAAAACATCCAAAACATTCATAAACTGAGGGCATGCTAATGAGGCGTTGCTGACGTTATTAATGGGTGAAATAATTGAAGTCATCTTTGTCAGCCTACATGTTCAGTCAACATTAGGTTGATACAGATCACTTCACTTATTTCATCCAAAATATTCAGATCTCTCAAACGTACATAAGGCGGCGATGGTGTAACGGTTAACGTATCGGGCTGTTATACCCAAGTTGGCGGGTTCAAACTCCATCGACGCCGTGGATTTTTAAGTACGCCTTCCTTCGGAGGAGAAGTAAAGCCGGCTGCCCCATGTTAGTAGATTTACTTGCATGTAAAAGATCGTCAAGCCTAAATGACGCCTCTGAGCTAAAATCGTCTGTTTTAAAGGCCAAACGGAATTGGCGCGAAATTTGCGTGGTCATACGGAAGAGCGGGCCTGATGGACCGAGTCTCGCAACGTAAAATAAGGCATCTATTCAATACATAACAGACAGGACACCTCCCAGAAGAGACGACCTCCATGTCCACCTCCGCATACTGCCTCTGCTGAGCCTTTGTTTCCCCTACAAGCCGCAACGGACGCGCTGTTCACACTGCGCGCATCAAGGTATATAGTTTTCAATTATTTCGCAAACACACGCCGCGCGCGGTTGAGCGCACCGTCACATGCGTGTATTCCAGGGGTCGCGGATCAGCTGCGTGTGCACCACGCGTGTCCCACTCGCTCGACGCCGCTATCGCGGTGTGCTGCGCGTTTGTTTGCCCTTAAACACCGCGATTATGCTGTCGGAGGGGCGGGTATCTCGTAATAACATTACCAAATCAACAAGGCTCCTCCGTTGCGGGGAAATTACACTGTCAAGAGAACAATCCCGCGCGACAATGCCGCTTTTAGTACGCAGCGAGGACAGAGAGGACGCGCGTCTGAAAAGTAATACCGATTCCAGCCCGGCGATATTGGAACGGCTCTTGCCTTTGATGGCGGAGGGGGCTTACGAAGGCACGCGCAGGGGCTGAAAGGTACGAGGTACTCCTGCGCGCTGCCCCCTTTATGGAGCGTGATAAATACCCCCCCCCCCGCTTTTTTTTTTTTTTTTTTTGGTCGCCGCTGATTCGGTCGCGAACAGTAATATGTCAGCGCGCGATTCCATCGTCCTCGTTATAACCGCGCGCGAGGTTTCATCCGCTGTCCTCTACACCAAGGGAGGGTCATCGCCGAGGTACTTGTCGCCATGTGAATAGCGCCGGAGCCTACTACGGCAATGCGGGTTCTCTCGTATGTTCAGGGATTTGAAATAAACTGATATGAGGTGCCCGCAAGGCTTATCCACATCAGCAATGGAATTCAGTTTTCGATGTGAAAGCAGGACAATTCTTACTTGTCAATAAAAGACCCTCGTGCCAAGATACATGTCTAATGGCGGTATACGAAATCCAACATATTTCGAAGATTCATTGTGAATTCGCGAAGAGTAAATTTATAGGTTCTGCCCGAAGAATGTATATTAAACAACAACTATTTACTTGTATTAATCATGCGTCGGGGCAAATAGATTTTTATGTGATCATTACAGATGTAAACATAAGTGTTTCGAGACATTTAATGAAACCTCTGTCTATTGTCGGAATAACGCAAATGTTATCAGTATGAATAAACCACATCTGAAACCCAAAATTCATAGCACACTGTAATGGGGGTAAAATCGTGCACCATTTAATACAAGAAGAAAATTATAATCGTCTGGCTGTGTTGACTTCTCCACCAAAGAAAGACTATAAACAGAATTGCCAGAGTGAAATAGAATTCATACGTACTTTGTATGTATACACTGTTTGTGGTCACGCAAATTTCGAATTTTCACGCAAGGCAAGCAACACTACCTTAGAGGATATTTTTTCTTTAGTCTTTAGGGACCAGTAGCTAACGTAGCAATCTAAGAAAACTGGCCAGACTACATATATTCATGACAATGACAACTACTGGCTATTACAACTTTTGGATTCCGTGTTCAAATCCTAGATAACTACACACAACATTCTCTGGTATCTTGTAAACAATTCACTGTTCTCAGAAATGATTATCAATACATGAAATACATAACTTTCATGAAAGTTACGCGAAGCTCAACGGTATATAGAACAGAATTTGTATATTCTATCTCCTACTCTATCTGTAGTATGTGTTCTCGGGCGCGTGAACTACTAAGACCATTAGTGCCGTGAGTGTAGTGCATGCTGTAACTTGCGAGGTGAAAGTGTTCCACCCCTTCTGAAACGCGAGAACCGGCGGCGACCAACACGTTGGCCCTCCAGACAGTCGGCGCACCGCCACAGCTGAAGCTAACCGTATGCTTCTGTCTTGTCACCCGAGTAGTAGTATACTGGTGGAAAAGCGCATGTAAGTGTGTCTGTAAGAGAGGAGAGGGCAAGGAAGAAGAAGCAAAGATCACGCGCTGTCAGTCCGTGGACAGGTTGTCAAGGTACGGCTATGGCATGCACCTGGTATTGATTCCTCCCCAACAGATCGCAGGCGACCACGTGCTTCGAGCACCTACCTCGTCGTCATGACACGCCGATCGCATTGAACTGGAACTCCAGCCAAGCGTGCGCCTGCCCCTGGCTAGCCTGGCGTGCTGTGCCGTGCTCGAGTGAAAGTGAAAAAGGGTGTTCCCGCCAGCGGCGGTTGCGGTGACGGTGACGGTGACGGTGACGGTGGCGGTGACGGTGGCGGTGACGGTGGCGGTGTCGATGATGGCGGTGGTGATGGCGGCCGCGGTAGCAGTGGTGGTGGTGGTGGCGCGGGCGATGGCGAGGGCGGGGTCGGGGGCGCGGGCGGGGGGGGGCGAGGGCAAGGGCAAGGGCAAGGGCAAGGGCAAGGGCGAGGGCGAGGGCGATGGCGAGGGCGAGGGCGAGGGCGAGGGCGAGGGCGTTATTTGTGACTGGCCCGGGTGGTGGCGGCAGCGGCGGTTGGGGGCAGGGGCAGTGACGGTGGTGGTAGCGACGGCGGCTTGCCGCTCGCCCCGACCGCTCTTCGCGCTCGCTTATCGCGCTGTGGCAGCAGCAGCAGCAGCAGCAGCGGCGGCGGCGGCGGCGCCGCGCCCGCTGCGAGAGTCGCGATAACGAAAGCGATTCTCGCGAGGTGCCGACGCAAATCACACGCGCCCTCGCGGACGGTTCACGCGTCGCCGCCGAGTCTGCGGGCGAATCGAAATGGAGGGCGAGTTGGTTGGGGGCGGCCCGGGAGGGGGGCTGGCGGTTCCGCGAGCAAATGGGTGGTTAGGAGTGTATACGGGTGGTTGCGCGTGCGATTGGATGGGTAGTTGAGCTGGTGGGCAGGTGGTTGCGTGAATGGGTTGTCGGACGATTGGATTGAACGACGTGAGAATTGTTGGACGATTGGATAGCGGACGGTCGGACGGAATGAAGGTTGGAAGGGCGGGGAGTTGGAACAGCGGGCGGTTGGAAGAGAATGCGGATATAGAGGTTGTGCGAGTGGGTTTATTAAGCGGGTGGGAAGGCAATTTGGGTCGAAGGGAAAGCGGGGCGGGGTGCAAGAGTCGTTGAAGGGAGCGGCCGGCAGAAAAGGAAGTTACGCCCTCTCAAACGCAAATACACTTGCAGGAAGCGCGCCCCGTGTACGAGGGAGCTATAACACCGAGAGATGCGACGTGGAGGCGTAGCGAGGGAATCTGTGTGAAAGGTCTCTGTGTTTATGAAGGAAATAACGGAAAGCCAAAAGCAATGGGGTGAACGAGTATAAAACGCCGAGTTCAATCGAAATTCCCTCACTTAATCAGCAAGATCAAAGACATCAGTAAACCGAAGGAGAACTTGTTTTTTCCCTCAAACTATTATCATTTCAAATGGTCAATTTCATAATCATCTCCATGATTGAATAATAAAGAATAACACCACTAGTTACACGTACATCAGGCATGTCTAATATCGTCCTTATGAGTGAATTGCATCCTCCTTCAAACGGATGCTACCCTTCGAGTTGTCCATTGATCTGCTTGTTCCGTGTCATCGAAGTGACAATCTTTGGACACATTCAAGACACGCAAGTCTACACAAAGAGATTCCGAAGTTCAAAACGACATCAATATCTAAAAAGAAGTATTTCAACAAATAATATTTATTCCTTCCGTAGCCATTCCCTTTTCACTGTGCTAGAGCTAAGAGAGACAAGTCATAATGAACTCTTAAGTAGGCTATCAACTGGGCACGAAAGGCAGTCTCGAGAACAGGCACTCAGTTATCAAAGGTCGTAACGTCTTTCTATCCGACGTCTAACGTCGTTAAGTCGTTATTCCATTGTGTGCATCTTGCATTAACAATAACCACTTAACTCCCAACAGTTTCCGTTCAAGAGACGTACAAATCGATACGCAGACAACGCGCTGCATCACAGATAAGAATCAATGATAAAAAAAAAAGATTCCGTCTAATTTTATGCGAAGAGATATTCCCATCAGTAAGTGAGACATGGAAACGGAAACTAAACGCAAACTATGCGTAAAATAAGGACAAATGGGGTTTTGCGACGAGACGCGAAGTCACGAAATCGCGAAGTGAAAAGAACGCGGCAAGGAAAGCAAAGCACAGCAAGCCAAAATAAAATTAATTCAACTAAAGCCACTCTTAAATCGCAATAGTAAGCTCTCATTAAAAAATGCCATCACCATCTATAAATCAATAATTAGACCCCTAATGCTTTATGCATGCCCTATCTGGATCAATGCTTCTAAAACTAATATAAATAAATTACAGATCATCCAAAATAATTTCCTCAGACTTGCCACTCATGCACCCTGGTTCATCTCAAACATTCAACTGCATAAAGAATTTAATTTACCCCCTATACTTGACCATATCGCGCTTCTATCTAACAATTTCTTCTCCAATATAAACACAATAACCCAAGCCATCCATTACGGCCTAGCCACCACCTACCAGCTCCCAACAAGAATAAAAAATAGATATCCATTAGATTCATTCCTCAGCATATTTTCAGAACTCAATTAATCACATAGATGCTCTGTGAGCTTCCTATTCATGTGTATTTAGATTTAGTTGCAAGATTAGCATTTAAGTTAAATATAAGTCATAAAAATACATATGATGTAGTATACATAATACTGAACTATGTACATTCGTTCACTAATAAAGATATACTAAAAAAATAAAAAAAAAATTAAAAGGGGAAGCAATGATGGTCGGTCAGGGGCGAGCACTGCGGGGAGGGGGGGGGGGGGAGCGCGGTGGCGGCAAGGACATGTGGCGAGCGGCGTCACTGCAACAAGTACTATCGCAGCGGCGCAAGAGCACACGAGCCGACGCGGAGGGAGATGGCAGTGACGGTGCTGATGGTTGAGGTGGCGGTGGTGATCGTAGAGATAGTGGCGGTGGTCACAGTAGTTGTAGTGGTCATAGTATTAGTGATGGTGGTTGTGGCGATGGTGCGGCAGCAGCGGTGATGGTGGTAGAGGTTTTGGTAATGGTGATGGGGTTGGTAGTGGTTATGGTGGTAGTGGTCGTGTTGGTGATGGTGATGGTAATAGTGGTAGGGGCGTGAGCAGCAGAAAGTGGCGGTGGCAGCGGCCGCGGGTGTGGTAGCGGTAGGGCGGAGTCGGCTGTGGCGAAGGAGGCGAAGTTGTGGAAGTGGCAGAGGCGTAGGCGCTTGAGGTGGCGGGTGGCGGCGGTGGAAGACGGAGGTAGTGGAGGAAGACGGGAGGGGCGGGGAGACGATGGTGGCGGCGGCGGAAGACGAAGGTGGCGGGGAGACGATGGTGGCGGCGGCGGCGGCGGAAGACGAAGGGGCGCGGGGAGACGACGGCGACGACTGCGGCGGCGGTGGCGGCAGCAAAATCTATGATCGCTGTCACGTACTCGCCCTATCGACAGCTGCGATCGCCAGACGCCTCACAATGGCAGCTCTGGAAGACGCCTACAGCGGTCCTAAGACACATACCCATCTGCATCTCTCCAACAGGGATGCCTATTCCAATTTCCTTTCGTGAACGAATCCTAAAATGTTTTCGAACATTTTCAGTTGATAAACACAAGTTCATAAGTTTAGAAACACAAGTTTATAACAAGTTCCCTTGTTACAGTATCATGGATCTGGTATACAGCAACTGTTCTTTTTTTTCCGTGAATATTGCATGTTGAACAATAGTAGCTTTCGTAGCTTTACAGTGTTATTCCAGCCTTAGCCTAAAAAGACCAATGCCTCTAAACCAAAGATCTCTAGATCGTTTAGAATTCTTTCATACAATAATACTAAAGATATTGATAAGAAAACACTGGTCTGATATTTTAAGAAAGTAAAATTCCAAGGTGGATTTTACAGCAGAGAAATCATGTGATTCATTATCTTGTTAAATGAAGAATTACAGAATGGTAAGTTATGCTGTTCTAAGATAATATAGCTGTCTTTATGTATAATGATGCATAATAGTAATTGTACAGTAAAAATCTGAAAGAGAGTAACTGATCAAAAATATTAAATAGAATAGAATTCTGAATCATGTAAATGAGAAACAAGCAATGAACATTCGAATTTCTAAATCTTGAATCTTTTACAAGATTCGAGAAATCTGAAGTTTTGAAGGTTCCTTATCAATCAGCTTTAAGTCAAAATTAATATATTTACAGCATGAAAAAACACGCGGAATTGCATCACGCTGCGCGTGTCAATTTTCATAGTTGTGTCAATTCCTTTAATAATAATAATAGCTATCACTATTTGGTACTATTCTCTAAATTGCCCTGATTCATAACACGTATATAGTTTTCAAATACCTGATGACATACAAACGTTCTCTATGTCTGCGAACAACTTCAGGTCTCTTTTACACAGGGTGACCCTAAAACGTGAATTTCTGAGGCGTATTAAGTAACAAATTAAATTAACAAAATAGTTATCCGTAAAGTTTCAAAGCCGATTATTCAACTTTCATAACACCGCTGCTTCAATAAGCAGCCTTCCCCTTTGCACTTTGTGTTACAGCTTTCGCTACAAAGCCCAACGCGTAACGTAAACGTCTTTTTAGTTCACAAAAACGCGAACTTAGCCTCCGCGAGAACTGCGAGCAACAGCTGCGTGCAACAGCGATCAACCTTTCGACCTTTTGGGAGACCGCGAGCCGATAGATTTTTTTTATACAACATTAAGTTCCGGAACCCTCAAATTTAATGGAAAACATCCTTGAACATAGCTCAAATAGTTAATAATTACGTACGTCATAATTGTAATGAAGTGCTAATTAACGTACGAGCTTAACACAGAGGAAGCATTACAAATGTTTAAAAATTAAATATTCATTCCTACACTAGTAAATTTCGCAGCATAATAATAATAATAATAATAATAATAATAATAATAATAATAATGTCATTATTAATGACGAGCATATGAGTTTCTTTGGGAAAATTCACTGTATGAAAACTTAAATTAAAATACATTCGCCTGAGTCTTCCGACACATCCACCTCAAAATGTGTTTCCTGCTTTGTGAGAAATATCGAGAAAACAAAGAACATATTCCGAAAGAACCCCAGGCCGTCAGATGCAAGAAAGAGATGAGGCAGTCAGATTCCAGGTAATGGTTGTCGATAAAAAAAACTGACGTGTGTGAGACGTGCTGTTCATGAGGGAGGCGGCAGCGTGTCACAACACGAGGCAGATGTGCGAGGTCAATAGTCGGGCTGCAGGAAACGAGACTACTACAAAGAAATTAAATGCCGGAAGAGAAACTTTGACGGACATTACAGACATATTTAAACGTAAGTAGGCCGTTTACGCGACTCAAACGAAACAAAGGAATAGGTATGAATGCAATAGACGAAATTTGAATTTCTCTTTCATACGAAACTTTTGTACATCTATTTTTTTCTTCAAAATTTCTCCCGTTTCTGCCTCCTGTGCCTCGCAAAAATAATGTGGAGCCATACATCAAGCTATAATTCATTACATAAAAGCGATTACTTAAATGTGACGCGCTTTTAATCTCTCTCCAAGGATCATACATTACGTTGACACAGTGTTCTAAATGTTAATCCCGTTTCTCCTTCAAACCCTGTTTACAGGGCAACTCAGGCTCAGCAAACAGCTTACAGGGTGAAATATAAAGCAGTGTATCTACTAAATAACGTTCAGAACCAAACTTTTGTGTACATAAAAATCCGAAGACTTACCCCAGAAAACATATTAACACTATCATTTATCACAGGCACAACCGTTTTTGGTTCGTCTTTGAGAGATATATTAACCCGTCGAAACATACAAATAGAAAAAAAGAACTCCTACGTGTGTTCTTAAAAGGTATATCTAATTGTAAATGTTCCATTTTTCACTTTCTGGCAACATCGTATGACGCAGCATTACAAAAATTGCACGTCCGAAAGCAAGAAACTCCACCGTTGGCAATTTATTATTAACTGGCGACATTATTAATGGTTTGGACAAAATTTTCAGACACCTGCGAGCGCGAGGAAATTCAAATGCATGGAGATAAAATAGAGCCAGACACCTTCAAAATATGTTAGAGGATAGCATATAAAAGTGAAACAGCAAAGATATATTTAACAACTATTTTTGGTGAAATTCATGTTCCATGAAAAATAATAATAATAATAATAATAATAATAATAATAATAATAATAATAATAATAATGTATTAGAACTATGGAACTAAAAGGTTTAAAAACATGAAAAGACATGCACAACAAAGGAAGAAACAATTTCCTAGAAAATTTAATTAGTTTAAAAGTATGAAGTAAATACCAATTTCATTCCGAAAAATTATTTACTTATATATTTATTTATTAACTAGAGTTTAAGGCCTCTTCGACAGCGGAGGCCTTTAAGGCTGGAGAATGATGTTTAATGAGTGTATGATTGCGACACCGATTATGAAAATGATGCAGCGTTGGTGGAATTTTAGGCAGGATAATCGGGAAAGCCCGAGAAAACCTGCCGCGAGATCCCTCTATCACTACGAATTGTAGGTGCCTTGGTTGGGATCAAACCCTGGGCACAGCGGTGGAAGACGTGAGTGCTGGCATTTACGACACGAGCCCCGACTTCTCTCAATCAAAAGTGCTTATCTGTTTTAATTAAATACTAGTTATTTATGTGGCACAGCCGTTATGTGGTATAATCGAGCTGCGACAAAATGTTTTTGCCGCCGAAGATCATTAACGCCGGTGATACATAATTTAATTTTTACATAATTTTATTGATTCAAATGTACTTCTTCTTCTTCTTCTCTTCTTCTTCTTCTTCTTCTTCTTCTTCTTCTTCTTCTTCTTCTTCTTCTTCTTCTTCTTCTTCTTCTTCTTCTTCGGCTGTTACCCTCACGAGTTTGCCGTTCTGGGATCTCCATATATCTCTATTCTTCCAGTCTTCGTTTTGGAGACTTCTATCTTCCATCGCTTCACTTACATAGGCTTGCCATGTCAAAACGGGTCTACCCCTCACCCTTCTTCGTTTTGGTGTCCAGTGTAGGAGTTTCCTAGGCCATCTTTCTGTCCCCATACGTTGCACGTGACCATACCATTGGAGTGTTTATTTTCTAGTCTTTTTGTGATGGACGTAGTTACCCCTGCTCTGTCCCACACAACTTCATTTCTAATTCTATCCAGTCTGGTCAACTGTAGACACCTTCTCATATAATCCAGTTCTACTGTTCTTATCTTGTCTCTCCTACGTTTTGTCAAAGGCCACATTTCCGCTCCATATAACAATATGTTTTCCACTATACTCTTAAATATTTTCCTTTTGGTTTCCAGACTTAAACCCGAATTCCAAAGAATTCCATGGAGTGCCCTTGTCGCATTTTTACCCATGCCTATTCTTGTGCTGATATCATCATCCACCTTTCCATCATTCGTGATTAATGTTCCTAAATATTTAAATTTCGAACAAGATTCTATGATGTCATTCTCCACTCTAATATCCGTTTGTTTTCCTCCAACACACAAATATTTAGTTTTATTAAGATTAATCTTGAGACCCCATCTTTCATAGCTTTCCTTTAATTTCCTGAGCATATACTCCATATCGTCCTGATCAGCGGCAAAGACAATCTGATCATCAGCAAAAAGAAGCGAATGCAGTGGGCAGTCATTTATATACACTCTCATTCTCGAACATTTCCTGTACCAATCTTCCAGAACTTGTTCCATGTATATATTAAAAAGGAGAGGTGATAAACTGCATCCTTGTTTTAAACCTTTCGTTATTTTTATTTTACTTGTTAATTTATTTCCCAGTTTAATACACGCTTCAGTATTCTGATATAACTTTTGTGTCAAATATATCCATTTTTCGGACACTTTAAGTCTTCTCATTGCAGACCATATTTTTCCTCTGGGCACACTATCATAGGCTTTTTCTAAATCAATAAAAGCCATATGCGTTTCTAGATTGTGCATTCTATTCTTTTCTATCAGCAATCTAACACAGTGTATATTATCCAGGCATGATCTACCTCCTCTAAAACCACTTTGTTCTTCATTAAAAGTTACTTCTTTTTCAATTTTCTCTTTTAGAATACTGGCGAATAGCCTAGCTATTGCCGGGATGACACTGATTCCTCTATAGTTTGCACATACAGTTTTATCCCCCTTCTTGTATATAGAGCTAATATATGCAGTGTTCCATTCCTCTGGGATGTCTCCTCCACTCTCTATCTTGTTAAAAATATCTTTTATATAATGTAATATTTTATCCCCTCCAAATTTCAGTAGTTCCATTCTCACATTTCCAGGTCCCGCTAATTTATTATTGCCAGCTTTCCTTAGTGCTCTTTTTACATCCAAAATTGTAATTTCAGGTTGATGTTGATATGTATTAATTGGGTCCTCATCCACCATATATTGGGGTCTATCTTCTTGTAAAAGTTGTTCATAATATTCTATCCATTTATCTGATTGAATTAATTGCAATTTAGTACTAGTCACATTGCTTCTCATATTTTTTATAATTTTCCAAGCATTAGAAGATCTATTATATCCTATAGTATTATCTATGTCTCTACACATTCTATCCCAATATTCCTCTTTCTCCAGTTTCACTAACGCTTTTACTACCTTCCTCTTTGCTACATAATCTGATCTCGTTTCTTGATTTCTTGTAGCAATCCACTTAAGGTAGGCCTTTTTCTTCTCTTCTATCTTGTTTTCTAAGTCTTCAGAAAACATTTCTTTTTTAGAAGGCTTCCTTCTTTTCTCTAGCCCCAAAGCTTCCCTTGCAGCTTGGAAAACAACGGATTTTAGATGTTGATACATTTCTTCAGTACTTCCATTTTTTTGGATACCATCAACAGAGTTTATAAGAATATTATTGATCCTATTTTCATATAGTGCAGCTACACTATATTGCCTTAAAAGGTCCGTTTTAAAAACTTCGTCCCTTTGCTCTATTAAAACCTCTGCTCCTTCCTGTATTTCTTTGCCACGTCTAAATGGGAAAATAAATTTCCCTACAACCATATTGTGATCACTTCCACATTCTGGTTGTCGAAACACCCTTACATCCTTTATTTTCATTTTCCTTTCCTTCCGTACAATAAACAGATCAATAATGGACTTAATATCTCTAGATGGGTCTATTCTTGTATATTTATGTATATCCTTGTGTTGAAAGAAGGTATTCGCAACACAATATTTTAACTCCTTACACAAATCTAGTATTCTTTTCCCATTATCGCAAATGTACTTATTTACTAATTAACTAGTTGTATATATTGGCTTGGTTTGTCTTTTCATATTTCCCTCGTAACCTCTATCATCTCGATACAGGTAAGTTACGCAAAGTATATCAAATTCCGAATCGAAGGCAATAACAAGCGATACCGTACCTGTGAAAAATAAAAATGTTAATACAAGCATTTTCATCGATCGAAAGAAAAACATCACGAGGACAACAAACAACTATAAACTAGCGAAAAACGAAAGCTCTTAACCAGCATCGGCAGGTCGAGCCGCGGCATTCCGCAACCCGGTCTCTCCACATCAAGCTTCCTCGAGCCGCTCCTCTGGCGGCGAGCGGGAGGGCGCGAGATCGACGGTGACATTTCGCACAGCGGGGCTCGCGGCGCGTCGAGGCGTAAAAAGGACAACGCAGTGAGCGAGCAGGCGAGGGTAGTGCTCTGCGGAGCGGGGGGGGGGGGGGGGGGGACTCCGGCTTCCAGGAAGCGCGCACCCGCCACATCCCTGCTCGCAATTCCGCCCGGGGGTGCGGGGTGAGGCGAATGGAGCGAAGAGGGGCGAGAGGGTGCGTTGAAGGGGCGCGGGTGGCTTGCAAAGCAAGCGGGTGGCTTGCAATGGGGTTCAGTGGGACACTTTGTGAGTAACGAAAGGACAAGGGGGGGGGTGGAAGTGTGGCGACGGGAGAAGGACGAGGACTCGAGGCGGCGCGAAACGACAAAGAGGGGGGGGAGGGGCTGGGTAGGGCGGAACAGGGGGCAGACAGGGAGGGGCGGGGCCGGGCGGGGAAGGCGAGGAGGGCGGGTTCGAGTGAGGACGGGCGGAGGCGGGGCGCGGAGAGCAGGCAGGGTGGGGTGGGGTGGGGTGGGGCGGGGCAGGGCGGGGCGCGACGGAGCATGGCAGGGCACGGCGAAGAGCATCAGGCATGTGCGGGGGGGGGATGTTTCATAGAAATGGTAGGGAGAGTATGAGTCACTTTGCAAATGTAATAAAGGTTACTTTCCCGAAGATTTAGTAGAATTTCTCCTCCCCTCCCCCAAATGGTGAATAAGATGTTATTTAGTCACGGCAGAAATTGTGGTGGGAAAAATCTTTCAATGGCGACCCCATCTATGGAAGGTTTCACAAATGCTCAGTGTGTGAGTGTAACTGTACGATTCGTAAGGCTCAACGTGGACAGTGTTCTAACTCTAGTTGCAGCTGAACCTAACGCTACTTCTGGTCGACGCCAGAGGGCAACGCCCCGTACCAAACAAGTTCGCGCTCCACTTATCGCCTTGCTCCGCAAATAGACGAAGCCCGCACCTCACAGTCATAACAGACAGAAACACGACTCATTTGGTACATGCTCAGAATGCTCTAGGCATCTGTAAAGCCGAGTCTATGTGAAACAAGACGAACCGAACGACTCGTTAAACACGCTACACAAACTGAATTTTTGTATTAATTATTAATAATATTATTTGTCATTCACGAAGTCATAGAGGACCGAGACAAAATAAACACAGTTGACAAAAGAAATACAAAACATCAAAATACCAAAATTTGTACAACAGAAAACATATTCTTTTGTATTAAAAACTATTAAATCTGCTACAATTGTATCACAATGGTCTGTCAATTTCCTCGAAAAAGTTCCTTACCAAATGGAACATTGCCTTGTATCTTTCAAGTCCTAGTGAATGTCAACAAACGTAATTTTATGACAGTATCCATGCCTCTAACGAGTCCCTAAAAAGTAAATACCGCATCGGATTGCGTATCTTATTTTCCAGAGGTGGAAATTGATGTTTGACGAGATAATCCCATATCTGTACAAGCCACAACAATAAAGCTGGCCATACAAGAATTCCCCCTACTTCCCCAGACCATCCTGCTAAACCGGTCCAACCACCTGGGAATAAATTTCTTGATATCGATTCCTTACAACACTACGAACTCCTGGGGAGAAAGCCAGTTGGTGACAGCATCATTCAAACGAACGAGCCCCACGAGAAAACATCAACCATACGAGCTGAAACGACAAAGAAAGTGTGAGAAAAAGCAGGAAAAGCACACGTGGAAGATACGTCAAGGAGAAACAAACGTGCCATTTGCGCTAAAAAAAACCGCTTCTCGTTGATTCTCGAGCGAGCCAGTTCCCTGCGCTAATTGTGACTTCCGCTGTCCGAGGCCGCCTTCCCGCCCCTTACCTTCCAGCGAGAGATACAGCGCTGTCTTGAGCAGGAAGTGGGTTCCGGAAGTCGCTTGACCTTCCGACTGGTCGCCTCATCCGGCATTGGGGATGCCCACACCGATCCACGCCGCGACGCTTCGTCCTGTAATGCCTCGCCCCACGCGTCACACCACGCTTGGTCCCCCTTCGCCACTTCTCGCTTTACCGTGTATCGCCCTGTCATACAACGCTGCGCCCACCATATCGCGATCCGTTCTCTCAAATCACTTTAAACCTTGCATTATCTCGTTTAGCACCGCTGCTCCACGTGTCTTTTTGCTTCACCCTAGTATATGATGCTTCTCCCACTCGTACTACGCGTCGCTCAACTACTACATCGCGTCCAGCCCCGTGACACTTCATCCCTCGAAACACCACACTTTATTCCTCGAGACACTAAGCTTCATCGAAAAAGCCTACGCTTAAGCAAGCAAGATACTACGCTTCATCCCTCGAAACACCACGCTTCTTCTCGTAGACACAACATGCTTCACCCCACGAGACACAACGCTACATCCCGCAGACACTACGCTTCATCCAGAAAGACTCTCCGCTTTACCCCGCGACACAATATGCTACACTTTATACTCATACAGAATTCTCCTCCCCGCCACACCACGTAACGTCAGAGCCCCGCCCGTGTCGCAGTACGCAGAGCAGTTTCCCGCGTGCCGCGCAGCCCCGACCAGTGCCGCGCGATCGGTTTCGATAATGGAGGCATCACCCCGCGAGACACCACGCGATACATTACGCTTTACCCGCGACACCCCATGCTTCACCCCACCAAGCACTACGCTTCATCCTGTAGACATGCTTCATCCCACCAGACCCCAAGCTTCATCCTTCCAGACACCACTCTTCATTCCACGAGACACGACGCTTCACCTCGCAAGACACTACGCTTCCCACGCAAAAATGCGCTTCTCGTTTTACTCAAACACTTTCCTCTTCGCCCCACCACGTAACGTCGCTCAGGGCCGCCCCGCCCCCGCGTCGCAGTACGTAGAGCAGTTTCCCGCGCTGCCGCAAACAATGTCAATGCAAGAACACGCGTGGTGCAACGTAGTGTCTGGCGAGATGAAGAGTGGTGTCTGGAAGGATGAAGCGTGTGCATCTCGCGGGATGAAGCGTACGCAGCGCAGTCTCCCGCGCGGACGCTTCACCCCGCGACACCACATGCTTCACCCCACCAAACACTACGCTTCATCCCGCGAGACACTACGCTTCCCACGCAAAAAGACGCTTCGCGTTCCACTCAAACACTTTCCTCCTCGCCAAGCCACGTAACGCCGCCCCCGCGCCGCTATACACAGAGCAGTT
Organism: Gryllus longicercus; assembly: GCA_038098605.1. Taxonomy (NCBI): domain Eukaryota; kingdom Metazoa; phylum Arthropoda; class Insecta; order Orthoptera; family Gryllidae; genus Gryllus; species Gryllus longicercus. Next base: position 1,628,144 of record JAZDUA010000277.1, on the reverse strand, counting down.
TCCCGCGCGGCCGCGACCGACGCCGCGCGGGCGGGCGAGTCCTTGCGCTGGGAGCGGAGAGGGGAGCTGCGCGCTTACATTTGCATTCGCGCGCTCACCTCCACGCTAGTCGTTCACATTCGCCGCCGCGCGTGCGCGCGCGAGGGAAGGAAACAAAACACGCGGAAACTCGTACGCGGCGTCGCACGGACTCCGCCGCACGCTACTCGCGACGCAATAAAAAAAGTTCGCGAGATAAACGGCGCTACTTCGGCTCCGTGGAACTTTCCCCGCGCTACGGCTGTGTTGTGGCGCCGCCACCCACCGAGACTCGGAGGACTGCTCCGCCCTGCTTCGCAGCACTCGCCGCAGTCACCGTTTTGTTCCTTTTCCGTGCCACACGCCCAAGTGGCGTCGACGCGACACATTACGCCTCGCGACCGTCTCTTTGCCCTCCAACTTTTTTTCTTTTTCTTTTTTCATTCAGTACCTTAAAGCATATGCTCACATAGTTCCTTGCGTTCATTATCCAGAGCAGTGGTTGCCGAACACACTAAACTTTTCAGCTCACGTTCTGTGTTTAAATCTTAATGTGTCCCACCAAAAGATCCCAGGGCAGAAGTAAGTTATTTTGTGAAACTACCCACATTAGTAAATGTATGATGATGTACTTGGCGCGACAGCTCGTGAACGAGCTCAGGCCTACCGGCCACGTCCCTCCCTCGCGGCCATAGGTTAAGGAGGTACGTGTGGTTAGCACGTAGACATCCCCACACCCGTATTCCGATCATCTCATCGTCACACAGCAACATATACTGGTACATTGCAAGGAAAACGCACACTATAGTCTTGGCTCGACCGGAAATCGAACCCGGGGCTGCGTATTGAAAGCGAGCACGCTGACCAAGAGCTAGCCACGAGCAAATGTATGACGTACACGCGCAAAATATAACTGAACTAAACTTAAGCTCGTACAATCAGCTTTGTGACTGTCCATGAAAGTTGCACGGTGTATTCAAGTAGCTGATGCCATCAAGCATCTCTCTCGAGTTCAGGGGAGTACGTCCAAGTTAGACAACCTGCAGGTGATCCGACGACCTACCGAAAATTTCTCTTTGAGTCATTACATTCGCGCCCCGACGGTTTGGCGAATTCTTGCCCAAGAGTAATTACAACGTTAAACCCGGTCTTGTATTAGTATTTATTTTCGACAGTTGTCCGGCAGAACAGCAGAATAAGTGGTCTGAGCTTCGCCAAAAATATACAAGCATTTATTCCTCTACTTCCTCGTGCTCCGTGGCGTACTTTTCCATTTCCTGTCGCAATCGCACATCTCTCGCGCAAGTCCGTATCTTCATTCGGTTCTTTCACGTCACCTCACTCCTTGTAATCTCTTGATTTGCCTTGAACACAAAACTGCATCTTGTTGTTTCACACTTATCCTTTTTTTTTAATTTAAGGTCCCATCAACATCTAGATCATTAGCGACTCCTATTGCATTAATGGTATAGTAACAATGAAGATGACATGGTCTGTTGATGAGAATAGAAAGGATGAAAGGACATACACATACACAACAACGCACGAGGCGAGGCTCCAACCCGCGACCCTTTGGTCCGAGATCGCTACGACACTAATGTGTTAACGGCCTCGTCCATCTAGACCGGCACCTATAACTTATTCCTCCTGTTAAAAGAAGTTTTATTTTTCGGTCCCCTTTGATCCATTTCCCTTTCACTTTGTTAGCCTTCTCGCTAACGCTGCGTTCATTCGCGCTCTCGAATGCAGTACCGTGTCCGGTCTGCTGTCCCTCCTTCTACGGTTTCCGTGGAAACCGTATCGTCAAACCCGCTCCGCCGCGTATTGATGTGGTTTGAGTGTTCCTGGACTCAGTATCTCCATCTGTGTTTTGTTTCACCCGACTTCGCCAGGATTGTGATTTAACTTGAGCATGGTCCGGTTTTCAACCTTCTCTATAATGTAACCTCTTGCATTGCCTCACTGCCGGTCTTTGCGGTCTTTCAGGGCTCTCCCATTACAGCAACATTCAGGTCTGTTGTTTCTCTCTCATTTCCGATTTTCGTCTCAATTCTCTGCGTTCTTTCTGCATATCTCTTCCGATTCAACTGATGACTAAAATGAAGAGTTGATTATTTCGTATTTCTAGGCTCGTCGACTCCTATGATCATTAGACCCGTTAATGTAGTGCATGTTTTTATAACGGGAGGTGGCGATGATCTCCGCTTAAACGTGAGATCCGGCGCACTATATACATTAGCGGGCTTCCTCTTCCAGGTACGGCCCTCGGTGTGGCACAGCCCCAGCGGGGACAAGCTCTAATCTCCCGAAGTGCATGACAGTGTAGTGCATATAAAGTATAAGTGTGTCTAAGTAGTGAGAGACCTTAGGACAAGACAGAAAAACGAAAGATCGCGGGCGGTTCTTGGCCCGTGTGTTAGGTACCGCTCTGGTATTCGCCCGTTGTCGAAATTACGGAAAACTAGCGATCAGAGCAGTCGGCCGCTGGTATTCTCCTCCAAACAACACCTGAATTCAACCTAACAATCTAATGAGAGTCTAAAATTATGCCACCGACGGGAGTCGAGCCATAGAACATCCATGTCCCAGGCACTGCTGTGACATCAATTGATGCCCTAAATAACCTCAATCGGAGACTTAAATAAAAGATATTTTAAAGGGCCATTTTATTTCATGTCGCTCTTCTCCTCGACGATTGTGACTGTGCTATTTCGTTAGCGTTATCGTAACATTGCCATCGCTTCGCTATGTTTCTCAACATCGTTGTCGTTTTACACGAGTCTCCACGATCGCGGATGGGACGAGACGGACCAGACAATGATTCACAACAGACCAGATTTGGTGGTGATTAACTTGTGTGAGAGATATATCATGCTTGTTACCTATCCCAAATACAGGTAATATTGAAAGTAAATACACTGAGAAAATGAGTTAATATGCAGATCTTGTTGAAACCGTTAAGAAACAGTGGAATATGGAAAGAGTCAACATCGTTCCGATAATTGTTTCAAGCACCGGAGTCATCCCTAAGTGTCTGATGCGGAATCTCAAGCAGCTTGGTATGAATGAAGACATTTACAAATTTATGCAGGAAGCAGTAATTATTTCAACAACAAGGATAGTCCGGAAATTCATGGGAAATTATGTACTATGAATTCTTTTGAAAACAGATGTATGTTGCTTTGATTTTGTAAATCTGTGCAATAATCCATTTAAATGTACCAATGAAAATAATAATAATAATAATAATAATAATAATAATAATAATAATTTTTCTCATTCATACTCCAATTCTCACACTGATTGGCACCATTCGCACTGTCACCCCATTCTGACCCGTCCTATCCTCCCCTCCCTCGCTCAGCTCCCCGCTCCGGTTGCGGTCTTTCACGGTTCTCCGAAGGCTGCGACTTCGGACCGGTCCGCTGCTTCTGCATCCCCTCCCCCCGTCTCCGGTTTTCGCGGAATCTCTCGGCTCCGTCTCGTTTCTCCGCAATCCGGCTCCATTCCACCTCCACCTCTTCCCCGTCGGCGACGCGTCGGCCGGCAATATGAAGAGAGGGGGTTGACGGTGGCCTTTGTCCCGCAGAGTCCCTCCGCGTGTGGTCGCGTGCTGCGGCTCGGCTTTACGAGCTTTGCACCCTTCCCCCCTTCCGCCCCCCCCGCTCCCCATACTCTTATTTCCGAGGCCCGAGTAGGTCAACCGCGCACAGCCCGGCCCGGCGGAAAAAAAACGAGCACGCGATCGGACGCAGAAAGAAATCTGGGCAGAGGTCAAGATCTCAATTCTATGACGTCCCGCTTTAGATGATGATGATCAATGAGTTTATTTTTAGAGGACTGGCAATAATTGTGTCATGAAGGTTCAAGATAACCAATAAATAGTTGTTACATTGTAAACTAGATAATAGCAAATCTTTTAAAGCGCGTATTACTGAACATTCTTGAAATTGAAGTTAAAGTTGCCGTGTTTGAGACAATTTGGCAATTTTCTCTCTCCCGACTCATCTTAATACAGTGTATTATTATTAATCATTTCTTCAGAGTAACTCGCGAAGGTCGAGTTGTTCGTGGTATTCATGTAGGTATTTTATAAATAAAGTCGGATCTCAAGTCTTTTCTAACAAGTTTAATTCTCATTAGAGAATAAAGATCAAATATTTCGTATGCAGGCCTTAGCTTTATACCTTCTACAGAACTTACACTACCTACTCGAAACTCAACATTCTCCCTTAAATCTAATCTTTTCCATTCTTTCCCAAGAGGCGATCGAGATACTCTAGACCAAGCTGGAATCCAACTCACCTTATCCAACCGCAGTTCCACCCAGACGACACCTGACGCAGCCGGGAGCTGTGGTGCGGTAACCAAACAGGTTGCTGCGCGGTGAGGCAGGCAGTGTGGACAAAAACAAAGCAGAATCGGAGGGATGCGGGGGAAACAACACGGAGCGGGAGGGAATGAGGCGGGATGAGGAGACGGGACGCAAAAGAACAAAGCATGTAGAGGGAGGCAAGCGGAAAACAGGAGACACAGCAGGGAGTAAAATGTGGTGCACGAGAGTCACAGTAGCCGGTGCGGGGAAGAGAAAGCCCAGGATGGACGAAGGCGGGGCGGGGCAGGGCAGGAGAGGGCAGCGTAAAATAGAGATAGGGAACGGAAGGCCAGAAACAGGGGAAGAATGCTGTGGGGGCAGAGTTGGATAGGGCAAAAGCAGAGCAGGGCAAAGGTCAGGTCAGTCAGTGCAAGACATGGCAGCGCAGCGCAGTGCAGTGCAGGTTAGGTCAGGTCAGGACAGTGCAGTTCAGGGCGATGTCAGGTTAGGTCAGGTCGGGTCGGGTCAGGTCAGAGCAGGATGCAGAAGGGTGGTGGAGACGCGAACAGCCACGGAAAGCCAAGCCAAGCCAAGCCAAGATGGGTCTGGCGCGCGAACCAGCACGGAGCGAGGCAGAGCGGGGGTGGGGCGGGGCGGGGACGGAGGCGTCGAACCGGCACCGGGCGCGGTTCCGCCACCTCCGCGGCGCAGCACCGCGCCGCGCCAGCCGCCAGCGCGACAAAAACCTGTTCTCCGAGGATGCTGGCCATCGATGGCCGCTCTTTGTCTCTTGGCGGAACCGTGAAGTGCGGCCGCGGGCGAGCGCGCCGCATCCGGCGGCCGCCCGGCTCGGGGCCCCGGGCCCCCCTCGCCCAGCGGCGCTCATTTCGATACTCGCAGCTCGCGATCGAACAAACTCGCCCACTTCGCCATGACCTTTCCAGACAGCAGAATACGTAAAGATTTTGATTTCATTTAGTCAGCGGCAGTAAAAACTGTGTGTGACGTATCGGGATGAAGTACCCTCTACGCACGTTTTCTTGAGTTTCAGAATCTCTTTCCAATATTTTAACTACAAATAGTCGAATATTGAAAAAAAATTCAAGCAAAGCGAAGATAGCAACACTTCATAACTAGACATTATCGCTCTCTTTTAAATCGCTAAAATTGTAAAATTCCTTTTAAATCCTCACGTCACGACGTCATGACCGTTAGGGCAAAAGTGCAGTAGTTTCATGGTTTGTTTGGCAATCATTCAATGGCTTGAATTGAATGGAATGATGCCTCATATAATGTGGCGAGGTTCAGGCGACCAGGCCTGCTCTTTTGTCTGACGCCCCAAATTTCGCTGAGCTCCTTTCACCATCAAGCGGAGAAAGAAATCATCACTCATAACTATTGGTGATTGCTGATTAGCCAATGGGAAGCAGGCGATTTGATTTAGCTCAGTGGCTTCTACAAGGCTCGAGTATCTTTTACATGCAGTAAATCGACACGGGACTGCCGGCTTTACTTCCCCTCCAAAGGAAGACGCCCAAAGCGTATTCGGTCGGGTGTGAACCCGCAAACTTGGGGATAATTGCTCGGCACGCAGACCGTTATACCACCGAGCCACTGAGTGGCACATCCACGATCATGCTATCCATCAGGAAGATTCTACAATACAAATAAAAACAATAATAAAAGAAATCGACAATCCCATTTCCTTTATTTGGTAAATCACGGCACGTCGCATGTCCCCTCAGCGGACGTGGCGCACGTGTGTACCCGCGCCGGCGGCGATCGCCGTGACGCAGCGACCGCCATCGAGTGAACTCCACCGAAACGCGGCCTTCGGCGGGACAAAGCCCGCCGCCGCCTCCGCCTCCGCCGCCGCTGCCGCCGACGACCGCGTGCGCCCGCGCGTCGTGGCTGGCCGCCGCCACGGCCGCCGCGCCGCCAAAGCCAAAACGTGCGCGGCCCGCGCTCTCAGGCTCGCCAACTCACTAACGCACACAATGGCCGAAAGCCTGTACTACCTTCTGAAAGCCCGGCCCTCGAGCCAATGGGATTAGTAGGCGGTAAGTGAACAGAACGGACGGTGCATCAAGAAAGACTGGGAGAGTGGGTGGAGATACGTTAATATTTGATTGGTAAACAAGAGGAAATGGTGGATCATGAATGGCCCAATCCCGCATTTATGAAGCCGAAAGGAGGAAATTCTGCTCGTTGCTGTGATTACGTCAGGGTCTACGCAAGAGTGGAGTCAAATTTCCAAACATATTGCTGCCGTTCTTTGCCAATGGGATCACTCACCGAGAGAATGTTTTGCTCTCGAGCGTTGTACGTAACATTATGGGGCATAATGGTGGTCATCTCACAAACGTTATGAACAAAAGCTTAGGGAGTAATCTAGTATGAAGAATCTATCAGAAGAAGTTTTTATCGAGTGTCAAGCACTCGTGCACTTACCATTGGAATCTGAAGCGCTAACCTAATACGCTCTTGACGTCCGCATGAGGGATGCACACTAGAACAAAGATAATACATTTATAAATAAGAAGATAATAGATGCATCTCAGAGAGCGTAAATAAGCCACGAAGTGCTTTTTGACGTGAAACACTTTTTTTCAATATCACAGGGAGTGTTTGGTAAAATGGCGATAAATCGTTCCATGTTACAAGAACATGTAGGTTTACAACTCGCAGCATTAATCTCTTCTTGGAAACTGCGCAGTGACACAACTCACATGAGTCAACCACGCACGTGCTCAATGTTCCCTCATTTTCTCAAATAAGCCGTGTTTAATTAACTTTGAACCCTTTTGACACGAAACATCCCTAAAATCGGTCCGGAGGAAGTATGTAAGCAAGTCCACATGTGACGGAAACAAAAGACACCAAGATCGCTTTCTGTCTTCGCAACCGTACGAACCAGAGCCTCGCAATTATAGCTGCTTGGAAGAGAGAAACCATTACACCATCACGCAGGTGTCACTCGCGGAGATGACGCCGTAGAGGTGCAATGCAAGACGCAAACTGAGCCTTTGGCCTCGCGCGATAGTGGTAATGTTTAAACGAGCACGATTGCTCCTGCACGCCACACCAATAGCTATAACATCAGTTCAACATGTACGTTTTGCAATGTGTTATTAAATTAATGCGCGTATTTGTTTGCATCATTTCTGCCCTCTACACAGCATGCACCCGACATTTGAGATAATTCACTGCGGACGTGTTCACGGTACAGCTTACCCGAATTCACAATAATGATGAAAAGTTCTCTATTTTAACTTGCACACACTAGGTGCTGAAAAATCAGAACGATTCGTAGATGCTTAGTTGCTGTAGACTATACTTGATATAATATATTGTGGTACAACACTTATTGGCAATGGATTAACACTGGAGTACTACTATTATTATCTCAAGGAAAGAAATGTAACTGAAAACGCATTCATGTAATTACAATTACCTAAGGGAATATTAGTTTCACCTTAAAAAAAAACAGTATTGTTCCACTCATACTGCGAGTAGAAGAAAATTACTAAAACGTTTCCGAATAATAAGAAAAGAAACTTCAGGACGCACAGTAATAGAAATAAAGTAATCAACGTCACTTACAGAACGAAAATTAGTTTGAAACATTCACAGAGCGAAATACTTCCCTACGAGTAGCTTGTTGGGGCTTTCGCTGTCCCGCGCAAAAAGTGAACTGTTCCGCAAACAGAACGCCACGCGCGGAGGACTTGTGCTATACGTCAGCATCATAAATTCCAAGTATGAGTAACAAAAGAAGTCTGCTACCAGAAGTCACTCGTTACAGACTTTTGACGAGAAACAGAAATTTACAAACCCTCAGGGGGTTAGAGGCTCCATTTCTTCAAGAACCGAGCGTGTTGCGACGTGGCCCCACAAATATCCCATTTCGCGGTCCCGAACCGTATTTCCAGTGGGGGCGATAATCGAAAACTGTCCCGCCGCCCGCGTAAAATACTCGGAGTTGGCAGCCCCAGGGACTGCGGAGCGAATGCCGCCGCGGGCAACGCTGCTGCGAGGACGGATGGTGGTCTGGGTGGACGGGGGGGGGGAAGGGGGCGATGAAGAGGGTGGGGTGGAGGAGCGAGTTGCGCGGAGGCGGTGGCGTATGGGCAAGGGAAGACGGCAGGGACACGTGGGTGGGCGGGGCGGGGCGGGTGAGGCAGGGAAGGAGGGTGAGGCGGGGTTTCAGGAAGGATGGTGAACGGCAGAGTGAGGCGGGGAGTTCCGAGTCGTGTAGGGCGGGGCAGGAGTAGGGGGGTAAGGCGTGTCGGGGTGTGGGAGGCGGGGGCGAGGGGTGAAGGAGGTGGAGGCATGGGGCGCGGCGTGACTGAGGAGGGGTGGGTGCCAGGGCTGGGGGCGGGGACTGACGGGGGTGGGGGACGGAGCGCGCCGGGCAGAGGGAGCGGGACATGGCGGGGTGTAAGGGAGCAGGGCGGGGCTGGCGATGGCATTCGTAGGCAGTGGCAAAGGCTGACTGAGGAGTCGGGGAGCAACGAGGGCGGGCGGCGGCGGGGACGAGCAATGGCGACAGCGAGAGTAAAGGTGGGTGGTGCTAAACGGAACCTGACGAGGGCGGTCTAATGCCAGTGGTAGGGATGTGCATGTGGTCAGGGCGGGGCGGTTTGAGGGAGAAGAAGCGTTTATGGGCGGGACGAATGGAAAACTTGAATATGTTGGGGGCGAGAAAATAGGGTGAAGGAGGAAATACGGCGTAGATGAGAATACGGTGAGGTTGAGAATACAAAGAGGGTGAGACTGTGGCGAGGGTGGATATACGGTCAGGGTGGGTATGCGGTGAGGGAGGGTATGCGGTGAGGGAGGGTATGCGGCTAGGGATGATATTCGGTGAGAACGGGTATGGGTGCGGGTGGGTAGGGATGTGGGTGGGTATCCGGTGAGAGTGGAAACGCGTTGAAGATGGGTTTGCGGTGAGGGAGGATACGCTGGAGGGCGGGGAGTTGAGGAGGGGGTGGGGCGAGGCAATGGCGCGGGTGGACGAGAATTGGCGAGGAACGACAGTAACGCGCGAAAATTTAGCACGCCCGCGCGCGTGGTATTGTTTTGCGGGAGAAGCGTGATTCACGATCGTTGCGTGCCTGTCCGCGGGGCGGGCGCACGTGTGCGCCTTCGGAGGCTGGAGGGCGGTGCGGAGGGAAAGGGCCGACAACAAACGAACAACGAAGCTCCCGCCATCGAATACTCGTAAAACCTTCCATATAACGCTTAAACTACGACATCTTTCCTAATTTCGCAATAAGCCCTCGTAATGTTGATTGAAACCATCCAGGGGGCGACAGTGCCTTCCGTTGAAATTAAGGGCGGGATTATGAATTAAAATAACGCAACCAAGGTGGGGTGTCATAAAAAAATATAATTTTTGTTTATCTCGGAATTAAAATGTTTCATTACTTTTTACTAGAATGAAAACGTGAACTCATATCCAGAGAACACAAATCATTTCTTGTGAAAATTGTGATTCTTTGTTTTGGATCCGTATAGAGTAAGAAAGAATGTTTCGCAACTAAAAATTTTGATTACTCACAAGCTAACCATTTTTCACTCAAAATATTTAATTTAAATGTTTGTCATTTGCCTATGAGTATGTATAGCTTAAGAGACTGAACTGAATCGAAAAGAAGATATAATCATATAAATCATATTCGATAATTTGTAGAATTACACACACACACACACACACACACACACAATAAAAGCAATGCTCTCGGTGGGTAGTGTTATTCTCGATCAACTTAAAAATGTTTCCGGTGTGACACTAGAGGAAACATTGACTTCTGTATGAAGGCAGCGCGACTCGAAACAGCAACTTTAGCCATCCTCTACTTCGTCAATATCGTGAACGTTAACGTTTTATCTTTACTGATTTTCTTTCGTCTTAAGTTTGAAGTCTTTTACTAATTCTCTTACGATATGTCTTGTAACGCTAACAAGGGGGAGGGGTGTTTCAGGCAACGTTACGTTACATTACATAGGGATAGGGGGTTATTCCATTAGTGTTATGTAACTTTTTTTTTATTTGTTTGAAATACTTCCTTTTCTGTCACACTAAAACATGAAAATAAAATCTAATTAATTTAAAACAAAATTATTTTAAGCCATGTTACGGAATGAAATGAATACCCTTTTTTACTGAACTATAATACATTTTCACTTTTTGCATTTACATAGGGGCGGGGTTGTCGCAAGCGTTACGTAATTATTAGGATGGGGAGTATTCAATCGCGTGTTATGGGTGCATTACGGAGGGGAATGGAATATTCAAAATAATCAAAATTTATGTTACGTAATTTATGCATGTGCCTTTATTTTTCAACTTAAATAATTGGAACCTCAAGAGAATAGATTTTTTAATGCAGATTTTTGATAATGACCTCATGTCAGGAAGCATCAAGGAATCGGAAAATATAATTAAACTGTTTGTAACAGCTATTCAAGTAACTAGTACAGAAAGTGATCTTCAGGGTACAAATGAAATTTTCACCGACAATGGGACGATATGAGCCGAGTCCAACACTTTGAAATAAGTATGCCAAAAACATTTCCGTACGGAATTTATACATCATTGTTCAGAAGGCATTCACGAAAAAGTAGAAGTATATACACTTGAGATCATTCTCAATACGGGGGATGGCAGCCAAGTTGATTTATGACGCCCACAGTTAACTTTGTAATACCCAGTTGTTTTATACTATGATCACGACATCTTTAGGTACACCCAGGGCCAAGCCTATTTTTCCGTACGCCTACCGTAAAGTAACTCTTTACAATCCATAAACGGCGAAGGTAAAAACTAGTATCCACGCACGAGTGCTGAAAATAAACTTTCCTAAACACTCAGACCCTACGCCCCAACAAATGTCAAAGATCCACCGAACGTGCACAAACTCGACGAACAACCTCGTTTCTGCTCGTCGCACCGCGCGCCGATTCCGTGGCTAGAGGGAAAAGGCGGGGCTCCCATTGCAGAACTGTGTCAACCGATCAAAACGCGTAATATTGCGTCTTCGGTTACGTCTTTACGGACGCTGTAAAGGCAATCATGTAGCAAGCTCTTGGGTAAACGAGCCCCGCTTGTAATCCGGTGCCGTCGCGGCGGCGTTGCTTTGCTCGGGAGGTTTCCCGAGGAAACATTGATTGCATTCAACTCATTTCACACTGCCAGGTGTATGGCAACTCCTGGACGTATTCGCAACGTGAAAATCGACAGAGAATGGGACTTCATCTTCGATTCGCGAAAGTTATTTTTCACTGCAAAGACAATAAAGACAGCCTATTTCACCAGCACTTTCACTTTACTCGCAGAGCAATACAAACACAGGGTGCACTTTTTTTGGTCCATGCGTTTGTAGGACCAGATTTTCAATTACTTCTCCAGTGGCCGGTTCATCTAGAAATGTTCAAATATTATTTTTAGATACAGCATATATTGTGTCAGCAATAACAAATCTAACTCACTCTCTTTCACTTTCATTGTTTTTCGGAATATAAAAAAGTTTTGCACATCAGGGTTCGAACCACATGGTACCACACAAAAAGGGTGACTCGTAAGTCAGATATCATAAGAATCTGAACTGTTGTGAAAAGATTTGATTTTTTGATTGATTAGTGGGCGCGTCAACAGGTAAGGCTATTGGAGTTTTAAGTGTCGTGCATGTTTTTCGTTGGAGGTGGCGGTAAAATCCCCCACTGATTGGCGATATCCAATAGCTTTCGGGGTTTTTCCCCAACCAGGCATCTTCCACCAGCAGGGCACTGCCCCAGCCTGCTCTAAGCTCCTTACCGGTCTCCCGGCATGTACGGTAGTGTGTGCAAGTATGGGGCGAGGACAGAGGAAAAGGAAGGGTAAAGAAAGATCTTGCGTGGTTCGTGATCCGTTTGTTAGAGTACTGCTCCGGCATTCGCTTGGTATTAATCGGAGAAACCACGGAAAACTAACGATCACAGCAGCCTATCGCTAGAATTCTCCGACAGACTGAACTCGACGTAGCTAATGACGAAAATCCTGCCACAGCCGGGACTCGAACCTGGGACCTCTCGGTTAGAGGCACTGCATGAAAAGAAGCAAAACTACTTCTCATAAGGAAACTTGGGTAATATTGTTCTTCTCTTCTTGAACTATGGTGATGAATTCTCCTCATAATATCGAGATAAGGAGATCGGAAGACGATAAAACCTGACCGAACTCCACCAGCAACGTACGTATTTATATTGCAAACATTAATGACGGACTAACACCGTAAACACTGTCAGAAAATTAATTTCGCGAAGCGTGGCTAGAAGCACAGGTCGTTTTCGGCGGGGCGAGCAAAGCTTCGAATGCCGCTAATTACAAGCCATGTTATGAAACGAAAAGGTCAATATTTGGATTCGTCGCTGGCTGACGAGTGCTCAGACGCCCCCAACGCCAGTCCCTCGCCGTCCAAATCTTACGTTTCGACTTCAATGGCCCTCAGTACGCTGCATCGCTCAAGAGAGGATCCCAAACTCTCTTATGGCTGGAGGAGGAGAGGAAGAATGGGAGTTGGAGTGCTCTCTGCTTCAAGCTCAGGGATCAGGACGAGTTCTGTTACTTTTTCTCATAAAACATCTTTTATTATGCACTTCTCTGATTATGTACGTATGTACACATAATTTATACGATGTTTCTGTGAATAGTCTTTATTTGAAATTCGGTGTATTAAAATGTTTACAATAGAAACAACGTTTTCAATCACTGTACATTTGAAAATTACAATATCCTTAACTGAAATATAAATGCTACCTTTTCACTAAGAAACAGTAAAAGGAAATTACTCATTAAACATTTAACAACATCATATGATACAAGCAAATACCGTTATATCTTGAAATTTCTTCCAAGTTATGAATAATGGAGAGGCACCCTTCTTAATGTGCATTTACTTCACACAGTATTAATGACAGAATGAGACTTCAAAGGCGTTTTAAACAGGACAACATAAGTTATGAAAGAACACGTTCACAACCGTCATAATATTTCACTAAGTACACCTGATGGGCATGTCCTTGGAAGGCAGGCTCGCGAGAACACACGAACAGACATCTTATTGTTCTCAAAGCAATTTCGAGATTACATGAATCCGTCGAACGACCCCGTAAAAAGCAAAAAAGAAAATAAAAAATAATGAGTGGAAAACAGGTCTTTCTGCCGCCCCAGGGGGGAGGGCCCTGGCCGGCCGCATCAGCAGGGCAGAAGTCTCGGGGCCTTTAAAACCAGTCGGCAGCTGGGGGAGTTATTAGCCCCGACCGCCCGCCAAGACGCAATGCCCCAGACACGGCGCCGCCCCGCCCCGCCCCGCCCCGCCCCTCCGGCTTTGCCCCCCACGCGCACACGGCTTCCTTCTGGAGCGCTGAACCGGTTATTCATTACCGAGGAGGGGTGCAGGACTTCAATGGCTATAATTCCACAAGCAGATCTCCGACGGAAGAACAGTAAGCATAGGAGGACTACTGTGAATCGTGCGAACATTTCGCACCTTTTTTTTAAAAAAAAATCCTTGTTTTAAAAGTGAAAATTGCGTTTGAGGGTTTTTGCGGTTGATAACCCGTGCTACGAAGAGACGAACTGTTCAAAAATGTAATAAAACGACCATCCTCATTTTGTAGATTACGGCCTTAGAAACGTAATTCGTGTCCCCCAGAGCCACAAAAACCTGGTGTTAAGACCCCCGGATACGCTCTCTTCGAGTTTGTGCACAAAGGCAATGCCTGTCGCAGGGTATCGTGTGGCGGGTTGTATGTACGCCTATTGTTTTCGTCAATCTGTGATCTTAATTTTTCGTTTTAAATATCTTTGATGCATTTCTGGGGGGAATTCTGTACCCAGCAGTCGTACATTTAGGACCGTCGGCACTAACAAGTAAGAGTTCGGTAAATCGTTTTTACCCGAGAGCACGTACTTGGAGTTTTTCGCCACCTCCTTATTCAGGAGTAAATTGCTTACACCAGAGTAAATTCCAGAATAACTTGTCTCTGCGATATTCTGCCGAGTAAAAGACAGAGTAAGATGAATTTTTCTATACCATGCATATAAATATAATGGAATTTTTTTATAATATGCATTGCCTTTGGTGGCCTTTCCTTGTTTTACATACGTACCAAAGTCAATGACAATGCATGTTTCATGGTTCTATGAATCCGAAAATCTTCCGACAGGTCACAGATCCTCTCTGGCTCGAGACAATTGCTTCAACCGACATTTTAATTTCAACATATGAGCAATATGATTAAGATTTTAAAAACTCATCTAAAAGCTGTTAGGCGTCAGAGATTCACATTGTTGTAAGAACTACAATATAAACATTTCTCGTTTCTATAAGGGTAATGAAGCGACAATGAGAAGTGTGCTACAAGCAACGATTCCATTCCTTGTAGGGTGTACTAACAAATCAAATACAAATTGATTGCAATATTCTGCAAATCCTAACGTCATTTGCTTCCTGCATAGAAACAGATTCCGTACGCTTATTTCATATAAAGGGAAACGTTCCATGCCGTTTTATTTTGAATTTCAAATGCCGATGTTTCATGATCATGAACACGGTCCTAATCCCTCTGTAATAACGGCGCGGGGAGTAATGCGAGACGAACCGCGTAATTCAGAGGGAAACGCATTGCACTGCCTGCTTCGTCGCGGCCACAACCGGTCTCAAGTCGGACGGAGCTTTCGTAAACGCCGGGCGATTCGCGTGGCGGCAGCGACAGCGACGGAGGTGGCGATGGAGCAGACCGGAGAGATGGCGACGGCTTGCCGCTGGCAGCAGCGACGACCGTGGAGGCGGAGACTGCGGCGGCGGAGACAGCGACAGCGACGGAGATGGCGAGGCGGCGGCGGCGATGGAGCAGGCTGCGGAGATGGCGAGAGAGTGCCGTTGGCGGCACTGACGGTAGTGGCGATGGACCAGGCTGCGGAGATGGCGACGCGCGGCGTGTCGGTGGGGACAGCGACGACCGTGGAGTCGGAGGCAGCGGCTGCGGCGGCGGCAGCAACGACAGCGACTGTGCAGTGAGGTGACGGCGGCGACGACGGAGCAGGCTGTGGAGATGGCGAGAGGAGGCCGGTGGCGGCGACCGTGTAGACGGAGGCGGCGATAGCAGCAACGACTGTGGTGGTGAGGCAGCGGCGACGGAACAGACTGTGGAAATGGCAACGGCGTGCCGGTGGCGGCAGCGACAACCGTGCAGACGGAGGCGGAGGCGGCGGTAGCAGCAACAGCGACTGTGGTGGCAAGGCAGCGGCGTCGGAGCAGGCTGTGGAGATGGCGACGGCATGCCGGCGGCGGCAGCGACGGTGGTGGCGAGGCGGCGGCGGAGCAGGCTGCGGAGATGGCGACGCTCGGTGAGCCGGTGGCGGCAGCGATGACAGTGGCGGAGGAGGAGGAGGAGGAGGAGGAGGAGGAGTCGGTGGCGTTGCCCGAGGTGCGGGTTTCCCAGCAAGTCGAACAAGGTCAACGTCAACTCACAGAACGAAGATGCGAGGCGTCCGTTTGCGGCGTCGAACCCAGGCACGCGACGTGAAGCGACCGAAGAGAGTTCCCACGTTCGCCCGGGTGTCAGCGGCGGCGTGGGCGGGCGCGGGGGCAACTGCTTCGCCTCCAGCGACTAATCGGTCCAGTTCTGAATGAAGGCGCCCGGTGTAGCTGGCATGGCTGGCCGGAAACAGGAGTTGTAAGGTAAACCAGAATTTGCCAAGGACAATTACAGGTCCAAAAACCAACAAAACAACTTTTATTGTATCATTAGTGGGTGGTGGAGAAACGTATTATACTAAATCGCCGGTAATAATTTTATTTATAGAACGTTGAACATGATTACGTAAAATCAGAAGATTAAAATTTTCAATAGTTCAACATCTTAGTTTAAATTCTCTTAACAAGTTTTTGATGCTTAACTCGAGAATCATTCTCGAATCTGATATCGAATATAAAATATTGATATACAGTACAGACATTCTACATCATTCCTGATAATTATATGGAGTTACACGTTGAGAAAGTGAAGGCTCCATTGAGCATAATTATTTATTCGCAGGCTGCAACACATGTAAATTGACTACGAATAAAATATTGGGAGCCTCAGAAATGTAGAAAATTCTTGAAATATTTAAATACAGCGTGAACAACTTCAGTTTCCTACACTAAAAGTTATATCTTCATGTGTGTGCGTTTATTAATCGCAACTGTTGACATGTTCTTAATTTTCACACCACAATTTCAGACAAAGACGAGTTAAACCAGAAGATCAAGAAATACTAATATGTATGTACGCTATATTCATTGACATAATATATCGTTAATTAGTAAAATCATTTTAAACCAATAAGCATAAATATGAAAATTGTAATATTTGCTTTATAATTTTCATCGCACGCTAAATTAAAGCCAGCCACAAATATTATTTTGAGGCTGGACTTCGCAGTCGCTACACTAAAATATAATGAATATACTTGGCTATTTTGGTGTATAATGAGTTCGAAGGAACACATCTGACACGCAGTGTACAATATATCATATATTTAGTAATACACGGCAATGTGTAATCTTGTGTGTGTGTGTGTGTAAGGGGCTTTTGTGTGTGTGTGTGTGGAAGGGGCTTGTGTGTGTGTGTGTGGAAGGGGCCTGTGAGAGTGCGTGGAAGGGGCTTGTGAGAGTGCGTGGAAGGGGATCGAGTGTGTGTGTGTGTGTGTGTGTGTGTGTGTGTGGGTGTGGGTGTGCGTGCGCGGAAGGGGTTGTGTGTATGGGGAGTACTTGTGTGTGTGTGGAAGCGGCTTGTGTGTGTGTGTGTGTGTGTGTGTGTGGAAGCGGCTTGTGTGTGTGGAAGGGGCTTGTGCGTGTATGTGTGTGTGTGTGGAGGGGACGTGTGGGAGGCAGGTATATGTGCTTGTGTGGGATTAGGTAGATGAGTGTGTGTGTGGTGTGTAGGTACAAAGGTATGAGGGGAGGGCGGAGTGTACGGGCGAGCGCGGCGAGCACTGCACTCGCCGCGCCCCGGCGCCCGCCGACGCCCCGAGGCGAGGGCGCGGCCGCCGAAGCCCTGGCGGGGCGCTGAACCGGTGCCACTCAAGAGCAGCCTGCCTTGGTGAGACGCAGGCTTCCCTGGGCGAAGCCAATGGAATCCTGGCTGACCGGGCTCGCCAGCGCTTTGGCCGGTGTACTTGCGACCCTTCCCTGCATCGTGGCATGATCTGCATTACTAATACTTCATATTTTCATACTTCACTTTTACCAATAGAAGTAACGCAACAAAAATGTCATGGGAACCTCTAGAAACGAGAAGAACAAAGGCGAGGCTTTGCGCTCTTTATAAATCGTACGTAGGTCAACCAGCTTGGAAGGAAATTCAGATTAAACTAGAAAAACCAAATTATTTCGGCCGAAGCGATCACACCCACAAAATTCGAGAAAGGAAACAAAATTCAGATCTTGGGAAGTTTTCCTTTTGTAACAGAACAATTAGAGATTGGAACAGTTTACCTGCAGCAGTTTTCAAAGCTTTTCCTCTCCGTGTCCGAAGTTTTAGAAACAAATTAGAGCAAGATATTAAATGAGTATGTGCTGTGTAGTGCGGTGAAGTGCTGTGAAGTGCTGGTCAGTGTAATTCGAAGCAAAAACGTGTAGTGTAGTGTAGTGTAGTGTAGTGTAGTGAAGTGCAGTGAACGCGATCAATGCTCTTTTCAATGCTGCTTTTTGTCTTGTACTGTATTGTACGGTATTATTATTATTATTATTATTATTATTATTATTATTATTATTATTATTATTATTATTATTATTGTTGTTATTATTATTGTTATTATTATTATTGTTATTATTATTATCATTCTTAGTATTATTATTATTAATGTAAGTGTTGTAATTTTTGCAATTATTGTCATTAACTGCCACCGGGTTATACCCAATTGCAGTTCTAATACCTGTAAATGTATGCGCCCTGGAGCCTACAAATCCTCCTGATAATTCCTTTTCCATCCCCGTCAGGAAGCGCGAGCGTGGCTAAGGAAAGGTGACGCATGGGCCTGGGGGCAGCAGTGTCAGAGCCATCGAATTGTATGACCTGACTCTCCGTGAAATATTAAGCGAGATGCACTGCCGAGCTACACTCGTACAATATATTACGAACTATAAGGCCGATCCGATGGCCGAGATCGCGAAGGCAGAAGTGCCGTAGGGCTCGGGTCCCGCCGCGGGCATGGTTGTATTGTGTTCGTCCTTTCACCCCCTATCATCATCATCATCATCATCATATCGTGTCAACCTCAGAATTACCATACCGTTACAAGCAATAGTGGTCGCTAATGACCTAGAAGTTGATGCGACTTTAAATTAAAAAACTGGTGTATAAGGGCGCATGGGGAGACTGATAGAAACCAAGGTGGCTACACCCGCACGGAAGTCTCAGTCACACTGCAACCGTCTTCTTGGTATTTCGCCATGACGAAGGTCGCAGTACGGCGACCGTAACGTAGGAAACTCATGCCTAAAATATGATGTCTCTACAGAAGCCCAAATTTCAGCCTGCCTTGCTGCTGGTTTGCTCGGCCCAACCTACCACAACTGTGGATGCGTATGGAATTGAAACGGAAGTATTGTGTCTGTATCTACATCGTGTTTATTGCAATTAATAAGCTTATGACACAACCACAGAACTTTGAGTCGATTAATGAACGTGGCCAGTGTCGTTTCGACTTTAGAAGTAACGCCACTGAAGGGCAGTTTGAGTGTACAGTTCCGTTTTGTGAATCGAAAATACAAAACTTGAATTCGTAACAGCCCATAATGAAGTTAAATGTAGCATAATATTATGTAGCCATTACGAGCTTGTGATCCACGCGATATTTTTTAAAATATTTCTAATTCATTCAGTTTGAATAGAAATGGAGAGCATTCGTAAATGAAACATTAGAGGACAATTCATAACAATGGAGGGCTCCTCTCAAAAGAAAAACGTTTGGAAACCATATGTTCATCAAAAGCGCAGACGGTAGAAGTAGTTTTCGTTTGTTGTTTTATGAAATCGAAGTACAGCGCTGAATGAAAGTTTGAAGTGCAAGCGGTGTTTGAATGAGAAGTTTAATGTGCAAAATTGAATTTCGTAACTAAAACACGACACCACCCGAGAGTCGCGCAGAACTGCAAGTTTCCATTGCCAAAACTCCATTGTTATCGTTACTTCATACAAATATTCTATACAAAAACACAAACATAATTCGTCTAATAATGTTCATAAATATTATTATTCTGAATAAATAAAACAATTTATAATGTTTGACGTTTAACTTTTGTGTTATTTCATCAAATGCACTAACATGCGCCTTATACGCACTAAATGAATGACTAGGGCATACAAGATGGAAACCATTAAAAATTTATGTTTGTAATACTATAATTTTCAGTCTCCATTTCTTGTTCATGCATTAGAATGCACAAATAGATCTTTCTTGGCTTCCGGTTTGTAGTTGTACAACAAATTGCATGTGACCGTTAATCTTAGACCTTTTACATCCCGCCATTCAGTGCAAGTGTGGTGTTATTCCACGAGGTGGTAAAGCGCATTTTTGGAGGATTGAGGACATGTACACCCGTGACCAATAGTTTGTTCAATTCTTCTCCACAAGACACATCATTTGGGACTATTTTTAGCAGCATTATACGGCCGCCAACTTCTCCCAAAGAACCTAGCACGGTGTGAGGTCTCCGATACTTTAGAGTTGATAACTCTGTCTTATTAGTATACACATCATTTATTCAAATATGAAAAAAAAATACATTTGAGCGACGAAATAATGAAAGGGAAACACAAATTTAAAAAACATTAACACAACAGTATGCACTCTGACAAACTAAATAAATATACAAGTTCAACAGTTGCATGCGATTACGATTCACTTCAAACAGAGTTTCCATTATTTAAAAAAAATCACTTCTCCTCAAATGACTTCGCAAATTACTTGAAATATTTACGTTACAAAATATATATTTGTTTTCTATAACTCGAAGGCGTTCGCTTAAGGGTTTCATGTTTTACACCAGACTCGTTGAATACAAAAGAGGCACTAAATTTCCGTCAAAAACATGCATTAACAAAACATTAGATTATTATTCAACGAAGCGACGAGAAATTTCAGAATTCTAAAATAGTCCTTTTTCTAATTACAATTTTCGATGGTAAATATAATATTAACTTCTCATTTTCCTTTATACAATACCTTCGCAGATATCTATACGTTTTATCCTCTCCCATTGTAAAAAAATATAATGATCTCCCAGGAATTGCAGTAGAGTGAATGAAAATATAAAATATTCCAAACACAACTCAATTAAACCTAAATTCTCAGAGCTAAATTAATGAATGTATGTTTATTTGTCGAATATATGTAATTACATATGATATTACCATTATGCACCAATAAATCAGAGACCAAACAAGATTTCTATGAAAACGGTTCTGGAAATGTATCGAACGTTCCGTAACATTGTGTGCATTGCATCCTATAAAAGTTAATTACCACAGTTTTATTTCAGTTCCGTAATATAATTTCAGAAAGAATTTCCGATGGACATTTTTCATTACACATAAACATTCTTAATAATAACTTTCATGAGATAGTTTAAAATTCAACACGATGTTTCAATATCTTTCTGCCCACGGAAGTAAAAGCGTACGAGATAAATGCAAAAGGCAATAAGTACGCAACATGAGAAGAGAACACGAAAAGCAATACGCACCGCTGTTGGCTGAATGTTCCCCCTCCCCCATTCGCCCCAACGCGAGGTCAGACGGCCGCAAAGTCTCTTTCCCTGAAGAAGAGATAATATTTTCACGCCAAATTTACGATCCATATTTGAGAGATTGCCAATAACGAAATGTAAACAGAGTCAAGACTCCATCTCAACGAGAAATGGAGGCGAAATTGAAGTAGTGAAGTTGTTTTTACGATCAAGTGCAAACTGAGCTCCAAGACTTCGCATCTCTGCACTTTACAGATCTAAAGAACTAAAGCTTGCTAAGGTAACCAGCGAATACGATAACTCCGCAAACAAGTAACTTTGTGTAACCAACCATTATCCGAGATTTCACTATAAAGGCGTCACATTCACATACTACTTCATATGCAACTCAAGTTATATTTTCCAGCTTTCAGTCGAGTGAATATTTATCTTTTCCTGTCACGCAAACTCCCAGGAACGTAAGTTTAGTGCATGTTATATCCAGGTAGTGGCAGTAACCTTCCCTCGCTGGAATGTGAAATCCGGCGCCGGTATACATATCGTCTTGCTGCATGTTCCTCTTCCAGCTATCTCCCCTCTAGAGGCACCGCCGGACCGATAATCTGTAAGCTCCCTGTGTGTATGGGGATAGGAAGAGATGAGGATGAGAAAGGAAAGATCGCACGCGGTGACCCGCTTCTTGAGAACGCAGAACCAAAAAAACTTCAAAACCATCAGTGCAGCCGACCGGTAGAAATGCAGCAGACCGGTAAAACCAGTGGTTGAATTCGGCCCTGTTCTACAGTTGGTAATACCGAAAACCAGTCACTGTTGAGACTCGAACATTAGAACCTCCGGGAAACGATTCAGCAGAGGCGCTGTCGTATTTGGCACCTTTCAGTCAAAATCTTGTGACAAAACCCAGCAATCTTTACGTGGTTGTCTACGGAACGTTAGTAACTAAAATGCTTACGAAATATCGCTGAAGTTCACAAAAACGTACCGTCCACACAAGAAAAAAGTCTCTTTTCATTTTTTGATATTTATGCTTTGATCTCTGGCGCCATCTCCCAGCGGAAGGCAATACCAATGATGTGATCAAAAGCAATCTTCCAGCAGATATATTATGCTCTATTCCGGGAAAATACCTTCCGGACAATGGTAAACAACCAGCGGTAGCGATATCCACCGATGAAATTCACATTGAGCAGCAAGGCAAACAAGTTCGTACGATATAATCCTCTCGCTTAACTTTAAAAGTTCAGAGTATGATGGGATTTTCCTGCCATTCGTTTTTTCTTGAAATCCTTTTACAAACCTACGGCATATTCCTCAGTATACGCGTGAAATACATTTTCAGAAGCCGTTCTCTGAGCTTAGTATCGTGTAAAGCTCTCAGTCGCTCGCTTAGTGAAATGGATTGATTGATTGATTGTTAGTGAATCCGGGCGCGTCAACTACTAGCGTCATTGGTCCCGTAAGTGCATGTTTTTGCTCGGGAGTTGGCGGTGGTCTTCCTCCGCTGCATGGCGAGATCCGGTGCCGACTAGCCAGACATCTCCCACCAGAGGGGCATCGCCAAACCCGACGCTAAGCTCCCGACCGGTCACCCGATACGTGTGGTAGTGTAGTGCACGTAAGTGTAAGTAAGGGGTGTGGGAACAAGGAAGAGGAAGGAAAGATCGCGCGCGCGATCCGTGGCCTGGTGTTGATCGGAGAATCCACGCAAAACTACAGATCAGAGTAGTCAGCTGCTAAAATTCAGTGAGCGACAGAATTCGAACTAGCTGACAAGCAAGTGTCGAAAATTCTACCGCCGTCGCGACTCTAACCTAGGACTTCCCGATCAAATGGACTGCAGTGATATCAGTTGATTACCTGTGCCATCTCTCTCGGTGAGAGAAATGGAGATGGGAGAAAGGGAGGGAGGAGAAAGGAGGAAGCGAAGAGATGGGAGAGAGGGAGGGAGGAGATTAGAGAGTGGGAGGGGGAGGGTGGAAGGGAGGAAGCGAGGGAGGGAGGAGATGGAAGGAAGCAAGGGAGGGAGAAGATCGGAGGAAGCGAGGAGACGGGAGAGATGGAGGGGAGATGTGGGAGGGGGAGGGTGGAAGGGAGGAAGCGAGGGAGGGAGGGAGGAGACGGAGCGATGGAAGGCCAGGCAAACTCTCAGGCGGCGAACACGAGACAGCCGGGCGCGTGACTTGTTTCCAGACTCGACTTCCAAAGAGCACCACAAACTTCACCGGGCGCCGTACTTCTCGGCCCCGTAAACGGATCAACCTTGATCCGGTGAGCGCAGTTCCTCCCACGGCAACGGTTAATTTACATAACCCAATCCCGCCGGCCCAACCTGAGAAGCGGCCGCGCGATAGTCGAGGCGAAGGTGGGCCGAGCACTTCGCGCGCCTTGCTGCAAATTCACAAGCAGGTGCCCGCCATGATCGGTACACCTTGCCGAGGAGAACTTGCGAATGTTGTTTAAATTGCTGCCTGTGCTTTGCAGGCAGTCTGTAATTCTCTTTGTATGTTCTCCGTCTGGCTCGAGTTTACCGTACATTGAAACTTCGTCCCATTGAGTACCGTCGCCACAACTGTGGGCCTGGAAGTGGAAACTATTCTCCTCCTTTATTATTTCGACAAGTTCATATCAGGAGTAATGTTTACTGCCGCTTTTATTCTCATCGCGGCCAAACGAATCTCCAAGTACAGAGAAATGGGTAACAGCGATAAATTTGCAAACATAGTATAGTAGTACTTTTATACATACTTAGTATAGTAGTATGAGCGAAGGTTATTATATTCGAAGGGTTTAATGAGAACTTCATGTTTACTATAATAACATTGAAAGAATAACATCAAAGACGAACTTACATACAAGAAAGAACACAAAATTTTAACTGCAAACAAATATGTAATTCTACATACTATTAGAGACCTAAAAATTTGTAGTATGAAATTCAAAATATATACGTAAATATGTAATGAAAATAGTAAAAATATGTAATAAATATGTAAAGTCGAAAGTAAAATGTAATATTAAACTACTATAATTATAAAACACATCTAAGCGAAACACATAAAGCGAAATTACATTTATAAAAAAAACTCTAAACAAATTTTTAAAAACAATGCAAACGTTTTAAAAATAATTTGGAGAGAAAAAGCTGATGCGCACTTTGCACCATAAGTGGTAAAAACTCTTCCGTAAGTGGTAGAAACGTCATCTATTGTTATCCAGGACCACAGTTTAGCAACCACACCTTAATCAGTTCAAGCAATCGTACATATTGGCGATATTTACGACCGGCAAAAAATCATTGCTGCATACAACATTCTCATCGAAGTGTTACCCGTCAGAGATGTCAATGAAGCTTTTCACACAAAGATTTCACCGATAATGCAGGAAAAATAGTTCATTTCATTAAAAAAATATCGAATGAAATAAAGAAAATTGATAAAATAAAAAATAGTCTGTGAAAGTAGAAATATATGTAATACAGTACCAAATATGTACAAATATGCAACGAAAAAGTCGGATATTGTGTTAGGAGAGCGATAATTCGCCAATATAACAATTTTGAAAACGCTAAGTAGAAAGACAAAAATATGTAATTACATAAAAATCCGTCTCTAATTATTAGCTATAAATATGGATCGATATCAGTGTCACATTATCTGTTGAAGGAAAACAATGAAACCCGTGTAATGTTGAGAAATGTTATAAACTATTCGGAGCACGAATCAGTTATGATGAACTATATTAATATATAATGAACTATAATTTGTAGGAATGCATTTTTTTCCAGTCTGTTTCATATGACTATGTGGTCGCTACGCACATTAACACTAGTTAAAAAGAAGTGGCCTGCTAAAACAGTAATGGATACAGGAGGCAAGAATGTATTAAAAACAATTTTGGCGAAACGAGGCCACATCACTGTTTGAAGCTACCTTAAAGAAGACATCTATGTGGCATAATAGATTAGGAATTTAACAACAAACGAACGCTTTGAGATTATGATGTTGTATGAGAAAAGACTCGTTTGAAGGTGATTCAAGAACGTAATAAACATTTCTTGGAAAACAGGTAACACCAACATTTTACGTTGTTTATGGAAAACATCCTGATAACTACGGAAAAAGTAGGTTGTAATGTGAGCATCAAACTTCATTACCCTCATAACTATTTCGTCTTTTTACTGAAAACATTTTAGTGAGAGATTTTAGTTAAGAGCAAGGAGAGCGTTTTCATGCGGCATGAAAGATATAGAAAGCTGATGAAAGGTTACTACTTCTGTTTTCGAAAGAGGGATAATGTGGACACATCGACAATACGCGAGGTTCATACTTCTGCAGGATTATGAAGCGGGTTGAGACTCCGAAATGCATATTATGGGACTAGTGACGTATCAAAATTAATTTTATGAGCTTACTAAGACGCTATTTTCTGGATTCGTTTTATTTTGACGTAGATACATTTCTGCCCTGGACTTTGTAAACATAACAATATGTGAATGTAAGCAAATAGTTTAAATAAAATATGTATGTGCTACATAAAATAATATCTTCAAGATCGTAACCAAGAGGCAAAACACAAAATTACTCATCAAATCCAACAGCCTTGACAAAAAATTGCTCAACAGTGTAATTAGTGGAACAAACATCATTTTTGGACGAAATGCATTCGTTAACCGATGGTCCACTGTACACATAACGAATGCATTCTGTACACAACAAGTATTTCGTTTATAAGCACCGACTGGAAAATCGCATGATGTACCGGAGAAATCCTGCTTCGTTGCTGACTTTAGGGCGGCCACCCACGTGGAGGCCTTCCCGCAATAGGAACCAGCGGACGAACGGACCAACGAATGAGCACGCGCACACGCATGTGTCTTTGTGTGTGGGTGATAGGTGGGTATTGGGGGCGGTAGGGCGGCCAGTGAACGGGCAGGCAAGCAGGTGAACAAGTGGGCGGGTAAGCAGATGAGGAGATAGGCTGTCCACACGGTTGGGCAAGTGGATGGGCGAGCGGTTGGGAAAGCAGGTGGGTAAGCAGGTGGGCAAGCGGTTGGAAAAGCAGGTGGGCAAGCGGTTGGGCGAGCGGTTGGGCGAGCGGTTGGGCAAGCGGTTCGGAAATCCGATGGGAAAGCGGATGGGCAAACGGATGGGTAGGCGGGCGGAAGAGCGGATGGGCAAGCAGGCGGGCAAACGGATGAGTAGTCGGACGGACAAGCTATTGGGTAGGCAGTTGGGCAAGCGGATGGGTAAGCCGCCGGGCAAACGGATGAGCAGGCAGGCGGACAAACGGATGAACTGACGGGCGGGCAAGCGGATGTTGAAGCAGGCGGGCGGACAAGCTACTGGGTAGGCGGTTGGCCAAGCGGTTGGGCAAGCGGATGGGAAGCCGGCGGGCAAGCGGGCGGGCAAACGGATGAGCTGACGGGCGATCAAGCAATTGGGTAGGCGGTTGGGCAAGCAGTTGGGCAAGCGGATGGGTAAGCAGGCGGGCAAGCGGTTGGGCAAGCAGGCGGGCAAACGGATGAGCAGACGGGCGGGCAAATGGATGAGCAGACGGGTGGACAAGCTATTGGGTAGGCGGTTGGCCAAGCGGTTGGGCAAGCGGATGGGTAAGCCGGCGGGCAAGCGGTAGGGCAAACGGATGAGCCGACGGGCGAGCAAGCAATTGGGTAGGCGGGTGGGCAAGCGGGTGAGCGGACTCTCGAGCCGGCGGGCCAGACGGGCAGTCGCTGTGTGTCTGCCCCGCGAAGCGTCGCGTCAGCGGTCGGGGAAGCGCAGGCGCCGCGCGCCGTGACAATCCGATTAACCCCGGCTAGGCACTGCGGCGCCAGCGCGCCTGGCGCTTTCCCCGCGGAGACAGAGGCAGCGTGACGCAACGCCACCCCAACCTTCTGTGCTATTCGCCGTTGGAAATCGAGGCCTTAAGGCGGCCTGACCACACATTTCCTGAAACGAATGTTTCCTGATATTCACCGGTTTTCTAGACACAGAGAAATTTGAACAGCGTTTCACATGATTTAAAGAACATGTTAAAGAAAAGTTAGTCGCGGCCGTCCCTAATTTATCAGTTTTTTTTATTTCAACGCGAAAAAAGTAAAAATCGAAAATATTTTTCTTAAATAAAAATCGTGCCAAAGAATCTGCTCGCACAAGGTTTTTAAGGAATAATACCTAATTTCTTAATTTTCTCAAAAGATTTAACGACTTTTATTTTTTCTCAAAAATCTGTGATTTTGCCTGATATTTCCCGATTAAAGAAATTCCCTGACATTTTCTCATTTTCAACAAACGGCTCACCGTATAAAGTATTTTTCTTCAGGAGTCACATCGTAACGAACAAAAAGCGAACTGATATTTAGTTTTTCTGGGTACTTTACTGATAGACTACTGATAGAATGATGATAGACTTTATTGTATGCCATAAGAGACTAATTGAGTTAGTACGTATTTGCAGTTAAGAAACGGCAAATGAAACGTAATAGACCGTGACGTTTAACTCGTAGGTTAGAGTCCAACTAATTATAGTAATGTCTACTGTGCCAGAGAGGTGCGTAATCTGCATATATGGAGATTGATTGCTTGATCATTTTGTTTCTGGGGACATCAATTGCTATGGTGATTAGTGTAGTGCATTTCGTTTTGTGAACGGTCGCGATGTTTCTCTCGTGTTAGAACGAGAGATCCGGCGCCAAACTACACGCCAGTCTGCTCGTCCTCTCGTCAGGTATCTCTGAGAGCATAGAAACGTCCCAGAGAGCATGAAGTTCTAAGGTCCCGACTGGTCTCCCAAGTGTCAAAGTATAGTACACGTAGTAAGTGTATAGTCGGAGAGAAGTGAAAAGTATAAGGAAGGAAAGATCACCCATTGTCCGCGCTTTAAGGCACTGCTCTGGCATTTGCCTGAAATTCATAAGAAAAACCAAGGGAACATTACCGATAAAAGAAGCATGTTGCTAAAATTGTCCAGCAAACAGCAGCTAAATTCAACCTAGATACACTGCTGGTGTCGAACATTCGCCACCGTCGGAACTCTTAACCCTTTCGACCTCTCGATCAGGTCACTGCAGTGGCAACATTTTACCCTGAGCTATCTGAGCTGGTCTGTACGTAGCGATGTGACGGAGCGACAGGGGGCACTGAGTCAGTGGCACAGCTCGTTAGCAAAAGCTGTTGGAGTAGCGGCAGCGGGAAAGGGCGGAAGTGAACTTTTCCACGCGCACTGTTACGCGGCGCGGATTTACGTTCGCACACAAGCACGCTACGCGCCGCTACGTACACACAAGCACGCAAACACACATTCGCCTTGGCGCTGTTGAAATGGCTCAGTGTCAATATCCGTTGCATCTGAAGCATCGAAGACCGAAAGTCCACTACTTCGACATATTTTCGACACTAGCATTATATCTAGCCGCTGACCAAAGAAGATTTCTACGGGCCCACTGCTTCGATCGGTGGCTTCTGTGATCAATGTCAGGCGAATCACCTCGCATTCCAGCGTAGTACAGCCACCTGCATACACGCACGAAATTATTGAGAATTGTAGTTGGTACGCCCAAAAAAACTAAATACTCGTTCAATCACGTTAAAGTGTGTCTTACTAGAGAGTCTAACGTGTCATTATTGTTCGAACACGGTGGTCCACTAAAACCTAAAAACATTCCTTCGCTTTTCCTTTCAATTTTTCAATGTAGTTCTTGATAAATCATTTTCAAAATACGAAAAAACTTTTGTTCAACACATCAGCAAACTTTTTCTTAATTATTTTTACTCAAACTTGTTCAATTTTCATTAAAACTTCTGAATTTACGAAAATCGCGAATGATCAATTTCCTCTTTCAAGTCTC
Source organism: Gryllus longicercus (assembly GCA_038098605.1). Taxonomy (NCBI): domain Eukaryota; kingdom Metazoa; phylum Arthropoda; class Insecta; order Orthoptera; family Gryllidae; genus Gryllus; species Gryllus longicercus. Next base: position 1,599,184 of record JAZDUA010000277.1, on the reverse strand, counting down.
TGGAATGTTATACCGACTCAACCGGTTGATGTAGTGGTTACTGTATATGCTTTAAGTGTCTGAGGTCGAACGCCAGCATGGACAAACATTTCGCGAGTTCAAGTATAGTTACATTTAATAATGTACAAATTTACCGTTACAAAAATGCAAGAAAGTATGCTGTAAAATGCAAAAAAATTGATATAGCACTATTAGTTTTCTAGAGCAATGTCTATACTAGGAACGAATACAAAAGCTAAGTGTATCACTGCTAACAGCATTCAGCTGGTTTTCAACACCAGCCGCTATTAGTTCACACATCTACGTCTACGCGAATTTTGAATACGCAACTATCATGCAAATTGGTTGCAACCACAGTACGCTGTTTTGGTAGTATGTGGTAGAGTATCATATTATACTATACAACGTTTAAAAAAAAACACTTTACTTCTGTATTTTTTTAATACATCGCAACAAATAATTAAGAAAATATATTTTATACTATTCTCAAAAGTAAGATTACCATTATCGCACAATCTAACTCCCTATTCATTATTCATACTCCTCGAAATTACGAAAATGTTAATTGCATGAAGGGACACTACACGCGGAGTCGTATGAATTCCTAATTCGACTGCGTGAGCACACATGCATTCACGGGAATCCGTACTCGCAGGCACGCGTGGGAGCGCCGTTTCGGGAAATATGGGAGCGGTTGCATTATGCGGAAGTATGACCGAAATCCACGTCGAAATTTGGTGCGTGCGGCGATGACTGAGTGAAACACGCCTCATTAGCAATGCAAATCACGTCGGGAAACAAAATCTGTGGCGGAATGCGCGCCACGGCTGCAGGGCGTCGAGCAACAAGTGCTCCGCGGCGCGTGCGATGGACGCGCGAGACTCGATGACAATGGATTGATTGATTGACCGATGATTCCGACCGCACAGATGGCTAAGGCCATTGGTCCCGTAAGTGTAGTGCATGTTTCCCTCGGCTAGTGGGAGTTTCCCCAACTAGGTGTCTCCCACCAGCGGGGCACCGCCCTAGCCGGGACAAGCTTCCGACCGGTCTCCCGACATGCACGGAAGTGTAGTGTGAGTCCATAAAGGACAGGATAGGACAAGGAAGAGGAAGGAAAGATCGCGCGCGGACCGTGGCCCTTTTATTAGGGCCCTGCTCCAACATTCGCCTGGTGTTGATAGCAGAAACAACGGAAAACTACCGATCAAACAGCCGGCCGTTAGAATTCTTCTGCGGACAACGACTGAATTCGACCTAGCTGATAACCTAGGGTCGAAATCCCTGTCGTTGTCGGTACTCGAATCCAGGACCTCCTGGACAGAGGCACTGCAGTGACATCAGCCCCGAGGCACCTCTCCCGGTACAATGACAAAGGAGCATGGGCTCAGTAATAAAAAAAAAAATGTGGATGTAACGTGGTGGGGTGGAATGAGAGAAGACAGGAGGATTAGTATGCGTAGGAGATAACACATAGCAAGTGACTATGGCTGAGGTGCGGTAGAGAATGACAAAACACGCTGAGGCGATTTCAGAGAGCCCAGCCAGTGGCGGAAAATGAAACACGATCCGTGGTAAGACTTGTATCGCCCTGTTGCGGGACACAAATGTTCAGATTATGTGTCGAATGGCCAGTGAGGATGAGGTGTTTCATACATCAGGAAGGTGAAGCACACGAAGGTACTTCTGGGTAGTACGGTGGATAGAAGTAAGGGAAGCCAATGAAGAAGGAGAAAGAGAATCAGCAAAGGTGAGTGACACATTTGAAGGTTTGAAGTTATGAAGTTGAAATGCGGGAAACACGCTGATATAATACGAATGATGTCTTGGGAATAATTGAGAATGAAAGATAGATCAAGACAGACGTGGGTCTCTGGCGTCTTCTAGCAACAATGGAACGAAACTCAAAATTTACTCGTGAAAAAGAGGAATTCGTAGTTGCTTGTGGAAAATAGCACTACGCTTCTTCTTTGCAGGGTATGCAGGTGTACTCGCAGCACACAAAAGTACGCTGCTGCGACTTGACACACCTCTTCCAGACTTGGAACAATATTTAAGAGGGCTCTTCCACGGTATGGAGGATGTACACTTCTTAACATCTCCATTAGTTAGTAGGTTCAGCGTCAGGAGGAACGTGGTATATTCTGATTGAAAACAAACGTATTTTTCACTTTTATATTGTGCAAAGCTATTAGCAGTGATTAATTTTTTAAGAACTCAAGGAGGCAAATTCCATTAATATCAATATTGACAAATAATTATATTTTGTAATTACTTCATTTAAAGATACTGTCTCCAGTTATCAATGAGGAGAGAAAATAAGAAATAAACTTACTTAACACAGTCAAAGATATCACACTTCGATGCGGAGATGATTTATTACCTCACGATTGATACATCCTTCATGGGCTTCTGCTTAAATAAGGCAATAAATTAAACTATTTCCTTAATTAATTTTAAGTATTTATAGGACCTGATCCTGTTTTCAGTTCTCTCTCCTGGAACTTCACCGTTTCAACATTCACTCAACCAATTTTACTTTGGGTATTCTTTCACCTTCCATGATAGCAATAATACACACGAACTACTTTTACAATTTAAAGATCCTCAAACATCTATTACATTCTTGAAGAACAAAAATACATACCCACTAGACGTGTTATTTCGGGTTATACTGCGGGAGATGGAATTTTGACAGTCCGTGACGACGGGCCAACCAGTACGAGTTATTACAGCTTCGGCCGACACACGTTGCCGACAGAATGTAAACATTCCTCTGCGTGAATCGCCACACTCAAGTGTCTTGGGTTCGAATAAAACATAAGTGTTTGAACGACCAAAAGCGATTATTAAGATTTCTAATAAATGTATCTTAATAGACATGACTTGAAAATACGCGACAGTTTGTGCGTTTGGCAAACTGAACCATGCGCTAGCTGGCTGCCAGTACTCCAGAAAGATGTACTCCAGATGATGAAAGAATGTACACATCACTATGCGTAAGTCGCCACATTCAGTGTCTTGGATTAGAATGAAAAATTTTTGATAGACCGAAGATGATCATTAAGATTTCCGATAAATGTATCAAAATAGACAGGACAGGACAGGACAGGACAGGACACGTGAATAAACGCGTCAGCTTGTGAGATTGGCAACACTGCACCATACCTAGCTAACTGCCAGTACCACAGGAAGATCCCCCGAAGTTGGTAATGGGAAAGCAATTTTATGACATCACTGTGCGTGAGTCGCCGCACTCAGCGTCATGGATTCGAATGAAACATTGGTGTATCTTAATAGACAGGACTTGAATATACGCGACAGCTTGTGCGTTAGGTAACACTGCAGCATGAGCTAGCAGCCAATACCAAATATCTCTCGAACCATCGTTTAAAAAAAAACTGAAAAAAACAACAACATTGTTTTCGATATGGTCTTTCAATGGTCACATCAAAACCAGCAAACTCAAAAATAAGAGACCCAGCCTGGCCGTACGTAACGAACCAAGTGGTGCTCGGGAGCGAGCGAGCGTGGCAGACCGCTGCGGAAGGAAGAAGGCAGGAAGGAAGCGAGGAAGGAAGGAAGGAAGGAAGGAAGGAAGACCGGCCGCGCGCTTTGGGGCGGAACGGGGAGCGGCCGTCGACCCCCTCTCCCCCTCCCCTTATCACCTTCGAGGGTTCCGGCCAAGCAGCCGCGATCGCCGCCCGCGTGGAAACGCGAAGCCCGCAGCGCCGGCGCTATGAACTATGCATGAGCGCCGGGGCAACGGACACGGCGGCGAGCGGAAAGACCGGAGAAGGAAGTCGGCAACGGGAAACCGCGGCTAAGATTCGCTCATCGAATGAGCCGGTGTGTCCGTTCCAAATTGGTGTTTTGTCAAATAGGTACGTAAGAGAAAGCGGGAAACAATAATTTACAACCACAGTTTATTCATAAACCAGGTAAAACAGCCGAGTACTTCTGCACGAATCGTTATCCCAATTTTGAAAAGAAAAAAAAAAGAAAAAAAACACGTTAAAACATATAAAAACAGCATTACCAGAAAATACTGAGGTCGTTAGCAATGGCACTCTAAAAAGTTTAATCACGTAATGGGCAGTAAACAAGAATCTGAGGGTGCTCCTGTCGCTCGTAAGCTCTCGCTCTCAGTACTGTCCGGTCTGCGTCGGCAGCTGTGTCAACGTTTGTGACCCCAAACTGCCCGCTTCCTTTATGTTGTGGCTGTGTTCGTTCCTCTCTTGTGTGGCTGCCCTCTCGAAGACAGAAATCAAGTTTAAAACATGACTCGCGTGAAAGAAGAACAGACACGTGAAGAAAACATATTACATTTTACAAGTCTAAGATTGAAGGATTAACTCCTAGCTTCGGATCACGCATAGCCCATCTCATGACTCGAATGGTTTTACTCAGTGAGTTTAGACATTACCACACTTACAGTTCGATATAAATACGGTTTTTCATAGAATGACTCGTTATCTCTGAGAAGTTAGTGTTGCCATGACTCATCTCGTCCATCTCAAGGGATGGGCAGCTATGCTCGTTACAGAGGCCAGTCAACAATTTTCAAATAGAGACTACGTATCATTAATACTACATTGAATGGATATAATTTACAGATTCTCGATGTATACAAATAAAATATACCCTTCTGAAACTCCAGTTGTTTTGGAAATCAAGAAACGTACAAGCTAGTTAAGAATTACATTTTGGCGGAAGAAAATTTACTGAAGATAAAACTAAAAAATTGTGGATTGCGAAAGGCATTACTCAACTATTCCACATTACGTCGTAACAACATGCATGTTATGAATCGTGAGCTTAATTGTTCACGGAAGTTATTGAAGGTTAGTGACCTGCTTCAAGGACGATGTTACAGGCTGCTGCTGCTGCTGCTCCTGGCTAAAACTAGCAATGTCTCTGTAGACAGTCTGTACCCCAGAGTAGTTAATGCTACAAAATCGTAGGCCTCATCTCGCATTAAACGGAAATAAGTAACAAACATGTGAACGTATGAATTGAACTATTCAGCATAAGTTGGGGAATAATATTTCTTGAAATTTAAATAGAACCCAATACAAATTACGAGTTATTGCACGTATTTTGTATTTAAGTTAGCCCATTATAGTATATACGAATTTTTTGAAGTTTTTGAAGAATTTTTTCAAGCGCTTGGTTGTAGTTTTTCACACGTTTTGTCATACAGATCGTTTGCATCATTAAAATGATTCATTCAGCCTGCAAAGAATCAAATTATTTGTGAACTGCAAATTCTAAAGTTGCTTAAAGAAAAGAACAAGTAAATGGTGCAAGAGCAGACATATTCCAATGTTCCATTACGAAATGAGTAAGCAACACATCAACTACAAAAGGTTAATGCATGATCAATATACAACAGTAAAAGGGCTTAAGCTACTTTGTATTCAATTTATTTTGTTTCATGTGTAAACTTAAGGTTTTTATTAAACCATACATCCAAGTTCATTCTGAATTTCTCACTACACGAATTACTATTAACGTTCATCAACTGCATGACAATGGTAAACAGTGTTGAAGAAATAGAGTATTAAAATCAAACTATTTGAATCCCAATTAATTGAAAGCACTATCTTTCTTCTTAATGAATTATACAAAAAATGGAATCCTAGTAAAACTATAAACCTTTGCCACAGTAGAAATATTGACATCATGCAAAAAATATTTGTAAATTTCTGATGACTGATCAATTCAGTTACGATTAACCTTGCGTTTTTTAAGCAAGAGGGAGAGCAGGAGGTCGGAGGAAAAACACAAACGAAAAGTCGGAGAGTGTTAAAGTTTGAGAAAATAAAAACAGAGGGAAGAGAGAAAGAAAAGAGAAAAGACGCGAGTGACAGACGAAACGGCACTAAATGTTGCGTGCCCACGCGTTGCATTTGCCATATCCAGAAAAGCCCTTTGTTAGGATACTGCTCCGATATTCGCCACTTCACCGCAAGTACGTGTGTGTGTGTGTGTGTAGTGAGAAAGGGATATTAACAAAGAAAAAAGGAGTGTGAAGAGAGAAGACGTAGTACAAGAGATATGTGTATGAGAGAGAGAGAACAAAACAGTACGAACACCTGCACGCGTTATTCTTTCCCCTCTACGTGTGGCGTGCTGCACGCAGAAAAAGCCCTAGCGGCGGCGTGGGCGGCGACGCTGCGCCGACAACCTCGAGCGACCGCCGCAGCGCAGCTCGGATCTTGCAGATACAGCGCCCACCCTCCCACCCTCCCTCCCGCCCGCTCGCCAACGCTACAACGCACGCGGCCCGACCGCAGCTCGTCGCACGCACCTCCGTCAAACCATTTATTAATTAGTGATCCCGGGCGAGTAAGTAACCGCTACAACGCACGCGGCCCGACCGTAGCCCGTCGCACGCACCTCCACGTCAAACCATTTATTAATTAGTGATCCCGGGCGAGTAAGCAACCGCTACAACGCACGCGGCCCGACCGTAGCCCGTCGCACGCACCTCCACGTCAAACCATTTATTAATTAGTGATCCCGGGCGAGTAAGCAACCGCTACAACGCACGCGGCCCGACCGTAGCCCGTCGCACGCACCTCCACGTCAAACCATTTATTAATTAGTGATCCCGGGCGAGTAAGCAACCGCTACAACGCACGCGGCCCGACCGTAGCCCGTCGCACGCACCTCCACGTCAAACCATTTATTAATTAGTGATCCCGGGCGAGTAAGCAACCGCTACAAAGCACGCGGCCCGACCGCAGCCCGTCGCACGCAACTCCACGTCAAAACATTTATTAATTAGTGATCCCGGGCGAGTAAGCAGCTTAAAGTCATTTGTTCCGTAAATATAGTACATTTTCGTCGAAAAGTGGCGGTGATCTTCACCCCCGCTGAATGGTGAGATGAGGCGCCTACCTACGTCGCCTGGCAGGAAATTTTCCTCGACCAGGTATCTCACCAGCAGGGCACCGCTACAGCCGGAACAAGCAACTGCTCCCGACACATGTGGTGCTGTAGTGCATGTGATTGCAAGTGTGTGTAAAGGGTAGGATAGGGCAAGGAGGAGAAAGGAATTATCGCGCGCGGTCCGTGACTTCTTTGTTAGGATACTCCTCCGATAGTCCGCGTGGTGTTGATCGGAGAAAGCATGGAACTACTGATTACAGAAGCCGGCCGCTAGCATTCTCCAAACAGCCGATGAGTTCGACCTAGCTCTCTAGCTAGTGTTGAAAACACCCACCCCCCGTCTGGACTAGAGCTTAAGGCCTCCCGATATTGCAGTGAAATGTTTATCATGTACAAATCAAAATAAAACAGCACAAAGTGGATGTACCATTTTCATTACCTTTTTAAAAATATTCCTGTTCACTGTCAGTGCGCATTTTTATGATGTCCGAATATCTTTGGAATAATATTTCTCTCTTATACAGAAAATAATGTCATTTCGCAAAATATTTCACTTCGTTTGGGAGAGTCGTCTTTATGATATCAAATATAAAATATAAAGAAATACCATCAGCCTAAATAATAATAAACGATAAATGTACGTTCCGAGGAGTCGTGAGTGTTGAGCGTTCCATAGCAACGAGTGGTAACTAAAAAAAAATTACAAAAGAAAGAAAATAGTAAACAATTCTAAAACACTGCACGAAATCGACGAAAAAACGTAATTCAGAATCAATTATTACACATCATCAAGAATATGCAATATACGAAATAATGCGATATCTCAAAATGAATTAAGCTTGAATGACTGCCAACAAACGACGCAGGCAATTTGCCGTGAGTAACTTTCAAATACGTTATTTAAAATCAATGACCTGCATTCAGCACAAGTTAAGCCCACTCCTGAATGAGAATAATTTCCGTTTCTTAAACTCGCTTGTTAGGAGAAGTTTCTTCAATGAAGTTACTAAACATTTTTATCATCATATGAACGATTTGATTCGGACCTACTCAGATTTATTTATTCTATTGACGTATTGGGGAGATTGATTTATTTATTCTTATTCTATGAGACGTATGGGGGAGATCATCTGCGCAAGTTTTCTTGAGTTCAAGGTTTTCTTGACCTCCCGATGACATGATCATCTCAGGTGTAACAAATTGTCTAGAACGTATTTAATAATATTTCACTGTCAACACTACCTCATCGGCAGTGGAAGCGCCATCTCGCAAATATTAACTATCCTCTATACAATACGCTAAAGAGAGACGACGGCTTTCGACAATTCACAAGAAACCATCGATACAAATCCGTGTACGCGGCTAAGGATAGTGAACGTCTTCCCCAATCCTGCATCAAACAACGTTACAAAAATGCACAGATTATGACATAAAACCAGATTAATACAATACACATTAAAATCGCACGTAACTCCTCGGAAACCATGCGTCACAGCCAGGTTGACGTGGCCGTAATGAGAAACGAATTTTGCTGGCCGTTTTGTGAGAACACGAGTTTTGAATGGAAATGGGGATTTGAGGGTAAATGACAAGGGACACGTGAAACCTAGTTGTTTCATAAAGAATATCCAATAAAATGAGCCCTTTTGATACATTTCATTTTTGGAGATTCATGCCAGGACCCCTACTCCACAGCATGGGTGGTCAGATGCGAATAGAAACTCGAAATGTGTAAAATTAAAATGAAGGAATAGAGACAGAAATAATATTCCGCTATAAAATAAAATTTAAAAAAATAAGCATTTGATATTCGGAGAAATTTAATGCAGAATGTTCTCAGGGGTGTAGATAGCATGTCTCTATATCCTGAAAGGTATATGTAGATGTTGGGTAGTACGCACATCCGGCATGCCGTATATCCCAGCTCATTGCCAACTACCGTGCGTTGCCGCCGCCCTTAGAGATTAGATCCTGACTATTCGGTGCTCCCCGAAGATATCAGCACTCCCGTCCGCTGGGGAAATACGCTCTTGCCCCGGGCGAGGTACGCAACGACGGGCTGCTTGACAACGGATGCGCGTAGACTCCACGACATTGCAGCGGAGGAAGCAGGCGCTAATTTCGACAGCGAGAGGCGACGCGATTTTCGTTGCCTTGATTGCATTGTTTTCACAGCGTGAAGTGTTTACCGCTGGAGATCACCAATATCCATTTCAGCCCTCAATATGGTCACTCCCCTTTTGCAACATCAGTGGTCGTGTGATTGGTGGTAGATTTATCGCTACAATGTCACCTAGTAACGAACGATGATATTACAGCAGAGTTGTAGTTCTCACTTCCTCGAGAGAGACTGCCTTAAGTAACAAAGATGCATTTTAGGCTATTCGATCCAGATAAATGCCTGTAATAATGTCCTTGATCTGGAAAACGCCATATAATCGTAAATTCAACAAAAGCGATTCTACTGCTCAAAATGTGGATTTCCACTTGTATCATTAATTAAACTAATTAAAACAAATAATCCAACGGAGATGTTTGTGCCTTGTTATATTATGGAGTGCGGGAAAATCATTATACATTACTCACCTACTATCCCTTTCCTAGAATAATATTTACTATTCCCCCCCTTTTCGCACAAAACATGCAAATAATCGCCCTCCAAAAACATCCATTCTTACTTGTGTCTTTCTTTTAAAGGATGTAAGAGTCGTAGAGCGTAGCTCAGAGATGTCTGTTTGGCGTGAGTCGCGACGTGAGATAACTGGCTTCATTCCCTTCCGAATGATAGCGTGCGAAGATTAGATTGCTGTAAAAAATAAAAAAGTTTGAACATGCAATTGTAGTCATAATATTCGGATATCCTAACCGTTATACTATTTAAACTTTCTTTTCGAACTCTACTTTCAAAAGAGAGGTAGTGTAACGATTTGTATTACCAGAAATCATGTGAATTAATCGAATTTCAATTTAGACGAAGAATCAAGTACGTAGAATTGAAGTGTTATATACTCTGGTATAATATGCTGCTTTTACCATAATCAAAAACATGTGGAATGTATTATTTCACCTACAAGAATACAATGGCGTACTTTTGGATCTGGATACGACCTATTAGATCCAGATGATGCGAACGTGTGACATGACACCAAAAGATCAAAATAGACGATTTGATTCCTAGCTATTTGTTCAGGATATCTTCAGAAGGGTGTGTCAGTTTTCTTCTCGAGTGAAGCAGTCTTCCTATACCTGCCAACGTTCCAGGCGATCGAACAAAAAAGCAATGGCGAAAAGGAAATTTATTTTTGTTAAGATTAATGACATCGTTCGTATTCAATACTTAAAAACATTATACGAGTAAGTAGTAGCCGCATGAATCCGAAGTTTGCAGAAAGGATGCAATACTACATTATCATCATTCTCACAAATAATATTTCATTCTTAGCATTAAGAGCATTAAAACTTAACACAGCAAATAAATTACAGTAATGTACGGTAGTCAGAACTCGGGTTGAATTTGAAATCAACCTCATTTATTTCATGTCATACGTAAGCAAAGTAAACATTGTATTAGTTATATGCAAGCAAAGTAAACATAGCTTTGTTAAAAAAAATTAAAAAATATATAACGTCCAAGAATACAAACAAAAAATTCTACCAGATGACTCACTAAACAGACACTTCAGAAGTTTCTCACGGACAAAACATTGTTTACATTTGGCGATGTGACTGCACGTAGAAAGAATGAATCTCATGTCATAATACAACAACCATGACTTGCTTCATGAGAAGATGATATGCCGAATTACATTCAAAACGAAGATGTTCTTATGACTGATGATTTGATATATATATATATATATATATATATATATATATATATATATATATATATATATATAAATTCAATAAGGGAATTTCAAGAATTATTTTCAAATAAATTGAAATCATTCCTTATAGCTTTATTGCTTATATTCATGTAGTAACAAATAAAAACAAGTTTTTTCGACAACAAAAGAGCAGAGTTAAATACATTTCAAATGTTTCATCAGTGTTATTTTTAATCACACACGCAAATAAAAAGTCAGATAAAAACACTAAGAACAATACCATTTGATTAAAAGTATTAAATGAATTGCAAATTGATTACATTTATTTCTTCATAATTGATATGTAAGCTATCATTAAAACGTGGAAAAACAAACATTTTAGCTAAAAACGTTTTTCGCTGTACAGCATGAGTAATTATACACAAATGCACTTGAATGTGTAAAATTACGAATATAATTGTATGCGTAGAAGAGATACAGTATTTTCCAATCAATCGATTACGATATTAAATTATTAATATACAGTAACTCTAAAATGAACAAAGTTCGCCCATTTTATTTGGAGAAAAAACAATTTAGTGCATATTCGACGATCTTGAGCGCATTTACAATACCGTGTGTCAATCACATTGCGGAAAGCATGATCCCACATCAACGTTCACTATATTAAAGTGTCTCACGTCTGGGAATTTTGAATACTTTTCGACTTCAAAATTAAAATGAAAGCGTGTGTACATTTCGAAGATACAGCATTACACAATAGGATCCACATAATATTGATATTTCACAAATTTTATTCTAACACATTTTATTTCATTGTATCCGTAAATCCAAACCTAATCGCATCAAACTAACAACAACATAATGTGCGAAACATTTGGTGCACGCCCAGTAAAGCAAACGGAGGAATATAATTCGAGAACCAATTTCAACTGGGCGCCATTTATCTCGAGCGCTTTATAGTTTTCAATATACCCAGCGCCATCGCTCGTAAACCCCACATGGCAGTTCCCGGCGAGCCCTCTCAGGAGCCGCGAAATCTTCGCGACAAAAGGCTGCGATCGCTTCACAGATTGTCAGTTCGACAGAGCTCCTCGTCAGAATGCTGAATCTCTGGAGATAATTTTAAGATACGCAGTGGTTGTTCGTGAGGTCAAAATGGATTGGAGAACGTCCAAAACTGGTGGAAATAGTTATTTGATACAAATGATAAAAGTGACCTTTTATGTTGCGATTACGTAAGGTTCTGACACGATGCTGACAGGTCGAGTTGTGCCATCATACGAGCAAAATAAAAGCACTTTTACCACGTGTGTCATACACTACGTCAGTCAGTCTTACTGACGTTTTGCCCTTTCTGTCCAGTTTGTCGCTTTGTCCTTTTTGGTAATTTTGGTCCTTCCGGTCATGAAAGTATTTTGTTTTCTTTGTTACATTCACAAATTTATCTGAACATTTCAGCTTCGTCTCACTTTTATCACTAGTGCTTAAAATTGTACTTTTTAGCACGCTAGGCATGCCCTAAAAGAGCCGCTGTCTAAAAATTCATTTCTCAAACAAACCTTTATGTACTTCACATTTTGTTCTGTACCTGTTCTATTTCTATTATGGATTTACCACATTTCTCAAGCACTAAACTGAATAATGATTGCCATAACGATTCTTCTACTTAGAAGCATTTTAGATTATTCATTCTGCAATACGTGTGGAAACTTTGTGACAGAATACAATAATTTTTCTTTCATTAAGTCTACTTCGATCTGAAATGTGTCACCACGTCACCCCATTACGCTAGTAATGTCTCTTAACATATGTGTCATTCGATAATACTGTAAATTAATTACAATTTTACATTATATTCTAAAACACTAAAAATCATAATTTTTAAATCATTATTTTTATAACCGAGGTAACAGTGTGCACTGTTGGCATACATACACCCAGCTAAGAAACTACTTTACATATATAAAAAAGTAATAAATCTTTTGAGCAAGAGGAAGCCACGAATATTTCGGTTCATGAATGGGACTTTCACAATGTCCGTTTTCTATTATCTTGCCGGTATCTAGGGCATGTGATACGCTCTGTCGAAGAATGAATATATAGTTTCATAATCTACGATGAAATTTCATTTCAAGCTGGTACGCTTTATTCATGGCTCAGAGACGAGACGTAAACCCGTTTCCTTTTGAGCAATTCCCGTACTTCTTTATTATTAGAACCCGTCAAATATTTTTAGCTTTTACACACACATGCTTTGGCTCTTCTGGTACTTCACTTCAGAATCTGTAAGAAAGGATCTCCACTATTTCCCTACAACAAATTCACTTCGTTTTGCAAGATTCATTGCATGCTTCATTGCATTTTTGCCTGACGTGACTCGAGGTAAAACATTATTGTTTAACTTATATGCGGTTTCACAATACTACCGACACCTACCAAATATTACAGAAGTGCTCTTCGATGTGTTTATTTCCATGTCGTTGGTTTCCGCCACTGTAATATGCAAGCCTCGCTGCATAACATTTTTATCCTCTTCTAATTTGATTACAATAAACTATAACAATTATTAAACAGTCGCACATTTACAGCTAAATTTGTCAGTACTTTTTTCTCCATTGTTATAAACGTCCAAACTTCAATTGTTAGAGATCCAAGAAATTCTTCCTATGGAATTCCAAATATAACGCTTCCGTGGTTGATAACAGCTTTCAAATGTGAACGTTCTGTCTCCTAGTAGGAAGTCGAGCATTCATGCAACCCACGATGCGACTACCCATTGCTACGTAATTTTACATAACCCCTCCACGATTTCTCTCAGCTTTCCGAACGTACATATCATGCTTATTATTCATCGTGCTACATTTACAAAGTGGATCAAATATGACCCTGACTGATTTTTTTAGCAGTGTGCGTGATACTTTTAGGAAAACAAAGTCCTGAGGCTTTGCTGAACATCATTCTCTGTTGCAGACCACTTAATAATAATAATAATAATAATAATAATAATAATAATAATAATAATAATAATTATTATTATTATTATTATATAACATTGAATTAAATGTTGCCTTATTTTACGTGACGTGACTCGAGCCATCTGACTCGCTCTTCCGTCTGACCACGCAAATTTCGCTAAGCTCCCTTCACCAACTGGAGGAGAAGGGAGGTATTTCTTAGGCGACGAAACAGGCGATTTTAATTTAGCTTAGAGTCTTCATTTACGCTTGAGGATCTTTTACATACAGTAAATCTACTAACATGGGACAGCCGACTTTACTTCTCCGAAGGAAGGGGTACGAAGTTTTTTTTTTCGCCCGAAAAATCCACGGCTTCGTTCGGTTTTAAACCCGCGAACTTGGGTATAACAGTCCGATACTCTAACCGTTACACCATCACCGCCGCACAGTTTTACGCAGTTTTTCTAACTACCTAGAAGAAGGGGTACGACATCGTCAGACCCAACCAAAGAACCGAGCCAGCATCGCCAGGAAAATTTCTGCAAGAAATTCCACAAATTTAGGGGAGCAATTAAAACAACTGCACGTTCCAGCGCATACACTCCGTTTTCGTGAAACGAACGCGATGACTTGGAAAATCCGCCAAGCCCTACGAAGCCGCTTTCGTTTTCCTGGCGGAATCCGACGAGTTCGCAAGTTGCGTCGGACTGGAAACATCATCGCCAAGAATGATCCCAGTGATCCTCAACAAGTCAATTTCTTGGAAGCATATCGAAGTAAAAGAAACTGCGTGGCTGCACAAACACGTACGAACACTTTTCCTGGAATACGCGGCTGCGCACACAAACCAAGGACAAGAGTCTTGTCACAGGACATTTTTGTAGGAGAAGTATATTTCACATTCACCAATGAATTGAAAGATGTATTAAATGTTGTAAACGATGTAGTAGAAAAACACGCAGGGTCTTACGCGCAACGACAAAAAGAGTACTGTGTGGACTAGAGAAAGAATTCTAGCCCTAAGTCTCTTACACAGAAATTTAATTTTATACCTTAATCGGGACATATTTTGAAGACGTCATAATTCGAAGAACCTATTCTAACGTACTAAGTAAGATTATATAATGTGTAACTCTCTGTCACCTGATTTTATATTAATCTTTGTACACTAATATGATTTTGATCACACTTAACAAGAACTTATTCACAATCCTTAGTTGATTGTTAAAACGCAAGTTAAGCTGTGTCACACTCTCCTTTCATTTTATGATTTTCATAAAAAAATTTAACAAATTTCTTGACGATATTTTGAAGGGAAAGGTGTTTCGTGCTTAACAAAAGCTGTTTATGTTTTTCTATGATTTTTGTAATATGATACGATACGAATTTTTGTTTCTATGATACGTAGTACACTTAGATTGCTTTTGCAATTTTATGGAGAGTAATTGTTTTTATTTTAGTATTTTTTTTCTGAAAAATTACGAAGAAAGTCTTCCCGTAAAACTTGTCTTCATCAAGTGGATATCAAGCTCCAAGAGATGCTTCTAAAATATTTTTCCAGAAAATATTACATTCTGAATTTTCTTCTTTGCTTTCTTCAACTGAAATTTTATATTCAGAATATTCTACAGCGTTGTATTAATCTACGCCATCGCAATTTTAAGAAAACTGATAACACAAGACATTTCTTTAAAATATTATCTAAAAAAACACTGGTTTAAATTTTTCATGGTCCAACTTTTCCGTAGATAACGTGAACTACTTAGTTACGCACCCAAATGACAAAAAAGTCCAACTAGCATTACTAAAACAAAACATCTAATAGTAAGACAGGGTTAGGTACCAGACCCAGAATCAATGTCATAAAACCAAAACGTTCCAGCAAAACACAAGAATCAATTGATGAGCTGAACTGCTCTGATAACCCTTGCAACTAAGATTTCAGATGAGTTCGATGCAGCCAATTTCAGGGATACCAAATAATTAACGATTCATTTTTTTGCGGTAAGAGGAAACCTCTTAGAGGGTTAAATCGGTTCGTATTCATCTTAATTTCGTAACAAATTTTAAACATCATAAAAACATCCGTGATTTCTTGAGAATTCAACAAGTTTCCAGAAAAGAAAAGAAAAAAAAAGAAAAAAAAAAGTTTTGCATTTTACCGCCATCTTCTAACCGAACGTCGAAGAATACTCTAGCGAAACAACGCATACAGGATACTCGGCCTACCGCCCGCTTTCCAGTCCATAAATACTGGCGCATTTCCTAGCCAGACGCAGCAATGTTCAACCATTACGATCTTCCTCTTATGCCGATGAAAACCACTTCCCCGTACAGATCGGCGGGCGCGCCGTAGCGAGACAGACCCGATTTACAAGGGGAAGTGCGGATTATGCCACAACATCCGCCGACCAAACATTCCGCTTACCTGCCAGGCCGCATAGCCGTCAGGCGCCTATATTGCAAACTACGGACGCGACTGCGCCGGCAAAAAACATCTATGCTCAAAATTAAAACATCGACCCCAAACCACGGATGTTTTGACATTGCTTTTATAAAAAAACATCGACATTGATGTCGCATTCCTACTGTTCACAAATTATTTGGGATATTTGTTCCTCTTTCCTATTCCCTGAAACCGCCCCATTTTCGCTGTCCTGAACATCCGACGATTCCAACACAAGTGTGCGACCGATGCGAAAAAGAGGAAGCGGGACGCAAGTGTGTAGAGTGAGAGCTAACAAGATGAAAATGATCTAGAACTGGTTAAATTTTCTTTCCCTTGTATGGTCCCCTCGCTTGTATCGCAATCATGAGCCTAGCAGCGCATTTAACCTGCACGCAGTCACGCCTCCAGAAGACCGTCTAACTATCCACATGCCCAACAGACAATCAGGGTTTCGGCAAAAGCTTCCGTTCGAGGGAATATAAGTGAATTCGGACAAAGGCAATTCCGCCTCCCTTTATAATCACTTTGGAACTATCAGCCAATATGTTGTCATTAAAACTTATTTCGTGGTTTTAATTATACGATTATGAAACAGATGACATTTTATATCTGTGAGACATTTCCTTCAAGTAATCAAATTATGTGAATCACTCACACGAATATTGATTCCTCGTCTCTTATAGAAATGTTTTTCTTTGACGACTCCCTTTTAAGAAGTAGCTTACCTGTCGTGCCGACGCCCACTCACCTAGCGGTCGGCCCGCCCACCCGCTTCCCTCACTGTCCTCCAACTCGCGCTCAGCCACCTACTGCCCGACCGCCGGCCCACGGCTATCTAATCAACAGGTAAGCGCGGCCCCAAGGACGTCGCCTAGCGGTGGCGGTGGCGGCGGCGGCGACGCCATCCGGCTTGGCGCAAACGCCGGCGGAGCAGAAGGCACGGCGCCGCTTCGCCCTTCCAGAACGCCCCCCCCCCTCTCCCTCACTACACACCGCCACCGCGACTCGCCGATAAAAACCCCTGCCTCCTCCTCCTCCCCCCCACAGACCCGGACTCGGCTCGACTCGCCCGGCTCGAAGGATGTCCCGGCCGAGATAACGGCGACGCCGGCGACGCCGACGCCGCCGACGCCACCGTCCGTGGAAGAAAGAAGCGGAGAGCGGGATGAGGGAGAAGAAAAGGAAGAGGTGCCGATGACCGATTGCGACGGGGTGGGGTGGGATGGGGAGAGGCGGTGTGTAAGCGTCAGATTGGAGATTCCTGGCAGCGGAGACGCACAGAAGTGCACGTTCAGTTCGGTACTCGATAAAAAACTACGCACCTGCGGGAAAGAGTTCGCAGCCTAATACGTATTCTGGCTGCGTTCCCCTGTCTCTTCTGAATAGACGATCGTATAACTACATATTCTCTTGGAAAGGAATTCAATGGTACGATACACGACTACCGGAAGCAGGAAAAATGTCTTTCACTTTGGTAACATACACAGAACCGTGCAATATTCCTTCTGCATTGTGAACTATTGGTTTTGTACGTTAGGATTTCCGCTACACTTTTACTTTATTTAATTATAAATATTTACTTCAAATGTTTCAAAATTAACTATTTCATATTTACATATGAGATATCAAGAAACTCTAAAACTACGCCATACATTAATGAACCACTGGTAAACATGAAGCTAACATAAAGCAATGGTATTAACATATATGCAAATGGCGTGCACGGCTGTTCTTTGTCTCTTCGTTGGATATATGCATTCCAGTAAGCACGAACGTGTGAATATGTGTACATCTAACCACGAATATTAAGATGCATCCAAAGGAGGTTTGTGCGTGAGAGGACATGATAAAATATTGCTGCCATTGTTTTCTGAAGTTTCTTATCGAAGTCAATCAATAATTAGGTCAAAGAAAAAATTAAAACATTTCGTGGAACGGAACAATGCGAGTATTTCTTGAATCAAAATACGTAAACTCGAAACAATTTGAGGGGAAAATTTTTCTTTTTTAGTACGAACTTATCCGCTGTACAAAAAACAAATACATTACAAAGTTCGGCCAAGACCACGCATTTCGCGAGTTGTCAATGGAAACAACCATGCAATGTCATTTAGACTGTCAGCCTACGTGGTGGTAAGGGGCGGTTTCAAAGAGCTCAAGAGAGGGGAAAATATTGTCTACTGGTGGCCAAAAAATGAGTTTGATATGCAATGGTGTTGTTTTCAATGTTCTATACGTTCCTACTTTCAGATTTCTTCAGAACACATTTTAGCACATTAAATTAAATGCGTTTTGAAGAGTATGAGTTTCACATCAAATCAATTTTTTTTCCCACCCAGTAGGCTACATGCGTTTTGATTAGCTGATCCTCATTTATAGCATATAATTTATTTATTTAAAAAAAAACGTTATCTTGAAAATGTAACACATAATGGAAAAATATTTTTTGTAATATTATGCGATCAGTGTGTAGTTTTTTTATTATTGAGTAAAACAACAAAAATGTAGCATGGAAAGAGGGCATCTTCCCCTGCATCTGATGATGGTGATGGTGATGGTGATGATGATGATGATGATGATGGTGGTGGTGGTGATGATGGTGGTGATGGTGATGGTGATAGTGATGGGCGGTGGTGGTGGAGGTGGTGGTGGAGGTGGATGTGGTGATGGGGCTGGTGGTGGAGGTGGTGGTGTGGGGTTCAAGTCCAGGGCGAGCACTGCAATCCACCGGCGGGCTGGCCGGCGGCGGATCGATGGGATTGGCCCCCGGGGCCGCGGCCGTTTGTCTTGTCAAGGGATTTTCTTGATGCCCGTGGACCGCTGGGAGGGGGGGGGGGGAGGGGGCACCAGGAAGTGATTGCGCGACAGCTCACTCGCGGCGACTGGCAGGTGCACCCCCCCCCCCCGACTCCCGTCCTGCCCGGGACCCTCCTCCACCCCGCGCCGCGGCTCAGCCCAAATGCAAACGAATCGGCTTAGTGCGAAACTGCCACATCCCAACAGAAGTGGCATATTCCAAATAACCAGCTACGAGCACCACGTTAAATTGAGTGGATTTTCAGTAGCTTAATTTTTATACAAACAGTACATTTTAAAAAAAGTCATCAGTAAATTGTATTTTATGTAATTTAAAGAAATAATTTGTTTTATATTTCAAGTACTATTAGTTCATTTATACTTCTTATCATTTACAAAATTCAAACATATTTAGGCTCTCTTCTCTATTTTTTGGGTAAAAGTATAAAGAATACGAGTATTATTTCGCCTCTCCTGACACCTATAGCATTGTTACAGGGCATTGTTATTGTCCATACTATCGTCTTCTCACAACAACACGAAAATATTAGAAAGCAAGAGTCTCGTCATCGACTTAAAAAAAGGATGTGCCATAAAATTAGCCGAGTAAGGGGGGGAAAATTCATTACGAAAATATGAACACATTAAGCACAGAAATTATACACAAACGTTGTTATAAATTGTTATATTTTTGTAATTTATAAGACAAATGTGGATTAGTTTACTGAAGATCAATAGTTCAATACAAGGGAAAATTGCAGACAAACACATTGGTATTTTTTTTACCGGCATTGCTTCATCAATATGGGTGTGATGACCCTCCTGAGAATAAATTGTGTTCAGTGAGCCAAAAATGTCTCAGAAACACCGCGTTAAGGAATGATTCAGAAAAACCGCTACGGAAGCGAAATAGAACAATGTAAGCCAACAGTAAGCACAAAGTCAAAAACAAATACCACATGCGGTGGCCCCTACCTTGTGGCATCAGAGGAATTAACTTCGCATGTTACATAGTAAAGCCATGTAATATTTTAATGCCGTAATATTTTCTCCGGGAGACATGCAAGAGGTGACAGTATTCATTTCAGCGGAAGGCTGATAGTATGGCTGTTTTCCAGTGGCAAGCCTAAGATATCGAGCACGCAAATAGAGGCATGCAACATGGAAAATGCAAATATAATATATTCCGTTGAATAAATGACTACATATAATGTCGCAAAATAGTGCTCCCTTTTCAATGCACGGAATCCATCAACACAAAGAATGAAATATGATGCATGAATCACCATAGACAGGCACGTCAAATCCACAAAACATTCGTTTCAATTACAGAGCAGGGATTAGTACTGTGTAAAACGAATAAAATTGTGATCAATTTTAGTTTTTGAACAAGAAAATTATATTTTTAAACGCAGTTGTTCATAATGTGGAAATTTTAATGAACGTAATGAATTCATAACATTCCTTCTCTGTCGACGCGTTTCAATTTTCGAAATTAAATACGTGAATAGAATTGACTAAAGACTTCTCCCAAATAATAATTCGAAATATGTACATGGTTGAACAATTATACTTAGTACATTTATTTATTTACGTCAAAAACTGTGTGTGACGTTTTATGGAGACAATTTTAATTTGAAGTTACATTCATGTCCAGAAGAAAACAAGGTACCATCTCAGCATTTGCTCAAGGATCAGGGAAACTGGACGAAAACCTAATCGACATGCGGTCATTGACCCATTTACATCATATAGTTTCACATTTAACATCTCTGAATAATCTATTTCGACCTTTATTAATTGAAAATCATTCTCTATGTACCGATGACGCACAGTAAAGGAAGAAAGGGATACCTTTCAACTTATAACGACATAGAGTGCAGCGTTTTCATATTACGTAGACAACCAACTGCTTACTGTACGATAAGTTCGTTACCCCCCCTCCCCATGGGAAGACTGCGTGGGTGCACGCATGTAGTAAACAGTGCACGCGCTCTGTCCGAATATTAGATCGCACTCGATAAAAGTCTCATGCGGTTTCATTAACATAAAGGCAGTTATCGCGGAATCGCCCACGCCATCATTACATTAACGCAGTCAAATAGCTGGTGTTTAATATGCGGCTATTATCCTAAGAGCTTTCGCTTAATGAGAGAGTTTTGCCTAAAACAGAGGGTGGCTGTATCGCTTCCACTTCGAAAAATTCGTCTAGCTCGTGAGCGACATTCGTAAAAGCAGTCGACAGCGTTAGCACATTTTGAGTGATCTGCTGTAACAGGGAAATTTCACTTTATATTTCCAAAATTCTTCCGAACTCCTGACAGAATAGACAATGACACGTTATGGTTCGTGAGACCCCTAGTAAACGGTTAGAATCGCAAGGCTTGGACGCGAACACACACTCTTAGCTTGATCTACTCGCAATGAGGTCCACATTAACCTCCCCGAAAACCAAATAGTACATTCCTAAGCTTTGGAAAGGAATCAATGCGACGATGTAGCAATGAATTGCACGTGCGGGGACAATCTTGCAATGCTGAACCATCTACCATATCTTCAGTCATAGATACAAATTCTTAAATATTAAAAGGAACTTACGCCTTAAACTGTGTACAAAACCCTTCTAGACCCCTCCAATGGTATTCTACACCCAAGTACGACTAAGAAAAAGTTTTTTTCGGAATCTCAATATCTATCTGTTACGCCTACCGACGGTTTGTAGTAGAAACTTGTTTTGCTCCCTGTGCTACTTGGACAGTTCTTTGAGATTTTTCCTGTTTTTACAAGTTACATGAGGAAGTTCAGTGCTGAGATACTGATTCGTCCTTTTACGCGACATTTAACATGAAAATTTCATTCGGAATAAATTAGTTAATATATAAAAAAATCTACCTTCAAAAGTAGGTTCACATAAACTCAAAGAATAAATTTCAAATTTAAACGTAATCTCTAGACAATAGGCGGTTTGGGGGAAAATGCAAAACTTGCATCTACGTAGTCTACTTGTGATTTTAAAAGAATATTCATCATTTCCCTACGAACCCACGGAATCATGGTTTTAAAAGGGCCTCAAACATTCATTTGGCTTTTCCACAATATTAACGTGTTGGAGTGTAGAGCGGACTGCATATGTGCCTGGTAATTTCTTCGTAGAATAATCTACAAAATTCTGCATTTTTCGTCTTTAGCCTGCTTGGAATACCTCTGAGAGATAATGCCCTTCCCAGCAGTAACACATTTACTGGGTCGATGCCATGCATAGTCCAAAATAGCCATCTTCCTACAGCATTTCATGTACGTATAGAAGGGATATGAAGACATGCTTTGCGAGTTCATAAGAAACCCCAGTAATTAATCTTCAGTAAAGCGTCGCTTCCTGCAGACTCGCCGCCTGGCGTGGGGGCTCGAATGACAAATATCCGACTGTCTATTCGTTGAATACGGCGCCGCCCCAATTCGCGCCAAGAAGCTATGGCGTTTGCAACGGCGGCGAGGCCGGCCACACGCGGCCGAACAAGGAAGCGCAGAGAAAACTCATGACGAAAGCGAGAGTGGGGGATCGCGAGACCGCGGCGGCGGCGGTGGCGGCGTAAGCGGAGGCGGAGGTGGCGGCGGCGAAGGCGAGAAGTTTCCCGCGAAAGTGGTTGCGCGGGCGCCTTTGCTCAAATGCTGCAGCGCACGGCGGAAGTCGTCGCGAAATGGGCACGCGCCGTGCGCTCCTTAAACTCTCGATTCGCCGTCACTATTACGAATGCTTCAGGCGGGAGTCGTTCTTCCTTCGGGGACGGTGAAAACCTGTCTTAAACGGTCACTCAAGGTTCCGGAGAAAATGGCCATTTGTTTGGGTGCCCGTTTAATGGAGGTTATAAGAAACATGGAAGGCGGGTTATAACGGCTATTTTGGGCAATTCTGTTCTTTATAATGAGGTTAGTATGCATTACTTCTTTAAAAAAATATTTTCATTAGAGTGAATCTACATATTAAAAGAAGTTCTTTTTTCATGTAGGCACATTCAACAAAAGTTTATTCAATTTCTTGTAGCTGAACTGTGCTTTTTCACGCCACTGGTTGCTTCTGCCTATTCGTGAACTTTATTCTGAATTACAAGTGAATTGGCAAACCCCCCTCACATTGGTTTTTTCGTACGGAAAACTAGAAGTAGTAGGTCTGTTGTCGGTCATAAAATCTCTGCAGCATTAAACGAGGCCGAGCGCAATGAAGTTTCAGAGCATTCATGAAAATAATTTATCCCAAACTAAAATAAATACATTAATCACTCCCCAAAAATAAACAACTCTAGCTCTCTGTTCAACGTAATCTGACATTGCGGGCCGACGCACGAAGATACTGAATATACAATAACATCGTGTCATTCGCTTTTTATAGCATTGCGGATCAAAAGCGCAGTCGCCACAAAATTGTAATAATTTAATACAGGTACAATATACACACAAATATGCTTGGTCGCTGGCCGTTTAGCCAGACGACCGCTTAAATGAGAGACTATTTACTAGTATCTTTCGAGAAAAACAATCTGTTCCCAGAAAAATATTGCCTTTAATGAGATGACCGCTTAATCGAGGTAGCCGTTTCAACAGGTTTCCCTGAATTTGGTTAGCTACATCAGTTTTGTTCATAGTTAAAAATTCATATGCTTGTTCAGAATTAATATTTAGTGAAGAGTATCTGATGAATGATTACACAATGAAATCATATAATCAATGACGTGTTGGTGAAAGTATTTTAGTTATTTGAAATCGGTTAAATTTCTTAACAAACATTACTAACTTTTAATGACAATGTTAGTTTACAATGCCTAGGAGAGTCGATACAATTAGTTTATCTTTTCTTATAACATGGATTGGCTAACATAACTATCGTATCTCGGTGTTCTTTCACCGGCGCGGCCTCTACGATGTGTGTGTGTGTGTGTGTGTGTGTGTGAAAACTTTAAATATACTCGTGAGTTTCTTGAGATATTAAGTTCTTGTAAACTACAAACTTATCATTAAAACAGACAATAATTATGGAATTATGTGTAAACATATCCGAATACGATAATAATACCCAGGATAGTATACATACCCACGCACCGAATTGGGAACCATATCTGATAAAAAAAATTAAAATTAAATTCGAAGAAATGCGTTTTACAGACGACATGATCAGATTCCTGCACTCTGGATATTGTCACTGTTACTACACACAGTATAAAAAGAATTAAACATTTATAAATGCTAATTCACAATTCGGGAGTTGTCACAAGAAAACAGTGACGCAGGAACATGCGCAGAATTATTTTACTTTCGAGTACATGCAAAGAGTTACGAAAACTTTTCTTGGTTTATACTATTAATGGCATTACTGAAAATATTTAAATAATATTAGAGTATTGAACAATGATTTTTTTCTTCAGACACTGCTTAATGCGACATAAATAAATAAATAATAAATAATATTTTGTAATAAAAGACGCTTAAGAAACATGTCACATCAGCAGTCGATTTATTTCTCTCAAAACAATTTCAATTTCATTTGTGAAAATAATTCCAACTTCGCTAAAGTTTCTTTCCTACCGTAAGTCTAAACGTTCAATTTTTTTGAGCTACGCCATAAATGCACATTGTTTCTTTTTTTTCGTGAGGAAGGCTATAGGTAAGTCTGTTGTCGGTCACGAAATCTCAGCAGCATTAAACGTGGTCGAACACAATCAATTTTTCCTCGGGGCATTCCTCATCTCCAACCCTTCCGCCGAAGCTGCGCGGCGCTGCACCTCTTACAGAAGCTACACAAGATATATATATATATATATATATATATATATATATATATATATATATATATGTGTGTGTGTGTGTGTGTGTGTGTGTGTGTGTGTGTGATTGAGTGGAAGAGGAACAAAGCGACCAATGGCACATATATCGTAGATTCATACTCTATTCAAACATAATCATATGTGTATCTTCGAAGAATTCTAATCGCATAAGTATCTCATTACTTCTATTGCCTCACATGTGAAATAGCGCTTTATAACATGAGTCTCTTCTGAAAAAGGCAGATATTAGATCAGAATATGAACAGAAAAAATTGACAGCAGAGCCTACCACTAATTCATACTCATGAAGAACGGCAATCAGCCTCAAATTGTCCACGATTCGGACACACCAAGTACTAACCACAATAAGAAGACATCGTTCTATGACAACAATTCCGTGTGGTGAATGCGACCGACACTCTCTTAATGCAACTTTGCATTACGCACATTAATTCATTACTTATTGACCTATTAACAATTTTGGGCATTTCATTACTATTTAGACTGTAATGAAGAATGGTCTCCTTTGAATGTCGGCAGAGCAATGTCAGCACATCTCTAATCCTCTACGGTCTCTCAGAGTGTGTGAGTGAGTGCGTGCGTGCTTGAGAGAACGAGCGTGCGAACGAGAGAGCCTGCGAGCAAGAGCGAGCGACACAATCAAATAACAGAATTCTCAGAGATCCATCTGCTATCAACATTGTTCACCCAACGCATTGCTGGGAGCGAACACAAGACACGTTTAAGGCAGTATTTCATTTATCACAAGACATTCACTAGAGACTTGAAAATGTATTCTCTTAGTGGGACGCTGCATACATTTTCTCTCCACAAATTTCTTTCCTTCTTTATACCCTTGTTTTTTGTTGCGGTTTTTTTCTGTAGGGAGACGCTACCGCCAACTTTCTCTCTTCCGCACCTGGACTCTCGTGTTGACTCATCTCCGACCTCATCGACTACCCTCTGCCGTCCTCGGCGCTGCCGTTGGGCAGACGCTTAAAACCACTTGGATTCACTCTCGAGCAACGGCCTCCGCGTAAAATTAAAAATCGTTTTCTTTTCTGGCGTAATTATAAGAATAAATACGCATAGGGCCCCGTGTCCGGCGTTCGATGTAAAAGGCGGGCCGCCCTAGCGCTGTTTCCATGCATATCCATGCAAGTCTTACGCGCTGTCTTTTAAAAGATCACGAAAAAAAGAGGCCTTGAAGTATACCAGATCCATGATACTGTAACAAGGTAACTGGTAACAGTATCATGAATCTGGAATACTCCAACGGTTCTTTCTTTTCGGTGATCGATTCGTACCTCATCGCCTGCTCTTGCCGTCCTCGGCACTGCGGCTAGACCAAGTTTTAAACCCCCTTAAAACCACTCTCGAGCAACGGCCTCCGCGTAAAATTAAATCTCGTTATCTTTTCTGGCGTAATTATAAGAATAAATACGCACAGGACCCTGTGTCCGGCGTTTGGCGTAAATGGCGGGCCGCCCTAGTGCTGTTTTCACGCATATCCATGCAGGTCTTACGCGCTGTCTTAAAAAAAACAAAAAACAAACGATTCGTACCTCATCGACTTCTCTCGCCGTCCTCTGCACTGCGATCGGACTAACTCTTAAAGCCCACTTAAAAGCACTCCCGAGTAACGCCTTTGCGCAAAATTAAATCTCGTTTTCTTTTCTGGCGAAATTATTAGAATAAATAGGCAGAGCGCTCGCAGCCGGATTTCGAAATAAAAGGCGGGCCATCCTATAGCTGTTTCCATGCACGCCCATGAAGGTCTAACGTTGTCTTTAAAAATATATCGTTTCTTTAGTAAAACATTAATTCATATTGGTACATTGAGAAACGCACAAATCACCGTTATGTAAACGTAAATATTAAGGTTAACATAAAGAAACAGGATCAACTGGGACCTGTAAATGTAAAAATTCAATCACAATTAAAAACAACTAATACGACATCGAACGTTTTATGAATGTATTCGAATACAAATGGGGTTTGTATAAAAAATATCTTACTCTGCAGATTCAACCGCAGTAGAGGGTAGCTTCCAAGGAATATTTACACTATACACGTATTAATTATTGTTCCTATCACGGTATTGTCCTATGTGTAAGTTACATCATTAGAAACGTATTTTTACTTTCTGCATGTCTTATATTATCAAATTATAGGCTATTATTTTTTAGGTTTTCACTATGTAATTACTTACTTACCGCCTTACTTAATTACCGTATATTGTAAAGTACGAGAATAACCTAAAGATAAATATATTTTTACTAGCTTTATTTGCGAATAAATTTTCCCATCACTCTCGATCTGAAGTTTTTCAAACAAGATTCATATTCAGAAACATAACCTTTCGCACATCGACGTTCAAAGTAATTTGCTGTTAGTGCCAAAGGAGCATCCAGAAAATCCATTAGAGCTTCAGCCATATTTCACGCGGAATGCCCGAATCCAAGTACTTTCGCGTTCTGCTCTGGTAGCGTTTCATGGCTGGAACAATTAACGCCTTTAATATTTATGGAAACCCGACGTCCAATGGTGTACACGTGGCCTGCTGGAATATTCGTAACCCCGGCGTGCAAACGAGCGAGGGTTCCTCCGTACAGTGAGAAGACTTTAAAATCAACAAGGTCATACTTGTAATACAGTAAATTCGCGATAATTCGAGGTAATTGGGGCTAATGAAACCTAGGTTACACGAAAAAAGGTAAAAAACATAATGGAATTTTGTGCAGATACTATTACAATTACAGATACATAAATTAGCATGAACCAGTCATAACAATCCACAGAAGAATAGTCTAAAAATGAGTCAAAATGACAGTTCGCTGAACAAGTAAACATCACATGCAATTCAGAGAAATATCCCTCCGCCGCGACAGCTACAGAGTCAGTTAGTCATGTCTCTTCGTAGAGAGTTTATGTTTGTACATAGTTCCCATTAAGAAAGCATCGCTTCTGAAGGTTCACAACCGTGTAATTACATAAAAAAATTAATTGATAAAACGCAAACGACCGAACGTTCTTCGATCACAGCTCGCCACATTTCCGCATTGGAGCAGAAAACTCGTGCGCCAGTGCACATCTGACATTCACAACTCGGTTTTCAAATAAACATATTTTCACACAAAATTAAATGAATATGTATATAAAAAATTTACAGAAGAGCACAGTAGCACACACTTCCTAATTTCAATTATATCTCGTGGCGAACTACATTTTCATCGGACGAGGACACCACAAAAGGGAGCGTCGAAGCCATTAACAAGTGACCAACTATACACGAACGAATGATGAAAGAGTCAAATGAGCTGAAAGACACACCGACCACAAAACCTTCTGTTATGTTGCCAGCACTAGCTGTCAAAACGATCCATTCTTATAAAAATCGCTCTACAGCAGACACTGCCACTGGTACCAACTGTCACTATACACGTAACGCAGTGTTGCCACATACGAATCAGCGCTAGATTATTACTGTTTGTTGGCGCACATCCGATCATCTCAGATCGTACGCAATTTCGGATTAGCGAGTCTCGGATTACCGCGACTATTATATTAGCAACTATCTCATTGATTCCCTGGTTCTGTGGCACAGGGACATGGACATCCGCAGAGCTGTGGGTTTCAGTCCAGCGTCAGGCACGGGCGTTTCCACCATGTGAATGGCGCGTGGTTGTCTTTGCGTTCTAACATTAATCACATCTAAACAACCATCGTCTCTTGCCATAACATCTTCAGGAGGCCACACGAAACATTAGACATCCAATAGAAGACAAAAGGAAACCGCCAACGTGATTATCAGACCAGGCAAAGGGGAAGACAAAGGCGTAAGCCGTCTCCTTTGGGGATCGAGAGTGGCATTCATTACCACCACATCAATTCAGGAGTTAAACATTCTATTAGATAATCATTCCTTCATCTCTTTCAAATGCCTCTATTATCTAGTGCACTAATTGAACGGAACTGGAACTAAGTCTTCTCAGCTGATCGTCACTCTTCGCTTCATTTCGTGTCCACGTTCAGGACTGAAATTGCTTTATGCACTCAAAAGAACACAGAAGAATAGCCCAAAAGTAGGCCAAACAGCTTATGATGCAGCGAACACACGAACTTGTAATGGAAGCCTACGTCGTTAGGACATACACTGAATTACTCCCGATTTCATGCAACTCCCGTGGAAACCACAACAAGCTCTGATATTGTCGGTGCTCAAAGAAAGTGACTCTTCGAAATAAAATCGTCCTATTTTAGAGAGGTTAAGTTTAGAAAATGATATATTTTCACCAGAAATTTGTTTCCAAAGGAGATGACATTCAAATGTCAATATATACCTCTTTCGAAGCGAAATAGTCTTCCACTGAGCATCAAACAGTTCTCCAGCAGAATGACAATTTTCGAGATGCATCGCCGATATGTATCCTACGGAAGCGGCGCACAGAATGTATGGTTCCCATGTCGTAAATAAACAACTAAGAAAAGCTTTCCCTCTGAGGACTGCGTACAACAGCAAAAACAACGAATCGAGATCAGAATAATTTTACGTAAAAGAAACTAGTAATGTTATTACCTACACTTTGGGCTCAAAATCGACAGTCGTTCGTTGCTTTCATTTCAGGAAAAGTACGATAATGAACAATTAAGATTGTGACAGGCTTGACTGATTTCAGCACGCACTGTTACACAATTTGCTGAGAGAGCGAAAATCCGGCATTGACAGCCGGACCTATTTCGTCACGCAAAAACAAAACAAAAACAAAAAAGCGCGGCTAATTCTGCGAGTTCCGTATCGAAACCCATGCCCCACTAAAGAGTATTTCCGGCCATTGTGCAGCCCCGGCAGGCAAACAGCTCCTCCTGCGCCGGCGGCGGGAATGCCCCGGGCTGAAATACGCACCGTGTTTATCTTTCAAATTATCTTTAAAACACCGCCTAACAGTTATACGCGCGGCGGGTCGGTTCCGGCGGCGCCGCGCCGGGCCGGGCCCTTTGTTCGCCTTCGTTAATCCGGTCGTTTCCCAGGACGCCCCCCCCCCCCCCTCGCGCCTTCCGCGTTCATCTCCGCCCACGCGACCAGGCGCCCGCGTTAATCCAGAGGCTGCGCCGCTCCGCAGGCCTCCTGGAGAAATCCCCGCCCCGCAACTCCAACTATGCGCCACTTTGTTTGTTTGCCTAACTGATCCCAACAGGAATCCAGCTCCGGCTGAGATGCGTTGGACTTGCCCGAACTGGGGCAGTTGTGAATTACTGTGAACTTCGCTCTTGACAAGCGATGTGCTCGGATTGAAAATAACGTGTGCGGCACAATTAAAAGCAATGATTACAAGTACATTACGTATATCGATTCTTCAAACTTCCCTGTGGTCGAATTAATGTCAGAAATTACGTATTAGGTAAATATGTATAAGCCAGTCAATGGCCTAATACAAACAAAAAAATATATTTCGTACAATCTGAGTTTCGGATCAATTGGATGGGCATTCTCGGAATTAAAATAATAGTATTTTCAGGGTTTGATTTATTTATTCTCAACTACATTGAGACTTGGTTTTCACAGTTGACATACAATTACCGTGTTCAATGTTTACAATTTTGTTTATTCGAATGTTTCAATTATTTCCAATAAATGAAATATAGAAGTATGTAGTAAAATAATGCATTGTGATGGTTGAGCATTCTTTCACGACTTTAAACTGCTAATTTGTTCATTTCCCTGTGTATTTGGAAAAGTGCTAGCTTCAAACGTACATATATGGTTAATCAGCAGCTACATTTCGAATTCGCAACAAAAACAGAATCGCGTAATTGATTTGTGTAGCATTTATTACTTTTGAACACGTTGAATTCATGGGTGTCCGGCAATGTTAACTATACAATTTCTGCAAAAAAAAAGGCATGCATTATGAAAGTAAGGTCAACATAATTATTACATACTTCTTCGGAAATACTCGTATCAGAATGCAACACCGGCACTACTGTATCTAAACACTGTGAAAACGCCAATAAATTACAAGACGTATACACCCAGCAATTAAACACCGGGGTGACAAGCACGCCCAAGCGGGAAGGTTGCATGATGACGGAACACGACTAATAACTGAAGCTCGCACACGCTTTGTGCGCTCCCAAGAGCACATAATAGCATGTTCAGAACGGGGCAGACGATGTTTGAGAATGGAGTGTGGTAATGTGAACATTAAGTGAGAAGAACCGACAAATGAGGCAACAACCAAAACTAATTACTCCTACAGAACACTGTGAACTTGTATTTAGAACATAGTAGTGTCACCCCAAGGAATATTCATTTCTGGTGTTTTTTTTTGTCTCATCTACACAAATAAAAAAAAGACGAATGAAGCATTAATACATTAAGATTACAGAATAGTAATTTAAAATTGTGTAAGGATAAGTGTTGCAGAAAAGTTTCGCAAGAAAATAGGTTGTTTACTTACGTTCGAATGTTATTCCATTTTGACAAACTAATTCCCAAAGAGAACTCTTATACAGGGTAAAATCTGTCTCTTTGAACAGTTAGGATTATGTTTCAGTAAATTAAACCATTATAAATATATAATTAAATATTCCCATCATTCACAAAGTGGTTTGTTATTTTATAGCTTCAAAGGGTAGATTTCGGAGATCCCTTTATCTCACTCATCAGATTGTAGCAAAAACGTTTCAAAAAGTATGTGTATATATATATTAGACTGGTCCACCAAAAATCAAAAGTTCGAGTTGCGACCTCTTCTTCTGGAATATGTTAGAGCAGACCCAGAATGATAAGAAAAACAAAATATAAGCAAATTTGAACCAAATTTAGAGGTCGCGCAAGTCAATAATGTAAAGAAACTTTTTTAAAATATTTTCTGTTTTTTCAAACCGTTGTAACTTCTACAATTTTCATTCAAAAATGCTTTAGTTTGGTGTTTTAAAAAAGAAATTTAATGCACTTTAAGAATCTTGAGCGTGAACTTCACATTTACGAAAACTAGAGGGCGCCATTGATTAATTTTGTCATAAAAACATCACTTTTTCCTGTTTTTCATAGGTTTAACGAGTTGCTTTTATTACAAATTGATATACTCCACTATTCCGATATCAAATATCGTTTCTTTGGAGACCGCTCTTCAATTTGAAGCAAAAATCATTCAAATCGAGTCATTTTTCACGAAGTTATAGCATTTTTAATAATAAGAGTATTTAAAAAATTAAAAATGTTATATAAAAAATGTATAATATCATATAATATATATAAAACACATACAAAACCAAATGTTAACTATAAAACTATCAATTTTATTATCATAAATAAGTGTATTATCAATATCTATGAGAAAGTAAATATAAAAAACATTTGCAATAATTTATAACCATTCAAAATAATGACAATACTTTTCTAACGTTAAATATATATATTACAAACATTAAGATTTCTGGATATCAAAAATTATCTTATTTTCAGTTTTATACAACCAATTTAGTTGAAATTGCCACCATAGTTTTATTCAAACCACGATTCAAACAATAGTGGTATCGTTATGGCGCCATCTCTGTTTGTAACATAGAAATAATATGTACCTAAACGTTCTAACCTAACGAAATTGTTTCTGTTGCGCAACAGATTTGTGTTGATTTAATTTCAACATGACTAGTAAAAACTCACATTTCTTAATTGGTACAGAAATTGACAAAATTGTTAACACGAGGCTGCCATCGAACAGACAAGTTCTAAATTTATTGTGTTATCATCATTTCTCGTTACAAAAAACGATACTGCACTCCGCTAAGTGTGTTATCAACGATGTATTGGAACTTTATAAGCAAGAAAATATACCAGTCATTAGTTTCTCAAATGCTATAAAAAAATTAGTGTCCTTAAATAACGAATGGATTAACCTAAAAAAGAGCAAAACCCGTACAAGCCAAACTTTTATCAACAAAAAGACAACATATTGCTCCAAACTTTCAAAATTATTTGACATAACTCCCAGAAATGTTTTGGATTTGATTAATGATGACAATACCAGACAATTTCTCATTTCTCAAAGAAAAGACCTGCGGTTGGGTTTAAGAATCAAGACACCAAATAAAAGAGGTTAGTTCTGACATTAATACAATTTTCCGACGTGAAAACATACATAAAAAGACGTACTTTATATCGTATTTGTAACAAAGGCCTGTCTTTCAGAATTGATTCATTAAAGTAGAATTTGTGTTTAATAAAATCAATGCAAATATTTTCAAATTTTTAAATTCGTGAATTAAACTTTATTTTTTAATGTTAATACCTTTAAATTGTAAGAATAATACAAATATTTAAAACTTATTATAATTTCAGATGATGAGGTTGAAAGTTTAACGAATGAACCTAAAACGATTTCAGAATCTGTAACAACAGCAGTATCAGGATTTGCATCACAATTAACAGTATCAGCTGAATCAGAAATAGCATCAGTTTCTGGATTATCATCCATTCCAAGTGTGTTAAAAAATAAATGTGGTAATATCCTTAAGTCAACATGTAAAGTTATCTAAATACAAAAACTAGATTTATTTCCTTAAACATAAAACCATTTGTCAAGTTATACTAATATCAATCAAATCGTTTAAAATGTTTTTTTTATAATTTCAGACGATGATGTTGAAAATGTTGTGGTTGAATCTGAACCAATACCAGAATCAGAAGAAACGTTATTCTCAGGATTAGCATCACAATTATCAACATTATCAACAGATTCACAAATAAGTTCCCAATCGAGCGATGACTTTGAGCCTTGTAAGAAGCCTAAAATACCAAAATTAAATGTACTTTCATCTAATGTAGTCCTTGCTTTGGACAGAACAAATACCAGCGATAGAAGTTCTGCATTCATTCTGGGCGCAGTCTTAAAAACAATGGGTTTTGATATTGAAGATACTAATGTTAGTCGTCAATCGATTCGAAGAAAACGAAAAACGGTCCGACAGAACGTTGCATCAGAAATGAAAAAGGATTTCGATTCAAATAATGTAATGACATTGCATTGGGACGGTAAATTGTTACCCGATTTAAGCGGAAAAGAAGAGGTGGACAGACTGCCAGTATTAGTAACTGGAGAAGACATCGAAGAAATTCTGGGTGTTCCAAAACTCAAATCTGGCACTGGTATTGCACAGGCAGAAGCTATATACCAACTAATCGAAGAGTGGGATCTAACAGCTAAAATCAAGGCATTATCATTTGACACTACCTCTGTCAACACAGGTATAGAATTATATTTCAGATTTAATGGTGTTTAAGTTTTTTTCTTATATATATATTGAGATTTTACATTATTTCTGAATTTTTAATATGTTTTAGGTTATCTAAATGGAACATGTCGTCTTCTCGAACAGAAGTTGAACCGGGATTTGCTTTATCTACCATGTAGGCACCATATACATGAAATTCTTTTGCGTAATGTATTTGAAAATAGCTTGAAAATAGAAACATCAGGCCCAGATGTAGCTTTATTTAAGCGATTTCAAAAAACATGGAAAACTTTGAACACAACGCAATTTTCACCTGGCACAACAGATGAACTAGTATCACAGGCTCTCAATACGACGAGGCAAGACATTCTGAAATTCGTTTCAGATCAATTGAAGGTAGTTCTTCTTAGTTGACGTTATTAATTCATTTTTGATAAAATTATGATTTTATTCGAAAACTAGTACTTAATGATAATTATCCGTTACATTTTTAGGGGGAATTCTCACGGCATGATTACCAGGAATTATTAGAGTTAACGATGCTATTTTTGGGAGAAGCGCCATCAAACAATTATCAGTTTCGAGAGCCAGGAGCAGTACACCATGCTCGTTGGATGGCTAAAGCTATATATAGTTTGAAAATTTTCCTCTTCAGAGACCAAGTCCAGTTAACTACAACCGAAAAAAAAGGATTGCGGAACGTCTGCATTTTTATTGTCAAGCTTTATGTGAAAGCGTGGTTTACTGCTCCATTGGCTGTTGCAAGTCCTAACAATGACATTAATTTACTGCAAGAGCTGATAGAATACAAAAAGATTGACAATTTAAATGCTACTGCAGCTCTTTCTAAATTAGTTAATCATCTATGGTATTTGTCAGATGAAGCAGTGGGATTCGCTTTCTTCGATTCAAACGTATCCGTTCAAACTAAACGGAAAATGGTGTCTGCGATACACAATAGAGTTAACTATAATTCTCCTAACAAACGAGTAATTATCAACATCAACTCAGAACCGGAATTGAATTTATGGAAAGAACGTGGAATTGATGAACTTGTTTCGCAGCACACGATGAGCTTTTTTACAAGATTCAATATAAATTCAGATTTTCTCAATACTGATCCTTCGTTATGGGAATCGAATAACTATTATCAGGAAGCAAGACATTGCTTATCGTTTGTGAAAGTGGTCAATGACACCGCTGAAAGGGCTGTTGCACTGGTCTCACAATTTAACTCGTCCTTGACGAGAAATGAAGAACAAAAACAATA
Organism: Gryllus longicercus; assembly: GCA_038098605.1. Classification (NCBI taxonomy): domain Eukaryota; kingdom Metazoa; phylum Arthropoda; class Insecta; order Orthoptera; family Gryllidae; genus Gryllus; species Gryllus longicercus. The sequence continues at coordinate 1,563,929 of JAZDUA010000277.1, read as the reverse complement.
CTTGTTCAAAGTTGTTGCTGAACATCGACGAGCCCATCCCACTGCTGACAAATTAAATTTATAAGTTTGTTGTATTTTATATACACGTCATTGTGATTGCTTACTTTCTGATATTGATAATACACTTATTTATGATAATAAAATTGATAATTTTATAGTTAACATTTGGTTTTATATGTGTTTTATATATATTATATGATATTATACATTTTTTATATAACATTTTTAATTTTTTAAATACTCTTATTATTAAAAATGCTATAACTTCGTGAAAAATGACTCGATTTGAATGATTTTTGCTTCAAATTGAAGAGCGGTCTCCAAAGAAACGATATTTGATATCGGAATAGTGGAGTATATCAATTTGTAATAAAAGCAACTCGTTAAACCTATGAAAAACAGGAAAAAGTGATGTTTTTATGACAAAATTAATCAATGGCGCCCTCTAGTTTTCGTAAATGTGAAGTTCACGCTCAAGATTCTTAAAGTGCATTAAATTTCTTTTTTAAAACACCAAACTAAAGCATTTTTGAATGAAAATTGTAGAAGTTACAACGGTTTGAAAAAACAGAAAATATTTTAAAAAAGTTTCTTTACATTATTGACTTGCGCGACCTCTAAATTTGGTTCAAATTTGCTTATATTTTGTTTTTCTTATCATTCTGGGTCTGCTCTAACATATTCCAGAAGAAGAGGTCGCAACTCGAACTTTTGATTTTTGGTGGACCAGTCTAATATATATATATATATATATATATATATATATATATATATATATATATATATATTGTAATATAAGCGATCAAGTCGCCTAAACTAGCCCGACTAGGGACCAGCCGAATGTAATACCAGCGGGGGAGGGCGCCAGGTTCAGCTCCTGAAATGTAACTGAATGGAAGAGATGGGAGGTCAGGAATGAACACAGTCATTTGTAACGAATACCAGTTTATTTCTGGCACCAAAAGCTACCAGAGAAATTACAATGTCGCAATGGGCGACGCAAGTTTTTTTACTAAAATTACTCTGTGAATTAATTACAAGTGGTTAATTCTGCTGGGCCTGAGCGCGGCCACTTGCAGTTTTTTGCTGTTATAATTGTTCAGTGAGACGGCATCGTCTCATAGTTATCACCAATGGCTGCTGGTCTTCGTGGGCGGGCCGAGGCGGCAGCCTCAAAGCAGAGACGGCGGCGGCTCCGGGTTGCTGATCTTCTGCGGCGCGTCTTCTCTCGCTCAGGTAGCGGCGATTCCAGGTTGTCAGCTCCAGCAGGCTCAGAGGGGGCGAGTGGCCACGGGCGTTGACGTTGCGAAAAGGGCTGTCACTTAGCCCGGGACGAGAGGCGGCAAGGCTGGCGGGCCGAAGCGAAAACGGCGCGGGATCCGGTAGTTTCCCGCCCGAGTTTTCCCCGCAACAATTTACGAGTCGCGTCCTGACTAATTCGGCTGTGGGAAAGTCTTTTCCCAAACTCGCATCCCGATCGTGAATGACTGGATAACTTTTAGAAGTGAAGTTCTCAAGTAACGAAAATTTCGAAGTTCCACGAAGAAATTTTACAAGTCGAGACTGTCGAAGGAATTTACAAGTGAAGTTCGCCGGAAAATCTTAGAAGTAGTCTCTTCAAACAAATCTAAGAAGAAGTCTCGTTTCGAGGAAATTTTTAGAAGTGTTCCTCCGAAGAAATTTTACAAAGGTGTCTTATTCCTACTCTGCATCGCGTTTATAAAAGAAGTTCCTTTCCCCTTCCCAAATTGTTCCTGGCACCAAATTTCTCCCTTCCCTCATGGCGAAGCTTCCCATTGGCCGAGGGTGGCTGCGTCGCAGGATTCTGATTAACCAATCTCGTGTCGATTTCTCTGTATTTTTCCGTAAATGTTCTCTGTCTGTCGCTGGCTTCGCTCTCTCACTCGCTTCCCTTTGTCAGTTACTCCGGGAGCTGATCGCAGCTGTCCGGACACGTGCGCGCGTAAAAGCGCATTTCACGGATTCCCGATTCCCGGATTCCCGGATCGTCATGGGCTAATCGACACCCTACTGTATTTAGAGAGAAACAACTCCCGCGGGACTTCTGGTGCCCGTCGCGTGCCCCGACGCGTGCCAGAACGAATGCGAGGAGTTAGCATTGTCCGAGAAGGGATCAGTTTGATGGCCAAGAAAGGTTTCGCTCACGACGCGTCGTAAATGTGTCTTCCTCGCCTAATTGACACCCGGCCCAACTCCATCGGGGCTGGCATTCCCTGGTCGAGCGGCAACAGAAAGAACGCGAGGGTGGCGCTTTGTTCGGCCGGTCTTCGGCCTGGGCCTTTATGTCTGTTTATGAGGGGCAATAAACCAGTTGCCTCTGGAAAGAAGACCTGTGCGCGGTCGGGGGGTGGGCCTCCCTGTCTAGCGAAGGGAACCGTCGCGGTGGGGGCCGCGTCCCTTTGACCCACTTCTTTCTCGACGCGAGCTATTTCCAGCTGTAGGAATTACTTTGTTATTGGCGATGCCATAATAAAATTATATTAATTAATTGGTGACGCCACAATATATATAACAACTAAATGTCTTTTTAAAGTATTTTTCTCTTAGCACGCAATGAGATCCAAAACGTAATGCATTTGAAGCAATAAAAATGCAAAAATCTCTGTCAATGAAGAGCACATTTATTTAAATTTTAATGGTTTAAATCCAGACTTTTCGAATTCATCAGGAACAGGTTTCACCTAATAAGTAACAGTCACAGTCGATTTGTTTTACAATAATTTTACTACACAAGAAATTAAAGTTGAATGAAATCATAACAAACTGCGAAAATCAGAGTATGGAAGTAATTTTTCTCCTTTAAGACGTTTATTTATTTGCATTATTTAGACCATTTCACGACTCAAAATTGATAATCAACATATTTGTCCAGTCTACTCCACTTCGCATTATCTTCCACAGGAAACTATTCACTAGACTTCAGAATTTTCGCAAATCGTGTAGTATTATTTTTAAAACAACCGTCGACAATGTTCTTTTTGGCATTACATTACTAGCAATTAATCATTTCAATACCCGAATCCTAATTCAAAATGTAATCGGCTCTATGTGCCTCACAATCAATAATACGCGCTAGTAAACAAGTGCCGCGTCTCTTAGCAGGCTCGAAATCGCCAGCTCGCCAAACCCGAACACCCCTGGCGACCGCCGACGAAGAAGGTCGCCGCGAGAGCAACGAACCGAACGGCGGTCCGCCTCCCCTCCCCCCGCGCCGCCCCGCCCCCGCAGCCGCAGCCGCGCGCCCTTCTGCGGGGCCGCCCGCGCTCAAGGCTGCAGGTAGCAATGAACTTGAACTCGGCCGGAGGCTGCGGCGGCGGCGGGAGCATCACTGCCGCCAACACAATGACTCACAGGAGCCGTCGGAGATCGTTAATTGCGCGAGAACGGCCCCCGCTGACGACGAGCCGGCGGAGGCGAGGGGCAGGCCTCGGCCCGGGCGCGCGGGATGGGCCGGGGAGGGGCGGGGGGGGGGGAACGGTGCCGGGCAGTGTGACATGTGGCGGGGCGAATGGATTTGAGTGGGACGTGGTGGGGGATGGGTGAATGGGAGGTAGTGGGGGGATGGGTGAGTGGGGGGATGGGAAAGCAGGGGGCAGACGGGGAGAGGTGGAGCGAAACGCGGGACGAGGACGGACGGTGCCGGACAGAGCGGGTCCGGAGAGGGCGGGGCGGGACGGGGCGGGACGGTGTGAGACGGAGCGGGGCGAGGCGGGACGAAGTGGAGCGGAGCGGGACGGGGCTGGACAGGGCTGGACGGGGCGGGGTGTGTGTGGAGCGGAACGGAGTAGGGCGGGGCGGACCGGAGCGGGACGGAGCGAAGTGTGGTGGGACGAGATGTTTCGGGAGTGTAGGCATCTGGTTGATTGGTTGGTTGGTTGGCTCTTTCAAGTCCATCCCGGCCGCCGAGGCTCCGCACAAAGACGCTGCATTTGCCTGTCCGCCGCGCTGACGCGCATCGGCCGGCGGGAGAGCGGTAATGACGGGCCCTTGAGTTACGTGACACATGAAAGAGGCCTACGGTTGAGCTCAGATCATAATGGGCATGCAAGAGCAGATAATGCAAGAACAAAATAACAAAGCAGGAATGTATTCAACCAGTTCAAAAGTGCAACAATAAGATGACAATTTCAAGGGTAAGCTGAGAGGACAAAACCAATTTTTCAGAATCCACTGATTTTGAAAATTCCCCATACCGACTAACACTGCTCAGACAATTGGGCTCTACTTTCTAGCGATTGACAATTGAATGTTTGATTTGGATACGTAATTAAGGCAAGATCAAAAAAAAAAAAACCGTAACTGATGAAAATTAATAATATTAATATTAATAAAATAATAACAACAATAATACTAATAATACTAATAATAATAATAATAATAATAATAATAATAATAATAATAAGAAGAAGAAGAAGAAGAAGAAGAAGAAGAAGAAGAAGAAGAAATTTGCAGAGCTAACGTCAAAAAGCAATCTAACGCGAAGATCTACAGATGATAGAACGATCCGTTGTTACCAGAACCTGTTTTCGAAAGATTTGACAGTATTCAATATAGAAATAAACCCAATGGCGAGAGGGTACACTTCGTTACGGCGCCTGCTGCACACGTTACGAGAGCCACGTCCGCCGCGTTAAAGCGGAGCTCGCAAGGCGTTCCGCCGAGTCGTTGCGCAATGCTAGCGACTGGAGCTAAGTGGTTGGGCGCCGGCTTTATAATCAGTGGTGCTGCTGCCCCTGAACAAGTGGCTTCCTGGGAAGGCGGAGCGAAGGGGTGGAAGGTCGGGCGATGGGACGGACGGGTGGGCGTCGGGGCGGTGGTAGGGATTTGTGGGACGGGGTGGTGTGGGGCGGTTTTGGGCGGGGAGGGGCGTGGCTTGGCAAGTAGTGCGGGGCGAGGCGGGGCACGCGGGAACTACGCGAGCGCGAATGAGCCAAGATGAAGCGCAGGCAACGGGCGACTGCAGAGAGGCAAGAGTTATGAGGGGGGCGGGGAGCGCAAGGGCGATGCGATGCAGCAGACGTAGCGAGGGCGAGGGGGCGAGGGGCGTGGGGCGATGGGCGGGGCGCGACGGGGAAGCTGCCAAGGTCCATTAGCGGCCGAGGGGGCTGGGAGCGCTGCTCGGGAGTTCGGCCTTCCTTTCTGCAATACTAACTTTCACTGTATGACGTACACGATATCCGTATCAATCACTCATGAATGGCACGCTATTATCCACGTTACTTAATCAAGGTAACAGAATGGAAATGTATAAAAACGAAATAAATTAGGAAAAAATAATGTAACGTGCTCAGACCGGATATTCCTGTAGAAGAAAGTTTGTTATCAAAAGTATTTTCAAGAAACCTACACAAAATCTTGTATACAAAAGGAATAATAACAACAATAAAAATAAAATTAATAATAATAATAATAATAATAATAATAATAATAATAATAATAATGAAACATTCATCGAGATACTTCAGTGTGTCATATACAATTAGGAAATTATGAGAACATTACCAAAACACACATTACGCAATATCAATTGGTTCCGAAGTGCTCTAGGCCTATTCATTTTTACAGAAAAGTAATTCCTACCGAAGCGCGATCAAAACGATATCAATTTATGATCGTCCGTGAATTAGTTAAGGCGGAATGAGTGATACGCGTCAAAGCGCATCAAAAGGCCATTCGTTACAACCTGGAGCAAGGGAAACGGAGGAGAGGCGGGACGAAGCGCTGCCACGGAGGGGCAGAGCGAGCCGACAGGGAAAAAGAAGAGAAAGGTGGCGATGAGGTGGTTCAGAAAGGGAAGGGGTGTAGAGGTGGGGCGTTGCAGAGGCAGTCGCAGAGACGACGGAGGTCGAGAGAAAAGGCGAGGGAGAGGGCGAGAACGAAGGCAAAGGCAATGACGAGGGCGATGCGAAGGCGAAGGCGAGGGCGAAAGCGAGGGCGAGGGCGAGGGCGAGGGCCAGGTTTGAAAAATCGAAAACCGTAATTATACGTCAATTGTTTTAAAGTGGGCGATAGCATCAGGTCATTTTACATCACCCGCCTTAAAAATTAATTAAATATTTATGTAACAGTGGTAACCACATTTCTGAGGCCAAGAGTCACGTTGAGAAAAACGTTTCCGATTTAATTAAAAATATAAATTGTATAAGGTACAAGGTATCACAATGACCAAATGTCATCGGCGACACTTTAAAAAATCGAAGTATAGAGCTATTATTGTCAGATTATGTAAAAGAGGACTGGAATCCGACATCTCACAGACATGCGAGACTCTGTGAAACGTCCCATAGGGGCAGCGAGAGGGCGAGGGAGAAGGACCCGTCATGGACAACACAAGAGAGGAGGGCAGGGGCGAATCCAGAGAAGAATTTTGGGAGGGGAAATTCAAAATGTTTTCGTCGAATATATCTTATGAGAGATTTGGAAAATATCGCCGACAACACTGAGCTCACGCTGCAGTTTTTGTTTTTATAATAATCCTTTTTTTTCTTGAAAGTCTCGTGACAAGTTAAAATTAATAGTTACTGAAAAATTTAGTGGGGGAAATTTCCCTCCCCGAGGATCCTAGGCGCCTGGAGGAGGGTGAAGGAAGGTGAGGGCCGTGGAGCTGGCGAGTGAGGAGGGGGGGTGCGGTACTGGTGCCGGAGAACCGACAGCGGCGTTGGCGGGCAGGCGTTGACCGCGTCGCTGCTGTGCCGTTAGGCGGCGGCGGCGGCGGCCGAGGAGGAGGCGGAGCGGTGTTTCAGACCTCTCCACCCGACGCGCGCCTCCCGCCAGGGTCATTGCGACCCGCCGTGCGTACGCGCAACCGAATGGCCCGCGACGACGTCCTCCGCGGAGAATTTTTTACGCTCCTGGGCTGCCGCTAGGCCCCGGATTTACATACGGGCCCAGGGCGCAAATTTTCAGGGAAACCCGAATTCAGCTAAGGGAAAGATAACCGGGATAGATATTTTCTCCCCCATACAGTTTGTACTGGTGTTATTATTATTATTATTATTATTATTATTATTATTATTATTATTATTATTATTATATTATTACTAAATAAATCTAAAACCGGTTAAATTCTCCTTGGTGAATAACATGTCAAATGGTGTAATCGCGGCCTCAGATTAACAACGTTAATCGTTTTTGACAGTTTTTTGCCAAAAATGATGTGTCATGTCCGAACTGCCCACCGTCAGATCAAAATCGCTTTAACCATCGAGTGATCGCGCAGGCGGTATACAAGAAAATGCAATGCCTTTGGAAATTAAGTGGCGATGCGCGTTGATCATTGAACTCAGCATGGCGGGAAGCCAGGTATTCTCTAGTTAACTATTCAGGCACAAGATAGAGGGTACGTCTTCTCCAAGACTCAGTCATATTTGCGCCAAATTCGGGCAAAAGTGACTAACATCTTTAGTCTTCGCTCTAGGTGGCATAAACACCGCAACGCGATCGCGTCTGTTCCAGTGTTTTATCACAAGTATGAAGCATATGTAAGAATATTTTTCACATACTTTTGTAATAAAGAGATTCTTATGACATTGTTATGCTAATTTTAGCGTAAAGTAAGTGAACTAGTTATTCATTACTTGTAAGTTTTAGATGATTTCAGTGGGGTTTAGTAATCTAGATCCCTAATAATTACGATTCTCGTGTTAATATAACATATACCTAGCTACACATTCTCTCTCCCCCTCTTTACCATTTCCGTCTCATTAGATTTATACCTTCCTACTTCATTATATTTTAATTTTGATTTTTTATTATGCCATTATGATATTGTATGTATTTGTCATTAGTGTTTCTCTGAAGCCAATGTAGAAGGCCGATTTATCAGATTATCTCCAGAAATTTCTTTTCTGGAGAATAATTAAAATTGTTTCAATAATTTTTAAATCTACCACAACGCCCAGATGGCGTTATTTAATAAATTCCACAGGACTGACGATCAAAAGAAGCTGTAATATTGAGAAAAGACAAGGATGTTCGTCGGCGGCAAAAAATACTGCCCCCCGATCGCACACGTGACACTAATTCGCGCGAGCGCCCGAAGGTTAAACCAGTTTTCAAATCACACTTGTAGAAAATGTACTACGAACAGCACATTTAGCATTTTATTATTAGACATCCAAACTTTCAAAATAAGAGAGGACGCGTCGCTCCTTTGCCTGTAGACGAAAGTATTCGGCGGACGGTAACGGGCTGGTCCTCCTAGATACGAGAAACCATGAACACGGACCCCGCAGAAAAATAGGAGCTGATGGATTTCGTTGCGTGATAGTTCTATCTGCAGGATTGTTATCATTCGCTCGTGTTTTTACGGGCGGATTAAACTGAAAAAGGAATTTATCACTCACCCCTAGTGTTTGTGGTCTCCGTTGCTCTGTTCTGAGAACGCTCCTGCTCAGAGACGACGTGCTTGCTTCCAGACAGAAGCGACCCTCGCCCGAACAAAGACGATACACAGAACTAAAGGAAAACGGAAGCGCACTGGCCTCTCGAGAACATGATACGCGGTGAAACCGGACGGGCAAAAACTGGGTGACTAGAGACCTCTACGGGATACGGGAAAAGACAAATTGGAACAAGGTAAGCGGGCTAAACATTCACGTACCTTCAATGCAAGTGTGCCTTCGGATTCTGCATCGCAGAAGACAATGCAAAACAAAGGATCGTAAATATCACAGAGGGTAGATGGCCAAACAATCTACACCGGGGCCGTGATCCCAGTTCTGAACTCGACCTTCCAGTCAATACATTGCATGCAACATACCTGTTATAAGCCAACGACTTTGTTTCACTAACCGTATTTAATGGAGAAACTACCTTAAGAACTTACCATTGCAGAAGGTTTAATACCGGCTACTTTTAGGTCGTGCCTAGAACGCTGGGTGCGGTTCAGAGAAGCACCTGTCTTTTC